>CM020502.1:215000-297500 GCA_009823395.1 Thamnaconus septentrionalis | reverse complement strand
AAGTAAAACAATAAAAAAAATTTAAAAAATTAAATACACACACATACACAATCTCTCTCTCACACACACGCACACACACACACACACACACACACTCATATTAACCCACATTCACTATTGAAAATTATGCTCTTCGTTTTGGGGAACCATAAGGAATTTTGCTGAAACAATTGAAAGTGCTGCTGGAGATTTTTTAAATCCCAGACAAGTTTTTTTGAGAGGCCTTTTTAAAAGATTGTAGCTTGCACTGCACATGCTGGCTGTTTTTTTTTTCCCTCAGGCTGCAGTTCTAAGGAACACCGTGCACAGAAATTTGCGAGCATTCACTCATTAAATTGCAAGAGAGGCACCGCTGGGAACAAAAAAATATGTATTTTTTTTGTTAACTCTCGCTGTTCCTTTGAAAGTAACCAGTTTTTGTGTGAATTTTTCTCTGTGTGTGTGGTGTCACTTGCATTTGCTAGTTGGACCCAGAGGACCTGGCATAACCTAGCTTCTCATACAGACCCCACTGACTTCAAGGCAAAGGCGAAGAAGTCTAAGCCCCCCAAAACATTGAGCTTCTCTTGGAAATGTATGAAGAAACTTTTGTCGGGAGGTGAAAAGAGGAAGGAAATGTGCCTGGTTTTGACTTTGTTGACCTGTTTTCAGAGACAAGCCACGGGCCACTTAAAGTCAGTTGGCGGGCCGGATTTGGGCATGCCTGCCCCAAAATTTGCACGCTAGGCCTTTAAAATGGCCTACCAGAAAAAAAAGAATGAAAGAAAGTCTATGCATCCATTCTGTTTCAATACCTGCTTCTTTCTGAGCTCGGGGTCAGGGGGGTCTGCTGGAGACTCTCACAGCTTTCATAGGGCAAAGGCAGGGTACACGCTGGGCAAGTCGCCAGTTCATCGCAGGGCCACATAGAGACAAACAACCATTTATACACACCTACGGACAATTTTGAGTTTCCAATTCACCTTTTTTTTGGAGTGTGGGAGGAAGCCGGAGAACCCGGAGAGAACCCACGCAGACACAGGAAGAACATGCAAACTCCACACAGAAACGGCCCACGCCTTGAGTTGAACCCACAACCTTCTTGCTGCGAGGCGGCAGCACTAACCACTGTGCCACCATGTCGCAAAAAGGAAGTCACCCCCCCATTCCCTCAAAAAAAACAAAAACAAATCAAATTAAATTTAAATGTAAACGTGTTTTCAATTGAGCACGTGCCTTTAATAAGAGGAAAGGCGGTGGCTTTCTGATGGTGAAATTGCTGTCCTCTGGAGCTGCAAATTGAATTTATTATCTAATTACTAGACTTTTTTTTCATTTTTTTGTCTTATATTTTCAGACAGTCATCAAAGTCACTGACAGAACATGATGGGGAGTGGGCGTCTTCCTCTAGCACAGGGGTCACCAATGCGGTTCTGTGTAAACAGGAACATTTTTGAAGACAGCTTTGTGTGTTTGAAAAACTTTTATTATGAAAAAAAAACCTGTCTCCTTGTTAACGGCCCCTGAGTGAGCTGTATCTAAAATGTAACTTTATTCTGTTGCTATTCTTTTGTAATCACACTTGCATTTATATAGATTAGAAAATGTCAATATCTTGAAAATCAAATGATTACAAATATTTTATTATACATGAAGTCCTTGCGGAAAATTATTGTGAGTAATTAAATGATTAGTGTCTTCGTTTAGATGAGTATCAATAATATTTAACTAAAGACTGAGAAAACATGTTATTTCAGGAGAGTGTAGCAAACTGGTAGCCCTTCGTATGACCGAGTACCCATGAGGTAGCTCTCAGGTTTGAAAAAGTTGGTGACCCCTACTCTAGCAGAGGTGGCAAAAGTATTCACATTCTGTACGAAACGGTACGTAAATAATAATATTAATAATGGTAATAATAATAATAATACATTTTATTTGGCAGTGCCTTTCACAGCACTCAAGCACACTTTACAGAAGAATAAAAACACAATAAAAATAAATAAAAACAACGGACAATTAAAAGAGAACAATAAAATCACAGGGAGTACGCAGATTTAAACAGATGAGTTTTGAGTCTGGATTTGAACTGGGGTAGAGAGTCAATGTTACGGATGTCTGGTGGGAGAGAGTTCCAGAGTTGGGGAGCAGAGCGGCTGAAAGCTCTGCTCCCCAACTCTGGGTTGTGGATGGCTGTGAATGTATATAGAAGAATTTTGAATATGATCCGGAATTTAACTGGGAGCCAGTGGAGCTGCTGGAGAACGGGCGTGATGTGGTGAGAGGAGGGGGTTCTGGTGATGATAGGGGCTGCAGGGTTTTGGACCAGTTGAAGCTTATGGAGGGATTTGTGGGGGACACTGAAGAGGAGTGAATTACAGTAATCAATACGGGAGGTGACGAGGCTGTGAACTAAAATGGCAGTGGTGTGAGGGGTGAGAGAGGGGCGGAGACGATTAATGTTGTGTAAATGGAAATATGCAGACTGAGAGATGTGATTAATGTGGGAGTGGAAAGAAAGTGAGCTGTCAGGGATGACACCCAGACTCTTAACCTGAGGGGAGGGGGACACTGTGGAGCTGTCTATGGTGAGGGAAAAACTGTCAGCTTTGGATAGGGAGGATTTGGTGCCAATAACCAGAAGTTCAGTTTTATCACTGCTTAATTTGAGGAAGTTGGCAGTGAACCAGGATTTGACTTCAGAAAGGCAGCCAAGCTTGGGGGGACGGTAGACTGTGGCAATGATTGTGGGAGTGGGTCCGGATATTTGACAGGCGAGGCATTCTAATGACATTTCTGATGACAGAAACTGGAGCAACCTTCCATTTCTCGCGGTAGAGTATCGCGAGACCACCTCCGCGACCAGAGCCGCGAGGTTTGCAAAGGTAAACAAACCCTGGAGGAGTACAGTCATTTAGCTGGGAAAAGTCACCAGGTAGTTGCCAGGTCTAATTTAGACACATAAAATCAAGCTTACAGTCAGTCAGGAGATCCTGGACGAGATGTCCTTTGCCCGTGAGGGAGCGGATGTTTAGCAGACCGAAGCTGACGCTGGTGTTGTCGCTGGAGAGAGGAGCATTAGCCGACCTACCCAGGCGGGCTAACACACTGTGGTTGACAGATCGGCCGGTATGTCTGGGTGGGCGGCGACCGGATGTGCCGTGTCGGGGGCGTGTGTGTGTAACAGCGAATCTGCTCAATGTCACGGTTACAGACGGATGCACCAAAAGTGTTTGTTAAATGGAATCGTGACTGACAGTGAAACAGTTTGAATATTGCTTCCACTATTGGATGGTGAAGGTGTAGACCTGCGGTCAAGAGACTGCAAACGCATGTTTACCACAGCCGTGGTCCCAACTATGTCTGGCACATTGATGGCTATAACAAGCTTAAGCCAAAGATCATCACTGGCTGCTTCATGGATGCTGTGATCAACGCTGGAGGGTGCGCTGCCAGACTCGAACAGAGGAACAGAAAATGGGCATATGGCTGAAATACAGCAGTTTTTGCATTTTTCTGACAACCAGGCTGAAACAGACAATGTAACCTTTGTCCCAAGCACTGGAAATCAGCGGATTGAACGATTGTGGCAGATCAATGTGACTTGTGAAGTGAGTGTGCCCCGTTTTGGATGGACCTATTTGACAATTTAACTGAGAGAAGATGGCCACTTCTTGGAACTTCTCGGAAAAGTCCTTGATCCAGTTTTGCTTTCTTCAAACAAGACAGGTAATTGAAAATGTGATCATTTGTGTGCTGTGCAGATAATGATTAACTCATAAATTATTATTTCTAGTTAATATCTGAATTTTCCCTCCTTGGAAGAGCTTAATGAGGTTGTATTGACGTGGAACAACCACAGAGTTCGTCAAGTCCACAACTCACGATCCGCCCATGGAACGTCCTTCCATAGTGCATGCAGTCCCTCAACTGTACGGAGGCTGAGAATGTTTGCACCCTGTTGGCCTGGAGAAGGATCAAATCTGCCTTGAAGAGTGTGTGTTCAAGGACTTTCCATGTGATGAAGATGTCTTCCATATCTGTGTGGACCTAAAGTCAGGGCACAATCTGAAATGAACAAATGATGTCGGAAATAGTCAACCCATATTTCAAACTCAGACTTTTACGCGTTGGATATGGAAGCTGCAATTCAATGTGTTTCCGGCGGCTGCCATCAGTGTGCGGCACTGAGGAAGACTCCTGTGGTTGTGGTGGACCAATCCACAGGTGACCCACCTGAAGTCGTCGGCGCTGTGTTTGCAGCAGATGTGTGTAGGCAGGATCGCCAGCGTATCCTGGTTGTCCGGAAGTGTGTCACATCTTTCACTATGGCCTGCCTTATCGACGACGAGCGGAAAGAGACTCTCAGGGATGCCCTGATCCGCTTGTGCGTGGGTCTGTGCCCTCTCGATGGCCCCTTTGCTGTGATCAGGACTGACCACACCCCGGGGTTCGCTGTGCTCACCGGAGACAAGGGCTTCGTTGCACACAGGCTGGTTATTGAGGTCGGTAACGCCAAGAACGTACACAAAATCCAGTGGCGGAGAAGGCTATTCAGGAAATCAAGGAGGAGATTCTACGTCTGGAGCCTAACTGCAGAGCTGTCCCCCCCCCTGTTACTTTCTGTCACCACTGCCCACTTGAACAGTCGAGTTAGGTCACGGGGATTATCTTCTCGGGAGATGCTGCTTCAGCGTGACCAGTTCTCCCACAAGCAGATCCCGGTGGTGGATCAGGACCTCATTATGAGTCAGCACGCAGATCGTGTCACCAACCATTGGTACAGCATGGTGTCAAAGGTACCCTCCGGTCGTGTGGCAGTGCCCCCTGTTGTCCAGCCTGGAGATCTGGTATACCTGTATGGCGACAGGAACAAGTCCTGTGCACGTGACAGGTACCTTGTCATGGGTGTAGATGGAGTGTGGTGCAACATTTGGAAGTTTACGGTACCCAACTTCGCCGCACCTCGTACAGTGTTAGGTTAGGTGATTGCTACAAGGTGGAAGGGACTACCGCGTCCACGGACGCTCCAGGTGGCGTCTGATGAGGACGTGGACAACAGCTGTCTGACACTGAAGCTTCGACGCAAGCTTTGAGTCCTGGACTACAATTCCCACGAACCACTGATTCGGAGCTTCCTTCGGTGCAAAAAAAGTCATGTGATATACGACGTTCAAAGAAGTAACTGCTTCATTGTCTGAATGAATCACTTGACTGGTTTGCAGTCCGATCACGTGATTCATCGACGCTGCCTCGTCTCGATTCTGATAGATGACTGGCTGCAGCACTTTTGAATTTGCGCTCTTCAACACTATATAACTCCTCTGAAAATGGACAAATTTGTGGGTTGTAGTTGGAGTTGTTGCGTTATTGCTGTTGGATTGTTGGATTGCGTTCGATTGTATCATGGAGCCATCAAGGAAGAGACATGTGGGAACCTTTCACTCTGATAGCTCATGATAACGTAGGTGTGCTGCTGTATAATACATTTTGTAATAATAGTAACGTAAATTTTTCAGTGAATATAGTACCTTCAATGGTCACATCAACTTTACATTAAAAACCATTTCAGTAAATAATATATATATATTAGGGCTGGGCAAGTTAACGCGTTATTATCTCGTTAACTCATTTATTTAAAATGCCGACAATTATTTTATCGTGCATTAACGCATGTTGCTCACATGCTGTAGGAGCCGTGAGTAGGGATGGGCGATATATCGGCGTTTGCGTTATATTGTCATAAAATTCACCGCGGTAACAATATGTCATCTCACGGTAATAACGATAAACACGTGTTGATGCCGTAATTACGTGCGCAATGCACTTGCTGCTGGCAGCCGCAGCTCATGTGTCGCACAATAACAAACACGGGGCTGATAGCGTACCCACCATGCTCGAGAATCGATCGTGGATTGCGTGCAAAGTGAAAATAAACACCACGGAAACGATTTGCAAACATCCCGTTTTACTTTTTATTTATTTTCTTTTGGGTCGGCAGACCGGGATTTAGAGGCAGGAAACGCGAAAATGTTAGCGAACTTTTACTGGCACAACTCTGAGTCACTTTTAGCGTGGACCTTTTCAGGCTTTGTGTTCTAAAGTTACTCGAAGCAGACGTTGAACTCTGTCGTTTATCCACACCGTCTTTTTAAGAGCGATCTTTCTGTTCTCTGTGGCGCTTGTTTTTAGCGAGCTACTGCTTCTGCAAACACGGCGTGCTTCAGGCGTTCTTCTTCTTCCAGCTTGGTGTGGTGGGGTGAGCGTCGGAGGTCATGTGATAAAGAATAAAGTAAATAAAAAAGAACCTCGAAGCAAGACTGGATTTATTTTTGCTTCGTTTAGCCCACCGAGGCTTATTTATTTATTGATCGCCAGTTAGCCGCAATACGTGCTTTTATTTTGTAAAAGTGTGTTGCTGGCTTCTGCGGAACCAGAAAAGAAAAGACTTCATTCATATGGTAGAACATTAAAATAAAAGTGCACTATACACTTCTTTTAAATTCATTATTGTATTTTGCTTATACAGTGTGATTAATCGTGATTAATCAGGGAAATCATGCGATTAAAACTTTTAATCGTTGCCCAGCTCTAATATACATATATATGTATATATATATATATATATATATATATATATATATATATATATATATATATACATATATATATAGATACATACACACGCAGCATAACAAAATCACTTGGGTTAAAGTAAGAGTACAGATTCATCTCCTTTACTCAAGTGAGAGAAATAAAGAACAGGTATAGTACTTTCAGTGAAATGTACTTCAGTAAAAAAGAAAAAAAAAAGTCATTTTTAAACTGTGAGCCATTGTTGGATGTTTACACGTTTAATATCAATAACCAATGTTATTTTCTACATGTTTATTTTTCTCTGCACTGAAAACATGCTGAACAGTGACCCCAAAGTAAAAGTCCTCCGAAAAAGAAACAAGTAAAACAAGTAAAGTATACAGATACCTGAAACATCTACTCAAGTACTGTAGTAAAGTGTTTGTCCTCTGTTACTTTCAACCTCTGCCCACTAGGTATTACAGCGCCACCATCCTCCAGATGTCGGGCATCCGCAACGACAGGCTGGCGATCTGGCTGGCCGGACTGACCACGCTGACCAACTTCCTGTTCACCTTGCTGGGGGTGTGGCTGGTAGAGAGGGTGGGACGCAGGAAGCTCACTCTGGGCAGCATCATCGGTAGGTCTCGGGACAAACCGGGAGTCCACGTCGGGGAAATAAACACAGAAACGCACTCAACTCCACCACAGTGCGTCTTTTGTAGTAGGAGGATGATTGGTTAATTGAATCGATCAAACTCACGAAGGAATGGAAACGGCATGCATGCAATTCTTACTCTGGCCACCAGAGGGAGTCCGTGTGGGTACCGGACAGGTTCAGGGCAGATAAAAGAATGTTTGATATAACCTTTACGAAGTATCACTTGCTTTTTTGGGTTGTGGACAACAGCAAAAACGGTAGAATCATTCTCAATACCATTTCACATTAGCTGTGAGTTCTTGACCGTATGCAGGGATTTGAACCACACTTAAATAACCCAGTCAAACAATAACGTCAGACTTAATGCGTATTTATTTTTGGTAAACAGCAAATAGTTCAAACGAAGCCGTATGACATGAAAATGACCATGAAGACACAATCAGCAACGAAAGGTATTGTGGAAATGCTGCTGTGGATCGGAAGATCGCCCGCTGTGATGGTCCTTCAAGTTGATCCTGGGAAATTGTGCCAAGCTGTTCGGGTCCTGTAACGTGCAGGGAGCTCGGATCGACACACCAGTCTTATACGCTGAATTGCCCGTTGTGCTCTGTCCTACAGATGTCTTCACTGGCGCTTTAGCATCGAAGTTGGTTCTTCTTTCGTAACCTGTGATAATTATGGCGATCAGACATAAATAAGTAACGATAAGTAAAAAGTCTGTGTGATATAAAAACCATACTAAGTCGACAAAAGAGAACGAAAAATTAAGACAAAGACGAACTAAGTATGTGAGGTAAGACGACACAAACAAAAACAAGAACTTCAACGAACAAGCGTTGAGAAATTTCTAACTAAAAGAATGAAATTCACTAGCTTATGGTTTCTGGAGGGAATCCTGCACTCCGAGAGCCAATGAAAAGGTTGTTCAGACCCTAAAAGCGGTAGACCCTCCTATGCTGTTTGCCTCTGAAATGTATGTCGTGTAGATTTTGTTGCTGCTAAACCAATAAAACAAAAAACAGCGATGAAATAAAAGAACAGAATGAAGAAATAAACTGTTTAGCATTTTGGCAAGATGGGATACTTGGGTAATGTCATGAAACATTTGGTGAAGGTATCACATTTTTGGGCACATTGAGCCTTCAGGATATAATTTCCAAACACATATCTAAACATATATCAGCTAATCTAAACATGCATACCTGAGAAAAGGAGGCTTTATTCAAACAGATAAAGAGGAGGTAGAACAAACTTTTATGCTTTACATGGGCACAAGTACCAACATAATTTTAAATGTGTAAAAATATGGACTATGTATATATACATGAATTTAGAGGTAGCCAAGATATGAGTGTGCATCAAAGTTATATGCATTTATGAAAGTGGATACTGCCAATGTGTAATATGGAGACATTTAAGGGAAATTATCATGCTTATTAAGAAGTGTGTAACATTGATATAAAGAAAACTGATAAGCAGTGTGTGTCTTTAAATCAACCACCTGGAAACACTTTCCATTCCTGCCTTTTGAGGGCACTGTTGCTCCATCTGAAGCTTCACTGTCCTCAAGCCTCCTTCAGAATTGAACCATATATTGGTCAATTTTCGAGCTAGAAAGGTGATTCAAAGTCCATTAATAGTTTATTTTCAATGACAATCACAGATATATGGCTTTGAGATGTCTCTGTGGAAGGAAAAATAGAGTTTTTAGCACTGTCCAAATTCTCAAGAACGTCTGGTGTTAATGATAAGTCCTGAGGAATGTTCTGTTGTCGATAACAAGTCATAAACTGGCGATGGTCCCAAATGGTACCATCCCCGCTTGAAGCCAAGTCGTCTGAGAATTTTTCGAAGTTGAGTGCGCACTGTGATTTCTGGGTGTTTCTCCTAGAGTGTGTGCTTTATGGCTTCAAGATCTCAAGTGAGATTTTGCCGTTGAAAGAGGGGCATCACAGCCAATCAAGTACCATCTCTAGTAGTTCAACGTGGTTCACCGGAGGGCCGTGCTGCATTAAATTCCAAGTGTCCTGCGAGAACAACGTTGGGTCCAGATTTGGTACTACACTTTTTTTCTTTTTTTCTGACAGGCACATGCTTGAGTCTGAGTCTACTGGCCATCGGCTTCCTGTTGTCCGCCCAGCACAGTCCTTCAGTCACCTTCCACCCAACGGACCCGGCGTTCACCAACTCCACCTGTGCCAAAATCCAGTGAGTCGACAGGATTTGCGACATTAAGTGTGTAATATTTGGAGATTTTGAAGAAGAAACGGCGATATCAAGTGGTTACATTTCAGACTGCAGCGTTTTTCAGTCTCCCTCCTTTCCCGTGACCTTCTGTGGGCTGCGCACCTAGACCTGGATACCTCGTCTTCCGTCTCCTTTGTCGGTTTATTTGAAGACGTGAGTGCTCACCCTAATTACAAAATGTACTGTCAGCCAGGCTGGATTCAGTGTGCTTCCTTAGAAATATAGCGGTGCAAGATAGAAGCGAACTGGGAGCAAGACCCTTGATCTTTGCATAGCCTTTTATATAAGAGAACTGTTCAGGACAGGAAAACCAAATTGCTTTTATTGTACTGCGATTATACACTTTTATTAATGTTTTTGTGGGCAGTATATTAAGCTTTTATCAATTTAAAAATCATAAATCAAGCCACTGGACTTTTAAAGTATCTACATCCGAAAGGATTGCAAAGGATTGCATTCATCGGATTGGACTGATTGGATTGCATTCATGTAACCCAGTGAGATCCTTTAGTCTATGAGTTTCAAATCTTGCACCTGCCTTGAAAATCTCCTGTCTGTTTCCAGCCCATCTTCAGCGTTGTTCAACTGATCAGCAACCTCTCCAAGGCCACTGGAGAGGCTTAGATGTGATCAAAACAGGAAGTGGCTCGAATAAACTGCTCATTAAAACCGCAGAGGAGCCAGAACAACTCAATTCAAGTGGCTCAATTGAAAATTGATTTTCTGCTCTGAGTTTGATTG
Source organism: Thamnaconus septentrionalis (assembly GCA_009823395.1). Lineage (NCBI taxonomy): Eukaryota > Metazoa > Chordata > Actinopteri > Tetraodontiformes > Monacanthidae > Thamnaconus > Thamnaconus septentrionalis. The sequence continues at coordinate 287,299 of CM020502.1, read as the reverse complement.
ATAACCGGTTTGGCCTTTCAGTTTCCATGTTTCCCTTCAGGTCCTCCCCCACCGGGGCTTATGTGAAATGCCCATTTGTCACGACTTTATCATGGAAATAGATGAAAATTAAAATGTCAGTTGACTGTGCAGGAAGTCCATTTTGGGACCTTTTCAAGAGTGTCTGCATGTTTGCTTGATTGGTTGCAAGATTTTTCACACATCCACAGAGAAAGAGTCTTTTTTTTGTTTGTTTGTTTTTGTCCTTCCGATTTGAGCCTGGAATCGGTGACACAACAGCGCACATTCCACGGTGGCTAATGGAACAGCGGTTGGGATTTTGAAGGCCTGAGTGCTTTTACCACAGCACCACCACCACAGCACCGCACCACAAGGTCACCAGCTAATTATGAATGGAGCGTCCTCTCATAGTTTTTATTTTATTTTTTTTAATGTCTCCGGGTTGGGCTGGGAGCAGGTGTTTGATTGTAGGTTGACTGTATGAACTGAAATACGACACAATCCTCCAGAAGATACCTGGACATTGGTAGAAGAGAACCAATAAAATGTTCCAAAATGTTCTGATACTTTTCGTTTAGAACTTTCTGATGTCACGCTGAGATCTCAACCCTGAAAATTCCATCGTTCATCTTGACAAGCTCCAAGCTGAACCTTTTTTCGCTGGTCCAATCGCAGACCTCTTAAAGCCGACGCAACCGGGAAGCTACTGCTAGCCGCAGAGTTGCGACCAAGCGGGTAAGCACGGCTGCCCGATTAGTGAGAATTTGATCCAAAGTGGAGGGTATTTCACCATTTAAAGAGCTTCCATAGTGGGAAAAGATGCTTTTGCGTCACTTCTGATGGGCCATAACCAGAATTCAGTGAACCACAGTGCATCACAGTTCCTCCACGCACATCTAATGTCAGCCGTGACAAACTGACTTTTGCTAAACAGCTCAACTGGCAGAGAACAAAATGAAGTAAATTGTGGTTTGAATGGCCCATCGCTTTTTAAATGTTTCCTATGCCTCTTTCCCAATTTTAGGGAGCCATCAATCTGGTGGCTCCCTAAAATTGGCTCATCAGGTCATCAAGCCAGATAATGCTGGCTAATTATAGCCAGCTGTCTATTTACGCCCAATTATTTCTTCTTCTTCCCTCATTCATTTCCTACGCTTTCGGCTCTGTTTGTCCAAATGCACTGCGTTTATTTCGAGTCTTGACATCAAGCGAAACTGAAGCGACGTAGAAATTGTGCACATTGAGACAACAATCAGGAAGGAAATACTACACTATCTAAATACTATATTTCAAAAAGCAGTAGCGTAGTTCTTGTTATTATTTTATTTCTCTGGTTGTAGCTGCATGATTGCATTAAGTCAAATTGGCCCTCCCATTTCCCTGCAGTTCAGTCTCTGAGATTCTTGTCCTGCCGCACCGGCCTCACCGCCCACATTTCCCGTTGAGTTTTCTTCTCTCCACAGCAGTTTCATCCCTTTTCATTTTAACCCGGCCCGACCTCGACGTGTAACCGGAGCCAGGTTGCTCCTGAACGCTGCCACCAGGAACAAATAGTCCGGCTGCGACGCAGGGCACGATGCCGTGCTGTCTGTCTGAAAATTTTTGTCACACACGGCGCATGTGGATGTACTGATTATATTAGCAAATGCATTTTTGGTAAATGAAGGCATAACAAATTGGGGAGATTTAAATTAATTTCATTTGATTCATCCAATTTGTACTCAATTAGAGCCACAATTAGGGCAGGGAATGTTTATTGTTTGGCTTTTTTTGGCTTTCTTTCTAAATGTTGCAGTTCCAGTTAACAAGACTCCATCGATGCAGCCTTAGATATGCAAAAGCAAACAGCAACAACGTGACGTTGCCTCCTCCGGTCACTTTAGTTGAAGTCACAACTAACGACCTTCTCCATCTGCCCCGCCAGGCTGTGTGAGCCCTGCATGCTGGACCCCAGATGCGGCTTCTGCTACAGCGAGAATGGCTCGGCGCTGCTGGCGTCCTCCTGTGTGCCAGTCAATAAGGCCTCCACGGAGCACGCCGCATGGGGCAGGCAAGTAGCTGCTAGCACTGCACCAGACGCCGAAGAGGCTTCAAATTGAAATCCCTTTTTTGCAATCCCACCTGCACCCCTCCCAGGTGTTCCAACTCCAGCCTAACGAGAGACCACACCTACTGGGCCTACAACTACTGCCCCACCTCCTTCTCCTGGGTCGTCCTGCTTGGGCTGGTGCTCTACTTGGCTGCCTTCGCTCCAGGTGAGGTGTCGGTTGGGTTTTTGTTCCCCCGAGAAATTCAAGCTCCAACAACTCTGAGCCGATTGGTTGTTCAGGACACATCATGATACAGAAAAGAATCAGTAAATAAATACTGAGGGTGCCAGCATTGTCGTGGATCCTTTTTGCATCTCTGCAGTGTGAGCGAAAGGATGGCGCTGGACTCTGGCTGATGAAGAAGCAAGTGTTTAATCTTGCGAGAGGAACAAGGGTTTCGGAGACAATCGGCTGGTGCGTGTGTTTGACGCAGTTGCTCACCGAGCATCAGGAGTATAAGTCTTTTATGCCATGGAATAAACATGAGCATGTGATGAATAAACATGAGCATATAATGAGCAGATACATGTGTAATTTGTTGAACACCTCCCTAACAGTATCTGGATTTGCTCCAGAAACAGTGTCACCAGGCAAAAGATACAAACCCTATCTGAGCTCCTCGGCACCTTCCCCAATCTGTTTTGGTTAGCCCGACCCCGGTTTGTGATGTATACCGCTCAGCCTGGCCTAACATGGTGTGGATCACCATGTAGACTGCACACACAGAGGCAAAAGGCCCTGTCTAAGGCTCACATGAGAAGACGCATATACTGAAAGTTTGCTCATCCCAAAGGACATGTCCCTATAAGTCCAGTTGTCACAGATCACATGGTTCAACAATAATTTTTCCACCACAGCGTGCACTCGTTAATTACCATGAGATTAAACACAAGGAATAATGGGCAAATTAAGCTCACTAAGTTTTTTAATCACATTTTAATCACAAGCCTTTTGTCCCTTCCATTGACCTGTAGTCAGGTCCACACTGTGTTAGCTGTGTTTATTGTGTGCAAAAGAGTAACAGCAAAAAATATATGATTGAAGAACACGACTGTGGAGGCCAAAAAATAAAAATTAATTCTGGCAAGTATGTAGAAAGTGTTTGGACAAACCCCTTTGTATTTGAAGTGGACCAATCAGGCTTTTGCCATCGCTAACTGATCTTTTGGTGGTGGTGTATCGCGTCTCGTTGGTGCCAGGTGCAACACCTGATGTACATTTTGATGGAGGGTCATGAGTGAAAGCGATAAAAAGCAACCGACATTTTCAACCAGAGAGAAGTACCGTTGATGGTGACGTGATGTCACAAAGGGTTGCAATTCCAGGAGCTGTGTGTCTTATGCGCTCACGTTCTCAAAAGCCCTGCCGGCTGAAGAGGTAGAGGATGGACAAGTTCAGACATGACCAAACTACAGCCCAGGGGCCATATGCAGCCCATTAAGTTGTTTAATCCGGCCCGCTGAACTTGAAAAAAATATATTAATAGTAAGCAAGTAATAAAATAGCTGTGTTTCATCAATTTTTTCAGTGTTTTAAGAGTCATTTCAATAAAGAGATAAATACTGCAGGGCTTCAAAGATATATTTTGTTTTGACAATTTTGTCCAGTTTCAATTGCTATTAAAGCACACATTTTCTACAGATCGATCCCATGATATATTTTTTCTCCTATGTTGCAAGTCACCAAAATACTCCCCCCTTCAGTTGCAAAACGTAAATTTTGCACAATGTGGAATCTTTAATTTGGACAAAGGATGTGACATTTCACCACTTCAGTTTTCACTTAGGACAGGGGTTGGCAACCCGTGGGGGATAACATTGAAATACATTTTAACCATTTTTATAGCCCCGTTTATAAGGAGAGGGCTTTTAAAAAAACAACAAAAAAAAACGAGCGTGTTAAGAAAAGCATTTGAAAAAAAAGAGATTACACGAAGCCGTCTCCAAAAATTAGGAAACTGGAAGAAGTACTTAGACCAGAGGTGATTGTTCTAAGACTGCAAGGGTCTTTCAAATTATTGTGTTATGTATCAGATATGTATCAGAAAAGACTACATAATACATTTTGTGCCTGGAAAAATATTCATATGCACTGCACTCACAGATAAGGCCCCCTCAATGTCGAGATGGCACAGAACAATAATGGAATACATACCTCTGGACTTTCTCAATTGTCCTCTGCACTCCAAAACTAATGCCTTTGAAAGAACATGGAAAACATTTCTTGACTATGTTAATGTAATGTTTCCCTTATACTGATGAGAGCATTTGTATTAAAAAACAGTATGTTTGTCATAATCAAATTTCTGCTCACATTTAACCCCCATTATGACCCCTTCAACCTTGATCAATTTTGATGAAATTCGGGAAGCATGTCAAGACTGATGAACATTTTTTTTAAGTGCAAAAATGACAACTCTAGGTGCTCCATAGCGCCACCTACAGGCAAAAATGTCGTAAATGAATTCCTGCAAACGTTTGACCCCAAAAACTTGCTCCAAATTTCATTCAGGTATTAAATTTATGATTATGACAAATTAACTTGATAGGCCAAATAACGCCACCTGTAGCATATCAAGATCAACAAGGTTTATCAGGGGTCGCAGGCGTCTGAAGGGGTCAGCAGGTGTGTGAAGGGGTCAGAAGGCATTGGAGGGAGCGGCAGGAGGGGATGGCAGGCGTCAGGAGGCCTCAGCATGTGTCGGGGACGTAGGTGGGTCTTGGAAGGACGTCATCAGAGGATGGCAGGCATCGGCAGCGGTTTGCAGGATTCTAAAGGGGTCGGCAGGTGTCTGGGTGCGTTGCCAGGTGTCGGGGGGCTGGTCACGACGACCGGGCTCAGCCCCGTCAACGCTGCTTGGAGTTTTAATTATTTTTATTTTTTCCCATGCGCTTCCCGTCAGGGATGGGCCCCATGCCTTGGACCATCAACTCGGAAATCTACCCTCTGTGGGCAAGGAGCACAGGAAACGCATGTGCGGCCGGAATCAACTGGACCTTCAACGTGCTGGTGTCACTCACCTTCCTGCACCTGGCACAGTACCTCACCTATTACGGTCGGTGGTGTGTGTGTGTGTGTGTGTGTGCCACAACCGGTTAATCTCAGCCAATCAGGCGTGTCGGACCTCATCCCCAACCTTTCACTCAGCTGTGACACGATGCTCCCAAGGCAGCACTTGTGCAGTAGCATCTTATGTCAGAAATTATGTCAAGATGAGCCCAAGATGTCTTTCTTTCTTGTCTTTCTTTCTTTCTTTGTGAACGCCGCAGCTCAGCACAGCAGCTCCCTCCTCAGACAGGAAGGAAGTGACATTTCCACCCCGGAGAAGCGGTCTGATCGATCTGTCAGGGTGTAATTTGTGGAGCCGTTCTGAGCTTACAGCAGGGATGGTGATTGATTGCAGACGCTCATCCGCTTTGGGATAATTTGCCGAGAAGCTGCGTAATGATGTTGTCATAGAAATGGGCGAAGGCACAGAGAGCAATGCGCATGTCAGCTTTTTAGGGCTTCAGATGTCGTTGGAGGGGAATTAGAGATCATAGTAATGAGGAAAAGATTGTCGAAAAGCTTGTCTTCGGGTCCACCGTCTTCTTGGCCAGTGGCTAATGCATAGGTCTCAAACTTTGGTTCACAAGGCAATGTTAAATGACTACAAGAGCTGGCCCACAGGTATTATACTAGACTATTTACTTTAACAGACTACAAGTATCGTTTTTTTTTAATGCACTTTTTCTTGCTGGTCTAAAGCATTGGCTTAAATGGGTTCACATTCAATGAAGGATTTTAATATTACTTAATTGGTTTATTGTTGTTATTTTATTTTTAGATTTATTAGCAGTCTGTGGAAAAGGTTATTTAATAATTAAAGTAAATTTAAATCAGAAGCCTGCAAATAAAAAAAATGGGCAAGTGGCTAGCTCTGCGTAAGCTAAGCTAGAATGGAGAAGTAAGGGCGATTTCCCTCCACAAGCCTGTATATACATATACATATATATATATATATATACATACATATATACACATACATATATATATACACATACATATATATATACACATACATATATATACATATACATATACACATATATATACATACATATACATATATATATACATATATATATATATATATACATATATATATATACATACATATATATATACATACATACATATATATACATACATATATATACATATATATATATACATACATACATATATATACATACATATATACATATATGGCGACACGGTGGCGCAGTGGTTAGCGCTGCCGCCTCACAGCAAGAAGGTCGTGGGTTCGATTCCGGGGCCCGGACCTGTGACCTTTCTGTGTGGAGTTTGCATGTTCTCCCCGTGTCTGCGTGGGTTCTCTCCGGGTTCTCCGGCTTTCTCCTACAGTCCAAAAACATGCATGTGAGGTCAATTGAATATTCTAAATTGTCCATAGGTGTGCATGTGAGTGTGAATGGTTGTCTGTCTCTATGTGGCCCTGCGATGAACTGGCGACTTGTCCAGGGTGTACCCTGCCTTCGCCCTAAGACAGCTGGGATAGGCTCCAGCAGACCCCCGTGACCCTGAACAGGAATAAGCGGGTATAGAAGATGAATGAATGAATGAATATACATATATATATACATACATACATATATACATATATATATATACATACATATATATATATACACATACATACATATACATACATATATATATATATATACATACATATATATATACATATATATATATATATACATACATATATATATATACATATATATATATATATACATATATATATATATATATATATACATATATATATATATATATATATATATATATATATATATATATATATATATATATATATATATATATATATATATATATATATATACATATATATATATATATATATATATATATATATATATATATATATATATATATATATATATATATATATATATATATATATATATATATATATATATATATATATATATATATATATATACATATATATATACATATACACATATATATATATATATATACATATACATATATATACATACATATATATACATATACATATATATACATATATATATACACATATATATTACATTATAATACATATTTACGAATGTGCTCTTTTATCAAGTACCTTAAAGGCTCTTTTGTAAAGTTGTTCAATTGGTCTAAGAATCATGTTTCCTGTGAAAGACCAATTTGTAAAACAGTAGTTGTTGTATTATGCAATGTAGGTACGCCTTTGCAGCATCAGTTGTTAAAAAAAAGTCTTTAAACAAATTGTTTAAAGTTCTGCAGACTGAATTTAATAGTATTTGCATCCTTTCTGATGTGTATTTTAAATGTTAGGTTTGGGTCCAAAGTTACCCCAAGGTAATTAAACTGTTTTACGAGTTCAAGCTCCTCCCTCCCTAAGAACACATTAGATCTACCTGCTTCTACTGGTTTCTTGGAAAATAACATACACACTTTTTTTTTTGGTGTCTACAAGCAGACATGAATCCAATAACCATGCTTGGATCCTGGTTAGTACAGTTGTCAGTACTTGTGCAGCCTCTTTGGGGGTTTTACCATGAGATATGATAACAACATCATCTGCATACATCTGCGAATGTAGAGTACAACACACATCTGGCAGATCATTTATGCAAAGGGAGAACAATAACAACGCTACAGTAGAACCTTGTGGTATTCCGACTGGACAAGTACAGTAGGCAGATTTAACGCCAGCAATGCTCTCACACTGTTTCCTGTCCTGCAGGTATGTGTGGCGACTAGTTCATGTACCAAAAATAAAAGTCGCCGAGAGGCTGAGGGTCGGGACTTGCGGTTTGTCTGAATCCAAAAACGATTTCGCTGAGATCAAAAAATATGTTTTTTAAGGGTTTTATTAAAGTAATAAAACAACTTATGGAATGTGCACAAACCTATAGACAAAAAGTAATCACAGCGATCTAACGGAAAAAAACAGCGGTCAAAAGAAAATTACGGCGTCCCGTGTGCTCACCCTCTCTCCTTAGCTCCACACCTGTGCACAGGTAACTAAATAACCCCCGGTGACCTACTTCCTGTGATCGCAAAAAAAAACAAAAAACAAAAATAATAGCACAATATAACAACCAAAGCTAACCCAACATAAACACCAAATTACAATTGACAAATTCCTTTCACAAAGTTTGGGTCATATCTCAATTACAGTATGGCTTTATCTCTGACAAATTTGAAGTCACAGCCATTTGAAATCTTGATATCAAAATTGAGTATTTTCTGGAAAGAAATTCTGGCGCTTAAAGGGTTAAAAGCTCTGATGATTTTTGGATCTGGATTATACCAATGATGTTGTCCTCCTTAGCTCAATCCTAGACACACTGGTTGACGCTCTTGCCATTCTTGGTGAAGAAGCTTCACCAGTAAGCCTCACCATCAGCTGGACAAAGACTAAAATTCTATGTCTTTCCGACTTTCTGCCTGAATTGCCACACACTGTCAACATCGGACTGGAAGAGGTTGAAGTTGTTAAAGACTTCATTGCCTGGGCTCCAAAATCTCCAATGACTGCACATCAAAGCCAGAAGTCAACCACCAAAGTATGGCGCAACGGCAAAATCCGAACGACCTCTAAACTCCATATTTTGAACACGTGTCCTTCCAGTCCTACTATTCGGATCCGAAACATGGACACTGGACATGAAACATGGACACTGCACATGAAACATGGACACCAGCTGCAGAATGGATGTGTAACCAATACGCAGTTAGCAAAATCAGAAGACAAGTTTGTCTCGAGGAGGTAATGGTACACACACACACAATATTTCTTTTGCGGTTGACACCATACATTAATGGAATAAATTGTGCAATATATACACAGTGAAATAAACAAAACAAAATCCAAAACAAGAATAACAGTATTCGCAATCTGCAGATTAGTTATGCGGCACATGTCATAGTTCATATACATCAATAGTTAATTCCTCAGCCATGCTATGGGAATCCAGCTGGAATCCAAAGTTGCTGCTACCAATGGCTGAGGGTGTGTCTATGTATGGGTGTATTTGTGTGTAAAAAAAATAAAAAATAAAAAAAAAAGAAGAAGAAGAGAGAAAGGAAGGCTGCCAGAACCTCCTACCAGAACAGAAGAAGTTTGTGGCTTGTTGTTTGGCTTGCTCTAGCCGTCAGTCGGGGCCAACTTTCTACCAGAACCCTGGCCTGTATAAACAGAACTTTGTCAGCATTCTGCAATATGCTCATACATTCAGTGTACACACTATTTTAGTGGGGAAATAACAATTCAAGACTTGATAAGAAAAGGAAACAACAAACAAAACATGCACAATGAGAATTATACGTCTTTCCCCCACTCATATGCATCAAACAACATTCACTACAATAACGTCAGATAAACAAGTCTCACCAATTCCGCCAATTCCGGGATATATATATATATATATAGATATATATCTGTCTATCTCTGTTGCACCATGACCACGTATCCTTCCCACGTATCCTGGCTGAACATCTATAATGTCTGCACAGTAAGGTAAGGTATAGTGAATCGTCTAACCCAAAAAAAACACGAACGGAACGAACAATTGTTTGTTCTGACCGACCTGTCGCATTCGAGCTACTGCTCCGCGTGCCTCCTCTCACCTTCTGTGAGAGAGAGACAGCTGTGCTGCTCGAAGACGCCGCCGCGAGCGACGTGATTGGACGGCCACAGCCCCACATACGCGTATGTGCTGACGTACCTGCCCGCGACCGGAACTTACTGGAAGTACCGGATTTTAACAAAATAAAATACCTCTAATAGTAAAAAATGATAGTGATTTTCACCCTGGTTACAGATGCATTTCACCGTAGCTGCCTCCGCTACATATTCAGCATCCACTGGTCCCAGCATATCACAAATGATGAGGTATATGCCAGAGCCGGCACACCTCTCCTAGTCACAACGGCCGTCAAAAGAGGCAGGATGCGCCTGCTGGACAATGTGGTGCACCTGGATGAACGGGTCCTGGCCAAGCAAGTCCTGTTGGCAGCTTCCCGTCCACCTCCTTGGGGCTGGAGCCGCCCCTGACTGAGCTGGGTGTCTCAGGTCACAGAAACACATCCCCTGGCTGACTTCATCACCACTGCAGCCAACCACCAAATCTTTAGCAGTCTTGTATCAACGGTCACCTGATGTGGCCACGACCACTCTATGTCTATGTATGCCAAGGCATTGGCTTTAATGGTTGCACATTCAATGAAGGATATTATTATAACTTAATTGATTTATTGTTGTTATTTCATTTTACATTTATTATAAGCCTGTGGAAAAGGTTACTGTTGAAATTTAAATCAGAAACCTGCAAACAAAGAGGAACACAATTTTTATTTACATTTGATTTATTTAGATGTTTAGATGCAGAAATTCGGTTTTGCATGTGTGCAATATGAAGTCATTTATTGTATCGTAATAAACTTTGCTTGTTCCATATTCAGTGTTGAAGCAAAACTTGTTTGTGTGCATATAGAAAGGTTCACTGTTATATCCGCAGGAATATGTTTTCAATAAATATCAACGTTGGCCCGTGACTTTGTCCAAGTATGAAATTTTGGCCCAGCTGTGTATTTGAGTTTGACACCCCTGGGCTAGTGGCTAGCAAAGTCTGTGGAAGCCTTTTTGCCAGCCCTGCTCTCCTCTTCCTCCTCTGCAGGGGCGTTCTTCCTCTACTCCAGCATGGCCCTGCTGGGCTTCCTCTTCGTCTACGGATGCCTGCCGGAGACCAAGGGCCGGCGCCTGGAGGAGATCGAAGCCCTCTTTGAGAACCAGCTGTGCTCCTGCGGCGCCTCTGATTCGGACGAGGGTCGGCAGGTGGAGTACATCCGGGTCAAAGGTTCCAACTACCACCTATCGGACAACGATGCGTCCGACGTGGACTAGTGGACCAACCAGTTCGGCCAGTCAGATTTTGGTGGAAGTGTTTTTGTTGTTGTTTTTCTTGTTATTTATTTTGAACGGGTGAGCCGAGGTCGCCCTCACGTCTTTAGTTAGCATCTCCAACGAAAGACCTCCCTCTCAGATTCAGGAATACGAAAAAACTTCAGTATCAAAAAATGAAATAGAAAGTAGAAAATGTTTAGATGGCCGCCAAAAACAACATTAAAGGTTGCACATTCTGACCATTTTCTGATCTTTATTTTTCCTCCGAGACTAGTGGTTCAACCTTGCAACATAAATGACTCCCTTAGATCCCCAGGATATTCAGCACTGTGTTTACAGCCTCCGGCATAAATTCTTAGTTCCAGCACCCTGCTAAAACAGATTTTGGGCATTATTTGGGCATCTTTCAAATTACACGGGCTTTCAGTGTGTTTTTTAGAATCTGAAAAAACAAAAGGGGATCAGAAATGTTCTGAACATTTGTGAAAGTTCACATCTTTGTAATGTACATACAGTTTAGAAAAGGGCACTTTGCTGTGAACATAAATCAGTTTCTGTTCAGATTCATAAATATTTTCCAGAAAATCTCAAAGTCTCATAGCTGAACAGTTCTTGTTATTTTTGATTTGTAAAACCATCATGCCTTTCTCCTGAATCACAGTTCAAAGCTTGTAGCACCAGTGTGGGCTCTCAAGTTATAGTCTTAGTTTGTGCTTCTTATATTTTTTAATATTTTTGAATCACAGTTCAAAGCTTGTAGCACCAGTGTGGGCTCTCAAGTTATAGTCTTAGTTTGTGCTTCTTATATTTTTTTAACGATACAAAGAAACGGAAAAGTAGAATATATTGTAAAGAGATGTGCATTTGTTAGTGCCTAAACAGAACCTTTCGTAAAGTTCGTAGCAATGAACAGTTCCTTTTCCTACATATATATATATATATACATATGTAGGAAAAGGAACTGTTCATTGCTACTAACTTTACGAAGTTGTTCTGTGTATATATATATATATATATATATATATATATATATATATATATATATATATATATATATATATATATATATATATATATATATATATATATATATATATATATGTATATACACACACACACACACACACACACATATGTGTATGTGTGTGTGTTAATTTGTTCAAAGAGTTGTAAAAAAGTAGCTGGATCGCAGAACTGTCACTCATCTATCTTGCAAACATCTGATCTGAAGTTACAGATCAAGATTGCATTCAAATCCATAACTGCTGCCCTTAAAAAGCCATCAGGAGAAGACAAAGAAGAAGAACATGAAGCAACAGCAATCCTAGCTGATGCTAAAGACACTAGCATCAATGCTGGCAGTATTCTTGGAACTGCATTTGAATTTTAGCACAATTCGGAAATACGTTTTCACTTTGCTGCTTGTGGCAAGAGCTTTGCTAAACACAGCAGCGCTAAGCCGCTAGCCTCAGGGCAACATCGGCTTTGCTGAAAACCAATCCCTGCAGGCTTTAGCTGGATTTTCAAAGTAAAAATCAGATTTATCTTGAATGTGAATAAACTGAATGTTCAGTTGTCCCATCACCTATTAAGTTCTGCTGCCGTTTTGCTTCTTCTTCTTTCTTTCTTTTTTCTTTTTTCTTTTTTTATTACAAGATACATGATTTGGTTCACGCTTCTCGTGCAGTGCCTGGCTCAATATTCATTGGCTAAAGAAAAAGAAAAGTACTATGACCTTGGTACATTTTATCAGTTCTGATTTTGAACCACCTTTGAAAGTGTTGAGTCAAAGTTTTTTTTTATTATTATTTATTTTGTGATCTAATTGTATTAATAACAGACCTAAATACAAAATGCCCCATTCCCTATTCCTGCTGTTAGCACTAGGCATAAAAACATGTAATTTCTTGCACAGGAAGTAGTTTTGGAACTTCATTTGTCATTACAGTGTTAGTGTATGTGTATTCGGGAAGGCGCCTAATGGCCATCTCCTCAAAGTTGGATGAACTTAATAGTTATGATGATTTAGACAAATGTCATTCTCCTCGACTGTGTTTGTAATTCAACAATGATGAAATATTATTTTTTTTATTCTCATTTCATTTACGTTTTTGATTTTATGTCTTCCTCCGTAGCCTTTTGAACAGAAGAACTGAGCATATCGTCAATGTCAGGAGCCGAGGAGTATGGGCTTATTGCGTAATTTGCAAATGTCAATTTTGTACAAAGGAGAAAAAAAAATGTGAGGTCAGTGTTAGTTAAATACACATACTATATGTGTACGTATAGCAGAAAACTATTTGAAAGTGGACTACTCAGTATCTTTGTGTAACAAAACAGGTAATTATGGCGTTTTACAAACTGTGCTGTTACTGAGGCCAAGTGACTGGTTTCTTACTGTCTTTACTGTGTGACACGCAGCTGAATTCATAGGATTTCGCACCCCTTTTGAATAAGGTTTCTTTTGGCGCTGAGAAACACATCATTGAATGCCTCTGCACAGTGAAGTGACATTTTCAGTGACCTGTCAAAGTTAAGCTATCTGCAAGTACATTGAGATATTTTCAGTTGGGTTAGAGTGTCACATTTCTGTACAAAAATGTGGCTGAATTGTAGTAAGACCTATTATAATTTTAATAAACCCCCCCAAAAAAATATTTCCACAACTCACATAGAAGTTCAAAAGGGATTTCATAGTTCCAATAGTTTACATTTTATAACAGCCGGACTGTGTTTGAGAACATGTATGCTTTAAAGGACTTTTTTTATTTTTTTATTTATTTTTTTTGCATCAACATCAACGAACAGCTGGAATCAGCTTGGATTTGTGTGGGCATGAATAACTTGTTGAATCAGCACATAAGTGAAGCGCTAAAGAACCGCAGCAGTGTCCAGATCGTGTAACCGCTCCTTCCTGTCAGATTTGCATTCGCCTCTTAGACGTTACAGTAAAATGTTTTTTTCCAAAGAGACAAGCGGAACAGGGTAAAACATCCTGTTTTAATTTTTAATTTTTTCGTTTTTCTTATTTCTGTTTGATGTTGGACGGTTTCTCAAAAAGCATATTTCAGTCACGCCACAGGTAAAATACACAAGGTAGCAGCTGTGTGACATGTGTGTGTTTAGATGTTGAACCTCTTGGTTTCAGGTAATGCCTTGTCATAGATCATGCACTGTCATGTCACTAATGTCCACTTTCTCACACTGTCCTGCAACACAGTGGGGTTACTTTGTGTTTCGTGTAATGACCTGTTTTCCTAATTTCACCCGCAAGATCATCGTGATGTACATGTGTTTCTACACTTTACCAGAAATTAAAGGCAGAAAAACAAACAAAATCTGTATAGCATACTTGATTAATGTTCAAGCTAAATGTTTTGCTAGAGTTTATATTCTATAAAAAAAAAACAACAACAAATGAGTATATTAATGAGAAATTGACACTTGAATATGTGTATGGTAACATAAATAAAGTGAGGAACCAGAGCTGAGATTTTCTGGCTTTTTTCCATGTTTTAATCAACATTCCAATAAATCACATCATGCAGAGAACTGTGATCAATACATATATCATATTTTTCTAGTTATCACCTGCCGGCTATTTCTTCACTCTTCCTTCTGCTTCCAGCTCTGTCCGGGTGTGGGCTGTTTATGACCTCCTCCCCCGCTCCATCAGATAGACCTCTTGTCGTTGGGCTTGGTCTGATGTGGAATTGGGAACATCACTACGAGGCTCCATCTTGGCTGACTTTTCAGCAAGGGAGTCATGGGTCCCTTTCAGATCACTCTGCTGTCACAGTCGGCTTATGTATGGTCACTAAATTACTTGGGGGAAGTCTTCCCTCTGTTCTTGCTCCTCAGTCTGTCCAGCAAAGGTGTGCCTTTGCTGGTGTTTGAGGTGTGACGGCGCTGCCTCCCTGTGGACGGATGCTGTAATGCATCGACGACGAGTCGGAGGCTGCTGTCAAAGCAGGTGGAAGCGGTCCCGCCGACCTCCGCCAGGCCACACTGAGTCGAGGCGTCGCACGTCTTGGCCGCAGCACGGTCGGCGGTCTGAGTTCCCACCTCTCGAGTTTCTCCGGGTGTTTTCCTGCATTGACACCGCGATTCAGTTTGGCTTCCCTGGGTATCGCTTCCCACGGCTTTATCCCTCAGTGCTGTGCGATCAGGGCTGTAGTTATGTCTGAGTTCTGTCAGCCTTTGCTCTGGAACAGCCTGGGAGCCTTGGGTTGGGATTTGATAAACTTGTCGGTGTTCCTCCACCTGAAGAACAGTTAGACAAAAGAAGCACACAAGCAGCAACATGTTCATATATGTATGTATGTATATGTGTATATATATATATATATCTATATATATATATATATACATATATACATGTATTTAGATATATACGTATATACGTGTATGTATATATATATATATATACATATATATATATATATATATATATATATATATACACACACATATAGTGCTTGACAAACTGTAGCATGTCATGTCTGGTATTTAAAAATATCAAGAATGAACCCATGGATAAAAATCAAAATAATCTTCAATGCCATGAGGAAAAGCTTTCACCCTTCAACTGAATAAACTGGATAAGAATAAGCATTGGCACTTTTACATTTGCATATATCTGCATAATTGCTTTTTTTTCTCTCTTTCTCTCACTCTGGCAAAATGTCGATTCAGACTCACATCAATTGAGTCTGAACTGAGATAACCTCCACCGCAATCAAAACTTGGCGACCAGTCACAGCCACTCGCTGGGCTGCTGTGGTTTTCAAGTGATGCTGCAGGATTGAGAGAGAGAAAAAAAAACATTCAGTTCATTGTCAGTTCCCTTGCATATACATAATGCACGGGGAGCTTAGTCAGCAGCACTGAAGATACTCACAAAAGTTCAGGTCTGTGCCATTGGAGAGCTGTGAATAAAGTTGCATTAGTATTGGAACGTGCACGTACGAGGGTTACCACACATTCTTGTGGGGATAATATAATAAATATAAGTGAGCTTTGTCTGGCAGCAAATGGTTTGGTACAACTTGGTGAGAAAAGAAATAATTTCCTTTCCACTTGCTTTCTATGTGATGCAATTTCGAGCGCGACCACTCGGTGGCAATACAAGCATGCTTTACAGGGGGTTGTTTACCTCAATTCCTTTGCACTTGTCTGGGACCATTCTGACCGCAAAAGAGGGAAAAGCAGCATCAGAACAAAAGCTTTTACATGACAGGAATGAAGTGTTGTGTTTACATACTGTGGCGCTAAAGAGTCGACTGGTGTTTCTTTGAGAAATATCTTTTCCCTTCTCCCAAAAGGAGTCTCTGTGATTCAACGACATGTTCAGCTGAGCGGGTTGGAAATTCAAAGTGACCAGCCGTGCATATCGATTGTTCACCTTCTGTCTTGCGTTCCTCTGCACAGAAGCCACTGAAGATGACTTCACCAAGCTGTAGCTCGTTTTCTGATTGATTTAAGGTGAAGTCCAGCACAGGCTTCATTTTTTCTGGCTGGCCACCAGACATCATGGCCTCCTGTCTGTTGGTGTTGCTGTGGCAACAAAAGTGTTGCCTACTTACAGTTTCATCAGCAAGGAAAAAAACAACAACAAAAACCTAACAATGTGATGCTCTTACTCTAGCACTGGGCTTCTAAAGAGGCATCTGGCTGCTGTAGGTGACTCCATCTGGGAGAGGTCTGACCCAGTGGACCAGAGAATGGAGTCCATCATGGCTCGAGGCTGAGAAAATGGCTGGAACTGGAAAAATGAAATGCAAACTTAATTTCATGCAGACTCAAATGTGAAATAATCTTGATTTAAATGTGCTGTATTAATAGCGATCAAAACATTTCTCATATAAAACTGGAATCAAACCTTATTTGGTATGATTTCTGATCAAGAGTAGTAGCAGGAGCGCAGAAAAAAGAGCAACTGCACATTTAAATAAGTAGGATTTATCGAGTCACACTCGACGTGGCAGTTGGCCCTCATGCTTCACTCTGCATCCTTAATTAATGGATCAACGTTTGAAAACCGAAGCAAATTATCACTTAGGGTATGTAAACAGGGATTAGAGTCTGACGTTATCGTAAGTGGTTTAAAAGAGTAACAAACAGTTGACTTTACTACTAAGCTTTCCTGAATAATTCTCTTCTCATTACATCAGGCTGTGGCAGCCCCGGGGTGTTCCAAGTTGGAGGGGAGGAAAAACGACCACAGGGCTGCTGCGACTGTGTCCACCTTCTCTGCTGGAGGCTCAGCTGCAGCGGCAACAAATCTGCAGAGAACGTGTGTACCTATTTTTGAAAAAAACAAAACAAAAAAAACAGCAGAATATGAGCCATGCAAAGCCTTTTTGAACACCACCTTGGCCCGAGGGGGATGTTGAGGTGGAGGAGAAGGGGCTGAAGGAGTCGGTTATGCGGGCCAGGTAGTCTGAAGCACTGTTGTCTGAGAATGCTGACTCCAGCACAGGCGACAGCTGCGACACAAAAAAAATTTGGTCACTTTTAACCAAAGCCTGCTATGAGTGCTTGAGAAACAAGTTTGGGTGCGACTTCATGGTTACCTGGGGATACTTGAACATTTGAGGAGCTTTGCCTTTTCCTGTTGCAGTCTTGCGAAGTCTGAACATAAAAGAGACTATTTTAATTAAAACATATTACAATTTTACAGGCTAGACTTCAACTTTGCATGTGAAGAAAACAAATTTGTACTACTTGGGGTCTGAACAATATTTCGAAGACAGACAAATGTAAGGTTCCAATTTCTCGACATATCTACATACCTTCTTTCTCTTCGTTCAGTATTTTGATGGACAGCCCACATCCAATCCAATTTATTTTATGCCCTATTGCTGCTATATTATACTGTTTTGTGTCTTCCAATTTGGGAGCTATCTGGCACGAGAATACCCTTCAGGATTAATAAAGTTGAGCTTATCTTATTAACCATGGTTCTAACCTGTGATTTGGTTTTCCCTCCACAAGGTTCTGTTGTGATGGGGAGCCGTTGCTCATGGGGAGAACCAGTGCGTCATTTCCGCACTTCGAGTTTCCTTTACAACGACCAAGTGCAGCCACTTTAAGGGGATCTAGACACACACACACACACACACACACACACACACACACACACACACACACACACACACACACACACACACACACACACACACACACACACACACGCACACACAATCTTTATTTAGTCTGTAAGTGTCGAATTCATCATAATGCATTAATTGTTGTAGCTCGGCAACTTTCGAGGTGTTCACCATTATTTTCTTTTTTGGTAGCGATCTGGTTTACTATGAATAGGGTTACCAGGTCCATACTACAGGAAGTTGAGGCTTGAGGGGACTGTGGTAGAGTTAAACCCAGGGTCTTGAGTCTCTGTTGCATTTTTCTCTTTTCAAAAAACTCCTAAAGCAGAGAGGACCTTTATCTTCATAATGCGCAGTCGTAAGCACGAGTCATAAGTATGATTTATTCTGTATAATTCTTCAATTATCCTATTTTCTTTACTTTTGCTTAACTGACTTACTCTTTGCCTTTTTGCGTCATTCTTCATCACCAGCCGGTTCCTAAATAGGAGTTGTCGACAGTAACATGTTAGCTAACTCTTCATATTAGCATAATATGTTCAACAAACATCCTTTTGCACATTACCTTGAGCCTCCAACCCAATTCATTCTAGCCGCTTTTAGTTTAAAGTTGCTTTGGTGGTATACGGTTATATAAAGTTTAGTACGTGAACGCTTACGTTGATTAGCTAAAATGCCGTCTTGAATGCTTGTCGTTGTTTTTTTTTTCTTCTTAGTTTAGCTTGCTAAAAAATTGCTAGTAAGCACTTGTTTTCACGTGCCTCTGACCATGATATTTTTAAATCTTGTCTGACCTCCTGTTTGTCATGCTTTTAATAGCTAAAATGTAAACTGTTAAATAGTTCTTTGTTTCTTAGTTTGTTTGTTTTACAAATTCCCAGGACACATTCTGCATTTCTCAGTTTTTTTATATATATATATATATATATATATATATATATATATATATATATATATATATATATATATATATATATATATATATATATATATATATATATATATATACATGAAAAGCTGGGATATGGTGCCAACACCGCAGCCAATCACTGACCGCCGGGGGTGTGACCATTGAGAGAAACCGGTGCACGAGCGTGAGGCGGAAATGAATGTTGTGAAGCGGAAACGCCTTCGCATTGACCTACAAAATAACAGCACGAACATCTCGAAGCGGCGCTGCCCCTACTAGAAAAATTGACGTGGTTTCCCCCCCAAAGGCCTTTTATTATTTTGACCAGCCGTAACCGGAAGTGCACTCAACGTAATTCATGTGTACTTGACTGGGCACTGATAAGAGCAGGATGTAGCGGTTCGTGAGTCGGGCTCGCTCCGCATCAATACACCCATCAGGAGCCCCCGTGCGATTTAACGTTGAAGCGACGGTTGTGATTATATTTTCTGAGGTGGAGGAAGATGATGGCCACGACGGGTATCGACGGCAAGCTCTACTAAAACCGGGGGAAAATGTCCAACATCCTCGACGCAGCGTCCAGAGTGAGATGGGACCGCACGACTGCGGCGAAGCGAGCCGTTATCCTGGCGGCGGCTGCGTACGGCGTCAGAACGCTGTATCCCATCATCTGGCGGCGGCTGAGCAAAAACAGAGATAACCGGAAGGATCATTACCATCACCACCACCATCATCACCTAGGATCCAGGCCGGAGAATGGTGCCACCTGCGCGGCGAGCGCGCACGGAGACGCCGCGAACGACAGGAAGGTGTCGCCGGGTGTGAATGCGGAGTTTTTCCAGCAGATCGTAGCACTCGGTCGGATCCTCTTCCCCAGGCTGCTGTCCAGGGAGCTGGGCTTGCTCTCCGTGCACTCGGTGGCACTCATATCGCGGACGTTCCTGTCCATCTATGTGGCCGGCTTGGATGGCAAGATCGTCAAAACGATCGTGGAGAAGAAGCCCAAGCTGTTCATCATCCAGCTCGTCAAGTGGCTCCTCATTGCAATCCCGGCCACGTTTGTCAACAGCGCCATCCGGTACCTCGAGTGCAAGCTGGCGCTGGCCTTCCGTACCCGGCTGGTGGACTATGCCTACCGAACCTACTTCACCGACCAGACTTACTACAAAGTCAGCAACATGGACGGCAGGCTCGCCAACCCGGACCAGTCGCTCACGGAGGACGTGATGATGTTCTCCCAGTCCGTGGCGCACCTCTACTCCAACCTCACCAAGCCCATCCTGGACGTCATGCTCACCTCCTACACGCTCATCCAGACCGCCCGCTCCAGAGGGGCCAGCGCCTCCGGGCCCACCCTGCTGGCCGGCCTGGTGGTCTTCTGCACGGCCAAGGTCCTGCGCGCCTGTTCGCCCAAGTTTGGCAAACTGGTGGCCGAGGAGGCTCACCGGAAGGGCTACCTGCGCTACGTGCACTCCAGGATCATCGCCAACGCGGAGGAGATCGCCTTCTACGGGGGGCACAAGGTGCGTGAAAACGAGTGTCCATCACGTCGTTGTTCATCAGTCACCACGATTTGAATTTCTGCAGATTGAATTATCTGAATGTTTGAGTGATTGGGATATAAGGTTGGTGTGGTGTTATAAATACGTCCAGTATGCGAGTGACAGTGCATTACTGCACTATTATGACCATCAGCTGTTTTCACTTATAGCCTACTATGTTTTCCGTTGTTTCAATTCTTCACATTTTTCTACAGTCATTGCTTTTATAACTTTTTTGCTTTTTTAATTGTCAATTTTTGATGACACTTCTTGTTTTTTGCCATCCACTTTCCTGCTGGAATCATTTATTGGTAGGTTGCGGCGTCAACAACGAATGAATCACTAAATTGAAGTTAAAAAAATAAAAAAAAAAAAAAAAAAAAAAATAATAATAATAATAATAATAATAATAATAATAATAATAATAATAATAAGAAATAAAATAAAAGCAAAAATCTGGAATAGACACAGGACAGAAACAATTCAACGATGCAACTGTATGCAAGCATACTGGAAAACTCGCACAGGCGATTGAAGTGCCAACATTGCATCAACAAAGTTGGCTTAGAGCTTATATAAACACATATGTGTGTGTGTATAATATACATATATATGTATGGAAGTGACAGGACAATATTTTCTTTTCAAATATGACCAAATATGACCAAATTCTTATCAAAAAAGACCAAATATCCCAAATATATATATATATATATTCTTCCTTGTGATTTTCTTGTAGGTGGAGATGCGTCAGCTGCAGAAATGCTACCGCGCCCTGGCCAGCCAGATGAACCTCATCCTGTCCAAGCGCCTGTGGTACATCATGATCGAGCAGTTCCTCATGAAGTACGTGTGGAGCGGCAGCGGCCTGGTCATGGTGGCCGTGCCCATCATCACCGCCACCGGCTTCGCCGACAACGGTGTGGATTGTCTTCAATCTTTTTCCGCACACTCAGAGAGAAACCTGCGGAGTACCTTTGCTTTTTTACCGCTTGGCCGCAGGTTCTTCAACACCTCCTCTCCACCCCCTCTCCTTTCCTCTTCTCCTCTGGCACCTCCACCGTATCCCTCTCGTTCCAGAGACGGCCGATGGCCAGACACAGGTGATGGTGAGCGACAGGACGGAGGCCTTCACTACGGCCCGCAACCTCCTGGCCTCGGGTGCCGACGCTATTGAGAGGATCATGTCCTCCTACAAAGAGGTGAGCGGGAGAAACTGAAAAACGAGCACCGCGATGAAGGTGTGTATTTGTTTCTGTTTTTTTTTTTTTTTTGCTTGTTTGTGAGTGTGTGAGTGTTTTTTTCCAAAAGCTGAGCGTGAGCTTTTGGTGTCGGGTTGTTGGGTTGTGTCTATACCATAGACGTCAAACTCTGGTCCGCGGGCCAAATTTGGCCCACAGTTTAATTATACTTGGCTCATGAGCTGGCCTGCCATTATTATACAGCACATGTACTGCTAATACTACAAATCCCAGAATGCTCTGCTGGTATTTTGGCAGACTACTTTAACAGACCATAAGTAACGTTTCCTTTATGCACTTTTTCATGCTACTCCAAGGCATGGGCTTGAATAGTTGTATGTTCATTGAAGAATATTATTCTTAGTTGATTGGTTTATTGTTGTTATTTTATTTTTACATGTATTATCAGCCCGTGGTAAAAAAGGTTACTGTGTAGTGGCCACACACTAGCAGGAAAATATATAGTTTCTGTGGGTTAGAATTCACAGCTATCTAGCCCTTGTTTACATTGCAATGAGACTACATTACCAACGTTCCTTAGTAGTGAGCTTCAGTTATTCAGGTTAAGTTATTTATTGCGTAGTATAAGCTTTACTTGTTCCATATTCAGGTTGAAGACAAACTCGTTTGGGTCCATATTAAATCAACATGTATTTGAGTTTGACACCCCTGGTCTGTTCGGAGTGTGTGTGTGTGTGTGTGCGCGTGCAAGTTGCAAGTTGGCTCACATCGGTGTGAGGGGTGACACTTGATGCCCCGCCCCTCAAGTCAGAAGCTCTAGCCAATGACGTTTGAGAGCTCAGCAAAAAAAAATCTGCTTTTCATCTGCGCAGCCGAGCTTTGCCCTTCTTACAGGACCAGAACACCTTCCAGGTCTGGATTTAGCATCTTCCCCTGTAGCTCCCGCCTCCTCCTCAGAGAGAGCGCAGACAAAGACACTTCAGGTCGGAGCTCCTTGAGAGGCTTCTGCAGCATTTCAGCCATCGAAATCTGAGCAACTTTCCGCTTTCGCTGCTCTGGTTTTACCAGCGCACATAGCCTTCAAATGACAGCTCGAATTGAAAAAAAATGTTTTTTAGTCTTTCTGTCCCAACACAGCCTGCTATTTCGTGGCGTTTCATGTTGTTTTCCACACTGTTTTGCTGCAAATATCCACTCATTGGAATGCTGCCGATCAAATAGAATAGAATTGAATAGAATAGAATCGAAGCCTTTAGGAATCGCGCATTGGAGAAATTTGCATAATTACAGCAACAATACAGTAGAAAAGAATGGATATTATATTCATTAAAAAAAAACAATAATAATAATAATAATAATAATAACATATTTATAGACTAAGAAGGAACAAACAAGATATTCACATTATCTTGACAGTTGGAATATTTTACAAGTGCACAATATTGACCTATAAATAAGTGTTTTATTGTACCTTTATGAAATGTAAGTGTGATGCAAATAATGCATCTGACACATTTTCAAATTAATTTTCAACAACTACTCGGAAATGTCGATCTCATTATTTTGGCCGCACTATCTTTTTTCAAAAGACATACACAGATTAAGATGTTGCTGCTTTATGCTATCTTGTGGTCCAGCTGATAAGTGTGTGTGTGTGTGTGTGTGTGTGTGTGTGTGTGTGTGTGTGTGTGTGTGTGTGTGTGTGTGTGTGTGTGTGTCGGGGGGGTGCAGGAGGTTGGGGGGGGGCATCAGTGCCAGACCTCATTGAAAGATAACTATGAGAGATATGAGAAAGTTGGGTTTTTTTGAGCATCATTGTTATTTTTTCAGTAGGAAGAAGTCCCTCTTACCGAGCTGCATGTGCCTGCCTGCGTCAACTTCCTAACTTCCCCTTAGGTTTTTGATTTTGGCTCTTTGATGTGCAGCAAGCAAACAGGCCCGTGCATGCATGACCAGCAGACATGTGTTTATTGCGTGAGTCATTCAGAAACACATATCACCAACCCCTGCAAAAAAAAAAAAAAAAAAGGAACATTCCTCAGGCAGCCTGCAGACACCTCCGGTCGATGTACAGTGCAGCTGCTCAGCTTTTAATTAAGGTCTACCTGGCTGGTCTAATTTACCACAAAGGCAAAGTGTAAAAATTTTGGAACCCTGTTGAAAATCCACCGTCGTGTGAATAGACGAAAAGACCCTCGTGATGAGTTTACACAAGTTTCTATGTTGTGAGCATCGTCCGTTTGAGATATAGAAAAAAAAGTTGAACACAGAAAGTCTTTATAGGCATTAATTCGTCAAGATTAAACATCCTGCGAGGCTCGCGTCACTGCAGGTCAGCCAGCATTGCGCGCTCTTGCGCGCACACACACACACACCCGTTCAGTGCTACTTGGCTCAGCTTAGCCTAGCTGTGAATAATCCTCCATCTGTTGATCTTTGAGGCTGCACTCCCACATCCCTTCCTTCACACTACGCTCAGACTTTTTCTTTTTGTTGTTGTTGTTTACAATAGCACTACATTACTGGTCAGTAACTGGATGTAGCGCATTTACTTTTTTACCCCTTGTCCTGTCTGGCCATAATGACAAGCAGAAATGTGTCTGAATGTCTTTATGATGGCTGACAGATTTTATTCTCAAAACTAGAGCTTGTGACCCGAGGGTGTGAATCACACGGATCGGTTGAGGAACTACCTCTTGAGTGGTTTTATTATATTTTTTATGGATGAGTGATATTCTGGTCATGACCGGGCTGAAGGAGGGATAGTGAGGGAAAAATAGAGTAGAAAGGGGATGTAAGTGAGGGGCAAGAGGGAGCAGAGAAGGATAGAGAAGAGCAACTGCCAACAACATAAGTATTGTGTTAAAAAAAAAAAAGAGATATTAACGGCGACACGGTGGCGCAGTGGTTAGCGCTGCCGCCTCACAGCAAGAAGGTCGTGGGTTCGATTCCGGGGCCCGGACCTGTGACCTTTCTGTGTGGAGTTTGCATGTTCTCCCTGTGTCTGCGTGGGTTCTCCGGCTTCCTCCCACACTCCAAAAACATGCATGTGAGGACAATTGAACACTCTAAATTGTCCGTAGGTGTGCATGTGAGTGTGAATGGTTGTCTGTCTCTATGTGGCCCTGCGATGAACTGGCGACTTGTCCAGGGTGTACCCTGCCTTCGCCCTAAGACAGCTGGGATAGGCTCCAACAGACCCCCGTGACCCTGAACAGGAATAAGCGGGTATAGAAAATGAATGAATGAATGAATGAGATATTAACATGCATAGTTAATTTTATCCAATATTGAACTAATTCAAATCATAAACATATTAACTCATCAAAAATAAGATAAATACACACACAAAAAAATAAGATAACCATAAATAAGTAAGACAATAAACTATGCAAAAGTGTACGTGCGCATGAGTGTACAGATGTGCGTGTATGGGTGTGTGAGTGTACCTGTGTGTGTATGCCTATATGTGTATAAGTCCATGTATGTGTATGAATGCGTGTGAGTGTGGATGTGTGTGGGTGTGCGTGTACATGCCTACATACGGTACCCTCATGACATAATTTCGGTCGCCACAAATGGAGGAGCGACGATCACCTTCCAAAAGGGGGACAATCGCATGATCACCAGGGATGGTAGCAGGTCTGGCATCCACAAGAGTGGTAACTTATATTACTTGGCAACAGTTCAAGATAATGTTGACCAATGTAAAGTATGTCATAATGTATAAATCTGGCACAAAATATTAAGTCATTGAAATTACGATGATATACAAAAGTTACAAGGTGTTGTGAAAGGTATGGGCATAAAGGGGAGTGTAGTCAGGCTGGCACAATTATGTGAAGTGTGCACAAAGGGAAAATTCACCCAGACGAGAAACAAAGAACCTGGTTCAAGGGCTAAGAAACCCTTAGAATTAGTCCACACTGGCCTAGCAGGTCTCATGCAAACAACTAGCATAGAGGGGTACAGATATGCCCAATCTTTTACTGATGATTACTCAGGTACCATGGTGGTATATTTTCTAAAATCCAAAAGTCATGCAGTGCAGGCAATGGAGCACTTTTTAGCAGATGTAGCACCGTACAGAGAAATCCAGTGCATTCGCTCTGATAATGGCACAGAGTACACAAGTAAAGACTTCCAGGCACTGTTAATCAACAACAGGATCAGACAGGAAACGTCTCCGCCCTATTCACCCCACCAAAATGGCACAGCAGATTGGCGGACCCTCTAAGAAATGGGCAGGTGCTTACTGTTAGAAAGTAACTTACCAAATACACTTTGGAAATACACTTTACAGACAGCCGCTTATGTAAGAAACAGATGCTACAGTAGGCGAACAAAGAAAACGCCGGACAAGCAATTCACAAGAAAAGAACCAAATATATCCAAAATGCAAAAATTTAGATCAATGTGCTATGCCTACAGACAAAACAGATTTGTGAAGTTCACAGCCAAGACAGGAACAGAAAAAGAGACACAAACATGTGAGTCATACAATAGGTATGGTAATACGGGTCAGTGACAGCAGGGAAATTTGTGTTGGTGAAAAAGTTGAAAATGTACTGATATAACTTAACGAGATGGACACTGAGATGCTGTAGTGTGTGACTTTACTGAGCCAACTCATGGATAGAACAATGCACATGAGCGTAGCGCTCATGTGCATTGTATATATGTTTACGACAATCACTGAGTCATAGATCCAAATAATATAGATCCTATAAACAGTTGCCATACAGTAATTATGTGGTCAATCAATACACCACATTATTCCCCTTTTTAGCTGAGAATAACGGTCAACTAAAATAATTCTACAAAACAAATTCACATCTATGGGGAGTAATCATGGAAATATCTATAACATCATTTTTTGTTTTTTGTTGTTTGTTTTTTTAAGTCAACAACAACTGTCGGGTGACACATTACAACATTTGGCTTCTCACTCACTCACTCATCCCATGGCCTATAGGGCCGTAGGGGTGTCACGGTGGACGCTTGGGCAGTCAGGAATCTCCAGCGTTCGCGATCTTCTGCTGATCTTAGCAGGGTCTGTAAGCTGCAGCCAGTCCATTCTTTGACATTATCCATCCAGGCCTTTCTCTGCCTGCCTCTTCCCCGATTCCCCTCTACTGTCCCCTGCAGGATGGTCTTTGACAGGGAGGTGTGCCTTGTGACATGGCCATACCAGGTCAGTTTTCAACGTTTAACTGTTGAGAGTAGAGGTTCCTGTTCTCCAGCATGGGTTGCAACTAGCTGTCTAACACAGTAATTTGCCCGGTGTTCTCTGTATGATATGTGTAACATTCTTCTGTAGAATTTATTTTCAAAGGACTGTATCCTGCGTTCAGTATCCACTGTGAGTGTCCAGCTCTCACAACCATAGAGTAAGGTGGAAAGAACAAGTGACTTGTAAAGTCTGACCTTCGCCTGCAAGCTGCTTTTCCAGATACTAGCCAGTCTTGTCATGGCTGATGTTGCTATGCCGATTCTCGTTTTTATCTCTTTAGTAGAGCTGCCATCTGTGCTCACAAAGGACCTGAGATAGTTGAAGTCCTTCACTTCTTCCAGCATTTGTCCGTTCATTGTGATGTTCGGTGATGGTAAGTGTTTGTGGCTGCTGGCCAGGATCTTGTTTTTCTCTGCACTTATCTCCATGCCATATGCTCTTGCCGCCTCTTCCAGTCTAGTGGTTATTTCCTGGAGTTTGCCCTCGCTTTTTCCCATAAGGTCGATGTCATCCGCAAAGTGGAGGTTGGAGATGGGTCTTCCCCTGATGGTAACGGAGGTGTGGAATTCTTGGAGTGCTTTTTCCATGATGTTCTCCAGGAAGACATTGAATAAGACAGGGGAGAGGAAACAGCCTTGGCAGACAAGAGATGTTTTGAAAGGTTTGCCTATGTTATTGTTCATAAAAACTGCACTGCTTGAGTCTGTGTACAGTGCTTGGATGACCTGTATTAAATTATTGTCGAAGTTGTAGTGTCTGAAAACCTGCCATAGTCCCTCGTGCCAAACACGATCAAAGGCTTTTTTGAAGTTAATGAAGTTGTGGTACAAGTCGTGCTGGTGCTGAAGATGCTTCTCGATCAGTAGTCTGAGATTGAAGATCTGTTCGGTGGTGCTCCTTTTGGGTCTGAATCCTGCCTGTTCCTCTGAGAGAATTTCCTCTGTCCTGTTCCTCAGTCTGTTCAGGATGATCCGCAGCATTACTTTGCTAGCATGACAGATGAGGCTGATGGTTCTGTAGTTTTGGCACTGCCTTGAGTTCCCTGTCTTGGGGATAGGGATGATCAGAGATTGTGTCCATTTTTGAGGCCACTGCTTGGTATCCCATATCTTTTGGCATATGTGTGTCAATGCTATTGTAATGCTTTGTCCCCCATGCTTCCATTGCTCTGCTAGGATGTTATCGATGCCAGGTGACTTGCCGATTTTTAGGCTCTTTACTGCCTCCTCTACTTCCGCTTGCAGTATTGGTGCATCCTCATATTCACTGCAGGGCTTGATGGCATTGGCTAGGATGGTGGGGTCTAGTGTTATTGTACAGTTGTAAAGTTCCTGGCAATACTCTGTCCACCGTTGGGTTATTTCTGCTTTCTCGGTTAATAGGGATCTATGTTTGTGTTCTATTATTGTGGCTATAGGTTGTTGTGTCCTTGTCAGCTTATTTAGTGTTGTGTATGCTGCTTTACAGTTGCCCTGCCGTATCCCTGCATCTATGCTTTCACATTGTTCTGTGATCCACTTCTCTTTTGCTTTCCTCGCCATCTTCCTGATGTTTCTATTCACAGAGGTATGCTGCTTTGCTGCCTCTGGGTCATCCTTCTTTGTCTTTTTGAGGGCCCTTCTAAGGTCGCATTGGTCTAGGATGTCATCAGTGATCCATGGTTTGCTTTTCTTCCTGTCCTTCCCTAATACTTCAGTTGCTGTTTCTATAATTATTTTTTCCATATTGTCTGTCAACAGGTCTATGTCTTGTAGTAGGTTAAGTGCTGCAAATTTTCCTCCTATGTTTGCCTCAAATATTCCTGCAACTTGTGGATCTTTAAGTTTGTCCAGGCTAATTCTGATGCGTGTGTTACCGTATTTCTTATGAGTCTTCAGTTTAACTTTAAGTGTCATCAGCACCATGTCGTGGTCACTTCCAATGTCCGCACCAGGAAAAGTTCTGGTTCGGGCTTTGTTGATGCTCGACTTGAACTTTTCTGGGCTGAGTATGTAATCGATTTGGTTGTGTGTCTTTCCGTTCGGTGCGTGCCATGTTGTTCTGTGGGAGATTTTATGTGGGAACAGCATGTTGGCTACGGTGAGTTTATGGTTTCTAGCGAAGTCCAGAAGTCGAATTTTGGCATTCCAGTCTCCTTGGATGACAAGAAAGTCCTTCTTGGGGGTTTTCTTGACGGTGTTCTCTAGCTCCTCAAAGAAAGTTTCAACTGCTTCATCATCATAGTCCGTCATTGGGGCATACACTTGAATGATGAACCGCGCAGCGATCCGGATGCTGATGAGCCTGCTGGATATAGGTGTGCAGTTGATGATTGACTTTATTTTGCTTTTGTTGACAATGAAGCCAACTCCATGCTGATGTCTACAGTCCTCTCCACTAAACCATAGCTTGTGGCCTTCTTCTGTGGTGGTCTCACCAAAGCTAATCCACCTGACCTCAGCCAGAGCAAGGATGTCCCATCTGTATCTTTCTAGCTCATGGGTCAGTTCCTTCACTTTCCCACAGGTAAACAGCATGTGAATATTCCATGTCCCTATAATGGTCTCAATTTTTTCCTCAGTCTACTTTCAAGACACATTTTCTCTGAGCAGTCTGTACAGTGGTGCCAACACTGTGCTTTGTTGTGGCACAAATCTACCATAATAATTAAAAAGTCCCAAGGAAGCCTGGAGCTCCTTAACATTGGTAGGAGGAGGAGCCTCCAGCAGAGCGGATCCCAAAAGGAAGTCAATTATACACAAACAGTCCTCTGCGGGTGTTAATGGTCATGTATTTCTTGGAGTCATCATCTAGCAAAACTTGTTGGTAAGCTGCTGCTAAGTCAATCTTAGAGAAGATCTTACCTCCACTAAGGGTTGCTAAAAGCTCCTCTAACCGTGGTAAGGGGTAACTATCTGTTTCAAGTACCTGGTTAACTGATACCTTGCAATCACCACACAAGTGAAGTGACATATCCCTTTATTCCACCGGGACCATTGGTGCTGCCCACTCACTATGCTTAACTGGAGATATAATGTTAGCTTCCTCCAGCCTTTTAAGCTCTTTTTCTACTCTCTTCTTCATTGCTAGTAGGTGGGGCCTTTGTTTGCAAAAATTTAGGAGGCGCATCAGCTTTGACTATGATTGAGGCTTTGATGTATGGAGGACTAAAAGTGCCAAAATTAAATAAATAAATACATCATGAAATAATAATTTCAATGTGTCCTTAATTGATTAAACATTTAATTCAATACAAAAATGTGTTATTAAATATGTCATTAATTCATTAAAATACCAATTAATTTTATGTAAAACATATATATATACACACATTATTTCACTATTTAATTCATTATTTCTTGGTCCTGTGTTGCAGTCCTTCATGAATTTATTTTATCTGTCAAACTCGCCCATCAAAGTCGGTGGGCGGATCCTAACACCTGATTTGTTACCCTGCACATCAAGTCAAGGCAAATCGATTCCGGATAATTGGTCGGAGAGTGCAGAAATAACGATGAACTGGCGACTTGTCCAGGGTGTACCCTGCCTTCGCCCTATGACAGCTAGGATAGGCTCCAGCAGACCCCCGTGACCCTGAATAGGAATAAGCGGGTATAGAAGATGAATGAATGAATGAGTGCAGAAATAACTCTGACAATTTCATTAAATTCCTCTGCTTTACACGCTACATGCTCAGGGTCAGCAGGTCCTGATTCCACATAGTCTGCAAGTTCTAAAATACCTCTCACCAACTCCCTCGAACGTTCATGGAGATCCTCCATCAACAAAGCCGCCATATTTGGAAAGACTTAAGACCAAAGCAGTGGATTAGACCAGTGGTCCCCAACCTTTTTAGCACCACGGCCCGGTTTAATGTGAGACAATATTTTCACGGACCGGCATGAATGCGCGATCGTTGACGGGGGAGGGTGGAGGAGATGGCGATCGACACTCATGTTGCTCACTAGCTTGCTATAGGTTGTGGGTTTAATCTCGCGGTAACGTATCAGATAACTTAGATAATGAATGAAAGGGGATTAATCTAACAGAAGTTAATTGTTCTTTCGGTCCGGCCCAGTACCAAATGACCCATGGGCCGGCACCGGTCCATGGCCCGATGGTTGGGGACCACTGGATTAGACTACATTCGAGAACCATGAAATAATTAATTAAATAGTGAATTAATTATATATTTATAGTTACATAAATTAATTGGTATTTTAATGAATTAATGATACATTTAATAAGACATTTTTGCATTGAATTAAATTTTTTTTATTAATTAATGACACATTTAAATAATTATTTCATGATGTATTTATTTATTTAATTTTGGCACTTTTAGTCCTCCATATTTAATGTCCTTGAGTGTCTCTAAATCTTCGTTAAACACCTCAAAATATTTTCTGAGCATCACTTTGGTTCACTCGAATGCTTGATCTCTGCCCAGTTCAGACTGAGTTGCTTTAGCCAGTCTCTGCCACATAATGTGGCTCCATGTCCTTTGACAACTAGAAGTGGCAAAACTGCTGTCTGATCCTGATAACCCACTGTAACTGTAATCTGACCCAAAACAGGGATGCAACCTCCATTATAAGCTTTGAGCTTCCCTTTAGCTCTTTGCAGTGGCAAGTGTGAAAACTGCCTTTTGTATGTTATCTCTGAAATAACACTCTTCCTGGCACCATTATCTATTTCCATCTCTAAGTCTACATCGTTAAATGAGAATGTTGCTTTATACAGATCAGTATCCTCACTTGTGACAGTCAGAACAGTAAACGTTTCAAGCTCTGAATCTTCTTCAGCTGTCACATATTTAGTGTTTTTTTGTTGTTTTTTTGCTGGCCAGTTCCTCTTGATTTTGTAAACTGTACTTGCCTCTGAGAAACATGCCTTTTTAACGTGGCCTATCTTACCACAATTATGACATTTAGTGTCTTTGAAATGGCACTCATTTGCATTGTGATTTCTCCCTTTGCACCTGTAGCAGTTCCTGGCTCCCATTAGCTTTACCTTGTGGACGCTTGCAGCTCCTGCAGTCTTGCTTTCCATCCTTCATCTCCATGTGCTATCTCAAACGCTTTGGCGAAAGTGAGATCATTTTCAGAGTGGAGTCTCCTCTGGCAAGCTTTGTTTTGTATTCTGCTGACGTACCAATCTTGCAGTGATGCATCCAGGTTTGCACTGAAATCGCGGTCGGCAGCACACTGTTTCAACTCAGCCACATAGTGTGCAACCGGCTGATTGGCTTTTTGATTACACCGGTTAAAGCAGAACCTTTCTGCTGCCAACAGCAGCTTTGGCTCAAAATGTTGCTTTAAAGCAGTCACTATCTCATCAAACGTCTTGTTTTTTGGCTTATTGGGCTGTACTAAATGTCTCAAAAGTCCATATGTTGTTGCGCCCAATTACACTTACAGCGTAGCCACTTGCTTTCCTGCGGCTATGTCTTTAGCTTCAAAAAACTGTTCTAGCCATTCAACATACGCCGACCACGGCTCGTTTTCTGGCTTAAACTCGTCCATTCTTCCAAGCAAGCCCATTGTACTCACTAGTACCGACACCGTTTATCTCTCCTTCCCCGCAAAGAAAATCTTGTGTTAATTCTGGTCGCCAATGATATAACTTAACGAGGCGAACACAGAGAGGCTGTAGTGTGTGTGACTCTACTGGCAGATGGGTATGTGCACTTAAGAGTGACATAGATGGATCGGATAAATACAAGGCAAGGTTTGTAGCAAAAGGTTACAGTCAGAAACAAGGGACTGACTACGAAGAGACATTTTCACCCGCAGCTGACATGACAAGTGTGAGATTAATCATGCAAAAGTCCGCACAGGAGGATTTAGTCCTACACCAAATGGATGTTAAGACAGCCTATTTGCATGCACCGATTGATTGTAAAATCTATATAGAGCAACCTGATGGGTTTGTGAAAAAATCGCCTACTGGTGAAAATCTAGCCTCTCTATGGGCTAAAACAGTCCGTTAGAAATTGGAATGCAGTGTTGCACACATATTTAACTGAGAATGGTTTTCTACAAAAATCCTGGTGAATACTATGTGTATACAAGAGAGAAACATGATGAGAAGGTGATATTAATTGTATGGGTTGACAACCTCATCATAGCAGCTAGCAACCATGGTGTACTTAACCGTGTGAGAGCGATGCTCACTAAAAGATTTCAAATGACAGATCTAAGGAAATTGAAGCATTTTCTGGGTATCGATTTTGACCAAACAGAAGGTAAAGTCAAAATGTCTCAAAATGTAAACAAAATTCTAGAGAGATTTGAAATGCAGGATTTTGCACCAGGTCCTGGGTGACAGGACAGACTCAGACCAGTTTGAAAAACCCCTTTGACAGACAACACAGCAAGGACCGTGACATCGCCTGGTATGGCGCAGCTGGGGCCCCACCCTGGAGCCAGGCCTAGGGTTTAGGCTTGTATGCGAGTACCTGGTGGCCGGGCCCCGTGGCCCAGCCTAAAGGAGTGACGTGGGTCCAACCTCCTGTGGGCTCCCCACCCGCAGAGGAAGCCGTAGGGGTCGGGTGCAGTGTGGTTCGAATGGCAGTCGAGGTCAAGGGCCTCTACGACCCGGCCCTTGTAAATAGCCTCTAGCTGTAGGGACATGGAATGTCACCGCGCTGGGGGTAAGGGGCTTGAGCTTGTGCGGAAGGCGAGAGGTACCGGCTAGATATGGTCGGGCTAACCTCCACGCACAGCCTGGGCTCTGGAACCCAGCTCCTCGAGAGGGGCTGGACTCTCCATTTGTATGGCGTTGCCCGCGGTGAGCTGCGGCGGGCTTGTGCGGGCGTGGTTATTGCCCCACAGCTCAGCTGGCACGTGCGCCTTTAGGTTGGGTACAGGTCTCTCACTGTGATTTCGGCCTATGGCCCGAATAGCAGTGCAGAGTACCCGGCCTTCTTGGAGTCTCTGGGAGGGGTGCTGGATGATACTCTGACTGGGAACACCGTTGTTCTGCTGGGGGACTTCAATACACATCTGGGCAACGACAGTGAGACCTGGAGAGGCATGATTTAGGGAACGGCCTCTCTGATCTGAACCCGAACAGAGATCTGTTGCTGGACTTTTGTACTAGTCACAGTTTGTCCATAACCATGACCATGTTCAAACACAAGGGTGTCCACCGGTGCACTTGGCATCAGCATGCCCTGGGCCAGAGCTCAATGATCGACTTTGTTGTTGTGTCATCTGACCTCCGTCCATGTGTCTTGGACACTCGGGTGAAGAGAGGGGCTGAGCTGTCAACTGATCACTACTCGGTGGTGAGCTGGATCCGCTGGCGGAGGAAGAGACCGGAGAGACTTGGCAGGCCCAAGCACATCGTGAGGGCCTGTTGGGAACGTCTGGTTGAGCCCTCTGTCTGTGTGGTCTTTAACTCCCACCTGCGGGAAAGCTTCTCCCAGATCCCGCGGGAGGTTGGAGACATTGAGTCCAAATGGACCTTGTTCTCCACCTCTATTGTCAGTGCAGCTGCTTGTAGCTGTGGTTGTAAGGTCTCTGGTGCCTGTCGCGGCAGTAACCCCGAGCCCGGTGGTGGACACTGGAAGTAAGGGATGCCGTCAAGCTGAAGAAGGAGTCCTATCAAGCCATGTTGGCTCGTGGGGCCTCTGAAGCAGCTGACGGGTACCGGCAGGCCAAGCGTGCTATAACTCGGGCGGTAGTGGAGGCAAAAACTTGGGCTTGGGAGGAGTTCGGGGAGGCCATGGAGGAGGACTATTGGTTGGCCTCAAAGAAGTTCTGGCAAACCGTCCGGCTCCTCGGGAAGGGGAAGCAGTTCGCCACCGACACTGTTTATGGTGCGGGTGGGGAGCTGTTGACTTTGACTGGGGAGGTTGTCCGGCGGTGGAAGGAATGTTTTGAGGATCTCCCTAATCCTGCCATCATGTCTTCCGCTGGAAGTCACAGAGGTGGTCAGAAAGCTCCTCCGTGACTTCAGGGGGCGCCAGGAGTGGATGAGATCTGCCCGAGTACCTCAAGTCTCTGTGTCATGGCTGACACGTCTCTGTAACATCGCCTGGCGGTCGGGGACAGTGCCTCTGGGCTGGCAGACCGGGGTGGTGATTCTTCTTTTTATGAAGGGGAACCGGAGGGTGTACTCGAATTGTAGAGGGATCACACTCCTCAGCCTCCCCAGCAAAGTCTACTCCAAGGTGCTGGAGAGGAGGATACGGTCGATAGTCGAACCCTGGATTCAGGAGGAATAATGCGGGTTCCGTGCGGGTTGCGGAACACTGGACCAGCTCCACACTCTCCGTCGGGTGCTCGAGGGTTCATGGGAGTTCACCCAAACAATCCATGTACCATGTGGATTTGGAGAAGGCGTTCAACGGTGTCCCTCGACGCGTCTTGTGGGGGGTGCTTCAGGAGTATGGGGTCCGGGGCCCTCTGTTAAGGGCCGTTCAGTCCCTGTAGGACTTGTTTCCAGTGCATGTTAGACTCCGGCAGGGCTGCCCTTTGTCAACGGTTCTCTTCATTATTTTCATGGTCAGAATTTCTAGGCGCAGCCAGGGGCTGGATCGGGTCCGATTCGGGAACCACATGATTGCATCTCCGCTTTTTGCGGATGATGTGGTCATGTTGGCTTCATTGAGCCAGGACTTCCAAAGTGTGCTGGGGCGATTTACAGCCGAGTGTGAAGCGGCTGGGCTGAGAATCAGTACCTACAAGTCCGAGGCCATGGTTCTCGACCGGAAAAAGGTGGCTTGCTCTCTCCGGGTCGGTGGAGAGACCCAGCCTCAGGTGGAGGAGTTGAAGTATCTTGGGGTCTTGTTCAAGAGTGAGGGGAAGATGGAGCGTGAGATCAACAGCCGAATTGGTGCGCCATCTGCAGTGATATGGTCGCTGTACCGGTCTGTCGTGGTGAAGAACGAGCTAAGCCGAAAGGCGAAGCTCTCGATTTACCGGTTGATCTACGTTCCCACCCTCAGCTATGGTCATGAGCTTTGGGTAATGAACGAAAGAGCGAGATCACGGATAAAATGGGTTTCCTCTGCAGGGTTTCTGGATGCACCCTGAGGGACAGGGTGAGGAGCTCAGTCACCTGGGAGGGGCTTGGAGTAGAGCCGCTGCTTCTCCGCATCGAAAAGCGCCAGCTGAGGTGGCTCGGGCATCTGTTTTGTTTCTGTTCTGCCTCCTGGACACATCCATGGGGAGGTGTTCCAGCCATGTCCCACCAGGAGGAGGCCTCTAGGAAGACCCGGGACACGCAAAGCATCCTGGGATACGGGAGGTTGTGAAGGATCGATACATCCTCCGAATCAGCTAAAAGGAGGATGCATTTGAAGGACAGATTTGGAGCATCCTTCAAATTTTAATGAATTGGGGCAGGCCTTCGAGCAGTGTTATGACGTAACTGGCCCTCAAATGCAGCCTTCAAAGGCTGCAGACCCTGAATTGAGACTTTTTGTGCTCCTGCTATAAATATGATTAAAAAAAAATAAAAAATTGCTTACTCATTCTCCATGACGCATGGATACTGTGCAGTGAAACTCAACAGCTTGACACTGCCGCTTAAAAAACAGTCTTCCATCATTTTTTAGCTGGGTGTTTCTTCCCAAAAGCTAACTGCTCAGGTTATTTTTGCTTGCTAATGTCGTTGTTATAGTTAGCCAACAAGTAATACACAAACATCAGGCCACACTATTTGTAAAATAATAGTTCCTCTCAGTCAAGTTTATTTTCCTTAATTATTTTTTAAAATTTAGTTTTAAAGCTAATTGTGACAGTACCATTGCAGCGCTGGTGCCTCAGCTTACGCAGGTTTACATCAAAAGAGCCAGGGGAATGCAGTCACTGGTGACACACTCATGTGTTTCTGCTCAGCGTTCCACCCCATCACCCCATGTTGTCTCTATTTGTTTGGTGAACAGGTCACTGAGCTGGCAGGCTACACCGCGCGGGTGCACAACATGTTTGTGGTGTTCGAGGACGTCCAGAAGGGCGTCTACAAGCGCTCCTGTCTGTCATCCGCCATGGGGGCCGTGAAGAAGAGCAAGCCAGGGATGCACATAGACGGACCACTGGAGATAAAGGGTACAACACACACACGGAATTGGCAAAACCTCTCTTGCTCTCTGCAGTTGTTGTTCGCTCGTCTCATCTGGTTTTGACCCTAGACGTCTTGAACACAAAAAAAAAAATACAGAACAGAAAAACAACAGCATATTTAGGACAAGGGAGGGCAAACTTTTTGACTGGTGGGGCCACAATAAGTTCTAAAATTTGACTGAGGGGGCCGGAGCAGTAGTACATGAATGGAGTGTTTTGGTGACCCACCTCATAGGAGGAAAAAAAATTATCACTGGATATGTAGAAAAACATGTGCTTCAATGTCAATTGAAAATGAACAAAAGCAAAGTTACAACAAAATATGTGTCTTTGAAGACCCACGGTATTTAGCTCTTAATTCAAATGACTCTTAAAACACTGAAAAAATGGATGAAATACACACATGCTTTCTTAAAAGTGAAGCTGGCAGTCCAAAGAGCGTCATGAGCAACCAGGGTTGATGCAACAGCTGCTACAAACTAACCCAAAGCTGAAAGACTGTGAAAGTGTTCAAGGGAGATTTCTATTTTTAACCCCTCATAATTCCCACTGTGTATTATTCCATCCGCAGCCAGATTTGCGACCCCATAACCTAACTAATCCTGTTATATTGCTCTCAAACACACTTGTCTGACCTCTTGGATTCCTTTTACCTTTTTTTTTTGTTTTTTCCCGCCTCAGGCGAAGTTGTCGACGTGGACAATGGCATCGTGTGCGAGGACGTCCCAATTATCACACCCAACGGGGATGTGGTGGTGTCCTGTCTGAAATTCAAGGTATGAAGGCCTTTTCTTTCATTATTATTATTATCTCTTGTCTCAGTTCTCTTCACGCCATCTTTGACTATCACCCAGTATTTTTTGCTGCTGGTGTGATGGTTTAACTAATCGAAGAGGCCTCAACATGCAACAAGACAATGACCCAAAACACACTGCCAACAAAACAAAGGACTTCATCAAGGGGAAAAAGTGGAAGGTCTTGGATTGGCCAAGTCAACCATCAGACCATAACCCAATAGAGCATGCATTTTACCTCCTGAAGAGGAGACTGAAGGGAGAAACCCCCAGAAACTAACAACAACTGAAAGAGGCTGCTATATATATATATATGTGTGTGTGTGTGTGTGTGTGTGTGGAATTTCTGTGATCACACAGAGCGCGCTCTCATCTCAGCCTGGGATTAATGACTCCTCTCTCCGCGGCAGGTGGAGGAGAACATGCACCTGTTGATCACAGGGCCCAACGGCTGTGGGAAAAGCTCCCTATTCCGGATCCTCAGCGGCCTCTGGCCCGTCTACGGCGGCCGGCTGCACAAGCCACCGCCTCAACACATGTTCTACATCCCCCAAAGGTACAGAGGCGTCAAAAGTATTTACATTAAAGTAAAGTTATGGACACTTGTGTAAAGAAAAAACGCTCTGGTAAAAGTAAATGTACTGATTCAACTCCTTTGCTCAAGTATAAGTAAGAAATTGACAGGTTCTGAAATGTACTTAAGTAAAAACGATTTAAAAAAAAAAAAAAGGCATTTATGAATAATACATTGGTTGATAATTTTGCACTGAACTGACCAGAGGTCTTGATGAGCATCTGGATCATTTTGAACAGATTTTCTACTCTCAGTTTGATATATATATTTTTTTTTATTGTATAAATTCTTATTGATTTTTAAGGAACATAGAAAATAAAATGAACAGAAAAAGAAAAAAGAAAAGAAAAAAGTACAGGTTCATAACACGTATGTTGTTTTGTTTTTTTGTGTGTACTTCCCTGACGTCATAAAAAAAGAAAAAAAAGATTACTGCGCAAACAAACAAATACTCAAATATAAATACTTTCTTCGTCCAAATACTAATACTAATACTGGTTCAAAAAATAAAATAAAATAAGGTATTACATTCAGTTTCTAGTTTGCCTTGTATAGCTTTTCTTTTATAGCTTTTCCTTTTTATGTTTAGCATTTCCCATGATCTCACTCTGTCTTCTTCTTCAATTTGTAGCTTAGCTTCATAGCTTCAGAGGATGCTGTCTCTACCATAGCGTCCACGCATTCCCTCAGATTAGGGGTTACATTCGGAGACCTGGTCCCGAATAGACACATAACAGGAGTCATAACAGTTGAACCAGACCATTCACTCAGGAAATCCACAGCTTTGACCCAAAATAGAGCCGCTGATGTACACTCCCATGTGCAGTGAAAAAAAAGTTCCTGCTCGTGTTTTACATTTTCAGCACTTATTGTCACTCAACAGTTTCATTCTGTGCAATCTCACAGGGGTGTGGTAACATTGATCGCGGTATGTGTAGTAAAACGTATGTGAATTGAAAATGAACAAAAGCGTTACAACAAAATATTTGTCTTTGAATCCCCACAGTATTTAGCTCTGTATCAAAATGACTCTAAAAACACTTTGATAATGGATGAAATCCAGCTATTTTATGACTTACTGACTATTAATATCGTTTCTTCAAGTTCGGCGGGCTCAAAAGCTAAACAGGCCACATATGGCCGTAGTTTCCTCATGCCTGTACTTGACAGAAGTGATATGGCAAGCAGTGTCATCTTAGCCAATGCTGACCCAAAGGCGCTCGCGCCACCTGGACCAACTGCCCTCCTCAGAGCCGTGAATATTTCATAGCAAGGACGGATGACACCTCGGCCACCTGGCAGCCGTAACGGGAACCTGGGAAAGACACACACAGTGCGCCTCTTCCACTCATTTTGTGCTGTATTTCTTCCTTTTGACCCCCCCAGGCCGTACATGTCCATCGGCTCTCTGCGGGACCAGGTGATCTACCCAGACTCGGTGGAGGACATGGCCACCAGGGGCCTCGAAGACATGGACCTGGAGGCCATCCTGGACATTGTCAACCTCAACCACATCGTGACCAGAGAGGGAGGTGGGAGCAAAGACCCACACGTACCATTAGCTTCACAATGATAACAATAATAATAATAATAATAATAATAATAATAATAATAATAATAATAATAATAATTATTATTATTATTATTATTATTATTATTATTATTATTTATTATATTATTTATAAATGATTATTATTTATCCTCTCCCCTTTAGTCCCCAGAAGCTTAAAACATATCAGATTGCATTACAACAATAGCAACATCACAGAAATTTGCAGTTAAAAAATACTTTCAAATAATACTAACAAATAAATCAATGCTTGTCCAGGCTGTCACCCTGCCTTCGCCCTATGACAGCTGGAATAGGCTCCAGCAGAAGTTCAAGAACAAATGGGTATCAAAAATGGAGGGATGGATGGATGGATAAATAAAAAAAATAAATAAAAATGAATCAACACATTTAAAAGGGGCCCCAATCATGGGCATTTCCAGATGTGATATACTGAAAATGGTCTGTTTTACTGTTCTGGACCACTGGGAAAAAGATTGTGAAGTTGTTCATAGATAATCAAACAAAAGATTTTTGGTGTTCCCACCTCGGCACAGGAAGATAGATGCAAGAATTGTATATTAAGACTTAAGTAAGACTGTATTTAAGTTAATTTGGAGATTATTTTGCTTTTAAATTAGGATAAATATTTCCATCTAAACTTAAATTTAATGGTGGCACAAATATATGCTGTTGCTTATCAGACCAAACAGCTTCTGCTACTGGCTTCACCAGTGCAACGGGCTGTAGCTTCTTCTGCGTTGCGCAAACTTGAGTCAAGCTAATATCAGGCACCCACTCTCGCCTGACCAACTAAATAGGCCCCGCGTTGTTGGCCGACCGCTTAGCTTAGCGTTGCGAGAGGGCTTTTAATCTATGAATGACCGCACTGTGAAAATGTTGACAAAGGTCTGGATTTTTCACATGCAAGCAAAGTCACAGATCATCAGTTGTGGACAAGCAATGCGACCGCAAAGGATTTTATTTTAAAGGAGCCATATTATGCAAAAAGTCTCTTTACTTTACTTATTTTGTATGTGTTTAAAAAAAAATGTAAATTGCCCTTTATGATGTCACAAAGTGGCAAACCCCAAACAGATGATTGTTTTAACTCTTTGGGTCAGGTCTCGCGTGATGCTGTGAGATTCTCGGACCGTCGGCGCAATCCAAAATGGCGACACCCTGTCATTAGTAAACAAACTTTGCTTGATTATTTCCCGAATTACATATATTTATAAAATAAAATAAAATAAAATAAACGATAAGAGATAAGAAGCTTGGAGGCTGAGGAGAGCTTAGCCGATCTCGAGAAATATCTGGATGACATCTTCGACCGAAGAGTCATGGGGAAGACGAGCAAGACGCCTACGCCAACGCCAATGCTGTCTTCCAAGCGAAGCCGTCCCGAAGACTCCCCTGGAGCAATTTCACCCCCTGGTAATTCATCGATTGACGTATTGACGTAACCGACTTTGGAGTAAACGATCAATTCCCAAGGGAGATTCTGGATCGACGAAGAGTCCTCTTCCCAATCCGGAAAAGGTTCCTCGACGAAGGCTCTAGAGCGGTTGTCGCAGTAGACAAGCTCTTCATCGACGGTCAGCTATAGCGCGATCGCGAGTCAACTCCGTGGCTGTACTAACCATCTTCTCCACAGGCTTCAAAGACAACAGGTAATATCGTATTAACGCAGCTTATGCCAATATAGCTGTCAATCATAAACACGTAAGCGCCATTTCAGTTTAATTATGACTTTACTGCATTGAACTGATTCTCCCCCCTTAATATCCCTCCCCTCAAGCTGCACTTATGTCTTTTCCTCACTTCTTTTCTCTCTGGTAACAATGTTCACCATGACAGATCGCAACGATGTTTGTTTACATATGCAGTTGTACGCGCTCATGCACGCACGCACACGCGCACGCACACGCATGCACCTGTCTAGGTCTATATAGCAAACATGTCCTCCCATAAGTTTGTCACTTGGAATGTGCGGGGTATAGGTACCAGGGATAAAAAATTAAAAATTCTCAACCATTTGAATTTTCTTGAAGCCGACATTGCCCTACTGCAGGAAACTCACTTAACACTACAGCACAAAATCTAAAATCGACCGATTTCCCAAACATCTACTCGGTGAGTTATAACTTGAAACAGAGAGGTGTCGCTATCTTGATCAATAAGAGACTTAATTTCATTATAAATAGTACAATATCTGACCCTAATGGAAGATATATAATAATTAACACTAACATTGACAATAAAGATTACTGTATTGCTAGTATTTATGGCCCAAATGTGGATGATCCCTCTTTCTATCATGCCTTCTTCTTGCCACTATCTGCACATGTAAACACAACACTCATAGTAGGGGGTGATTTCAACCTTGTATTAGACTCTGATATTGATAGATCCAACACCTCAGCTACCTCAACACCTCATTAGCTGCAGACACATTAAAACAGTATATGAGCGATTTTGGTTTATCAGACCCTTGGCGTTCAAACCACCCAACTCACAGAGAGTACACCTTTTTCTCTTCTGTT
Organism: Thamnaconus septentrionalis; assembly: GCA_009823395.1. NCBI lineage: Eukaryota > Metazoa > Chordata > Actinopteri > Tetraodontiformes > Monacanthidae > Thamnaconus > Thamnaconus septentrionalis. The sequence goes on along the minus strand of CM020502.1, from coordinate 244,719 downwards.
CACCACTCATACTCACGCTTGGACTACTTTATTACCAGCAATTCACTCTTGGCAGACATCCGGGAAGCCCAGATCCACTCCATCACTATTAGTGATCATGCACCTGCCTCTATCTGCATATCTACAAAGGCACCTAGAGCACCGATCTGGAATTGGAGGCTGAACACGTCATTACTCATAGATTCCAGATTTTATAAAATACTTTAATAGGGAGTGGACAACATTCCTAGAAATTAACGACTTGCATGAAACTCCTGTACGTGTTCTCTGGGAAACAGCGAAAGCAGTAATGCGGGGCAAAATAATATCTTATTCATGCCACAAGAAAGGAACTAGCTTCGGAGTCTGAATTAGTTAATAATATTAAAACATTAGAATCTTCATATGCCATCCAACAGGAAGAAGACGTGTGGAAAGAGTTATGTAAACTAAAAACGGAATTAGCTAAACTGACAGATAAAAAAATCAAGTTCCAAATACGAAGATTACGACTTGAAAATTTTGAATGCAATAATGACTCTAGTAAATTTTTAGTGAACCAACTAAAGTCAAACAGAGAAAGAGCAACAATCTCCTCCATCAAAAACCTGGAAGGCAAACTAACCCATAATCCAGACGAAATTAACCAATGCTTCAGAGATTTCTACAAAAAATTATATTCCTCCGATAATTACCCTTCAGAAGCCTCTATAGATAATTTTCTTAATAGTATTGTGCTACCTAAATTAAATCAGGAACAGGCGACTACAATGGACGCAGATCTCACTCAGGCGGAGTTTGAAGAAGCCTTGGCACAAATGCCATTAAATAAGGCCCCAGGACCTGATGGCTTCCCAGTAGAATTTTATAAGGCACTTTGGCCAACTGTTGGCCCTACCTATTATAGAATGGCTAGAGAGATCCTAAATACTGGACTTCTCTCTTCAAACATGAATTCTGCTAACATTAGCCTCATACTCAAACCTGACAAAGACCCATCGCTCCCGACTAGCTACCGACCAATATCGTTAATCAATACTGGTCTTAAAATTATTTGTAAAGCAATAGCTAGACGACAAGAAAAAATTACTCCATATATAATCCATCCTGACCAAACAGGGTTTATTAAAGGTAGAGACTCAACTTCCAATGTACGTAGATTTATCAATCTGATAGATTACACTAACGCCAATAATATACAAACAACAATTGTTTCGCTAGATGCATAAAAAGCATTTGACAGGGTTAATTGGAGTTTCTTATTCGCAACGCTACAAAAGTTTAGTTTCGGGAATTCGTTTATATCCTGGATACGAACATTATATAGCTCTCCGTGCGCCTCAGATAGAACGAACAGCCAGATCTCTCAAAGGTTTAATCTGCAACGAGGCACCAGACAGAGCTGCCCTCTCTCCCCTTCACTATTTGCAATGTTCATTGAACCGACTGACCGAAATCAACTTCTCTCCACACCTATCAGAATTAATACAACTCAATTTCATCCCGCTATTAAAGAAAATAGAAAACGATCTAATTCGATGGAGAAACTTACCCATATCACTTTTAGAGAAAGTTGCGACAGTAAAAATGATGGTTTTACCTAAGTTAAACTACCTTTTCTCAATGATTCCATATCAACCGCCTGCTCAGTGGTTTAAAACCCTGAACTCAAACGTCACAATGTTTCTATGGAAAAACAAACCACCCCGTATCAGTCTGAAGACGCTTCAAAAAGCGAAAGATGCTGGGAGACTAGAATTGCCAAACTGTTATTACTACTATATTGCCAACAGAATAAAGTATATTCATAAGTGGCTCAACCCTAGCCCACATGATGTATCCTGGCATGTCATAGAACAAGCCTATTGTGGTGATATTCAGTTAGCAGACTTGCCATTTATCAGCACACCAAAGCACCACAGTTGCATGAAAAGTGTTAATATAAGTCACTCTCTGACAGCTTGGATGGAATTTCTGAAAATCACAGGTTCTTCCCTTCTCCCGTGCGGTCGTATGCCCATCTGGAACAATCCTGATATACTGCAAAACAAAAAAGTACTTAACTTCACACATTGGGCAGATAAAGGTATAACTCACGTAAAACACATAGGAGAGAATAATAATTTTAGACCATTTCAAGAGCTTGTGACACAGTTTGGAATTAACAGTAGTTGTTACTTAGAATACATGCAAATTAATTCCATAATTAAGGAAAGATTCAAACTTAAACTTGAACAAACACACATGGAGGTCTCTCCGGCTGTACAGTCGGTCCTTAATTTCTCACCTCCTAAACTACTCTCCAAGATATATAAAATCCTTACAAATACCCCCTCAAATACAAATTTCCCCTCTCTACTTTCCTCTCACCCCCCTATCTATCCCTCCCTCAGTCCGGTCATGGCCAGAATGTCACCAAGAATATTATAATAAAACCACTCAAGAGGTAGCTCCTGAAACGACCCATGTGGCTCACACTCTCAAGATCTACCTCTGAGAATAAAATCTGTCAGCCATCATAGACATTCAGAGACACTTCTGCTTGTCATTATGGCCAGACCGGACAAGGGGGGAAAAAAAAAAAAAAAACCTCTTTGCGACACCTCCCACAGTTTTTTCCTTACCCCTTCCAAGCATGGGGGGGGTCTAGGAGTTGGTTTTATTTTCGCATTAAGCTATGACCCAGTGTTTTTGCAGACAGCTTTAAAGAGAGGGGTAATTGCTGTCAATATCATGGGCTCATCATGCTGTTTTCTGCAGGGTCATGCTTCCAGTTCCACTTAGGGCCTCTCCACCCTCGAATAGATCAAACTTTTCCAGCCGCCTGAAAAATATCCCCAGCTTTCAAATAACATTGCAGTTGGTGTGAGCGTTTTTTTTTTCTGGCTCCCTTCCAGGATGGGATACCGAGCTGGACTGGAAGGACGTGCTATCCGGAGGCGAGAAACAGAGGATGGGCATGGCCCGTATGTTCTACCATAGGTGAGGGGACGCAGTGCTTAACCTGCCTGCTGAGACACTCAAACCAATCACCTACATTAGCATGTTAGCGGTATCACCAGCAGCGAGTTTTCGTTGCTTTGCTAGCATAGCTTGGTGCTTGATTCTTAGCATGTAGCATCACTTGCTTTACTTTTTACTGTTTTTGCATATGTCTGAATTTTTTGCCCTTAAAAAGTCGACCATATTCTTCAGGCCCAAGGACCAGGAAGTAAACCTAAAAGCTAAACCACACAATAGCACTCATTGGTTTAATCAATCAGCTTCGGTATCAGTTATCTCTTGGTATCGGAGTCAAATAGTACAGTACATGTAGTTATTTTTCATTGATTAGTTAGCTTAAAGCTTCCCAGCTAACAGTGACGAAGTGCGTAGCCACTACTGAGACGCAAACCAAACACCTACATTAGCATGTTAGCGGTTGTCTCTCCTTTACCAGCACGTTACTCCACGCACAGTTAAGGTCCTTACACACCAGGAGCGAATTTGCTGGGCGAATAATTCACGGTATTTTAAAACCTATTGAAGTCAATGGCACCAAACACACCGGCGGCGAATGTTCACTGAGTGAAAAAGCAACGGTTATTTTTTTCGCTCCTGTGTGGAATCTTCTGCAAGCGAAAATGCGAATACTGGACTTCTGACCAATCAAAAATGATGTTGGATGGTCGATGACGTCACATCAACACGTCGGCAATGTTCTCTCCCTCTGCAAACGTAGAGCCAGTTGACAGAGCACTCCTCCAAATTGTGCGATGGACATTCTAAAGTACTGGACAAATTTCACTGGGTCAAATTTGAGCTCTTGGATCGTCGTGTTGAACTCACCCATCTCCTCTTATGTTGGCTATTTTTTTTTTTTTTTTTAACTGTGGTGTAGAAGGCGGTGGTTAGATTTTTACGCACGTGACACAAAACTTTTCGGTTGCACACTTTAAAAAAAAAAAAAATGTTATCTTTTATTCTTTGGTTTAAATCTGTTCCCGAAAATCTTCCTAAATGATAAGCACATCCAAAGTAAAACGAAAAATATTTTATGGCAACAGGAACTTAAATAACGTGGTCAAAAAACGGTTTATAACTGCCGCTTCTTCTTCACCTTCCACCTGCACACTGACACACACAACATGCCCTCTCAAGACACAAAAACAAATAATAATAATACAGTGTAATAATTTTAGCAATATAATAAGCAGAAAACTCATGTCCTCTATAAACTACGGTAGTCGGCATATGAAAGTAATTCATTTAACGGCTGCAACACCTCTCTCAAGAACAATATTGGCTGAACCCAAATACTTCTATTTTTTTCTTTTTCTTTTTTTATTCAACCATCAGGACATCATCAGTTGAGGATGTAGTCGACTCCATTGTTTCTCCTTCGGCGCGACAGAAAAAGGCCCAAACATCATTCGCTTCGTGAATTTTAGACGCATATTCGCGAAGTGCTTGGTGTGCATAGAAAAAAATCGGTGGCGAAACATTCGTGTTTTCGCGTCGCTTATTCGCGTCGCTTATTCGCGTCACTTATTCATGTCGCTTCACCTTTTGCCCGGTGTGTAAGGACCTTTACAGTCACATAGTTTATAGCTTAGCGCCTGGCTCTTATTATGTACCATTATCTTCTTTACTTTATGACTACTTTTGCATATATCTGAAAACATTCTTTAACAATGGAGCTCAAAAAGTATTCATCAGGCCTAGAGACCAGGAAGTAAAGCTAAAAGCTAAAACACGCATTAGCAATCATTGGTTTAATCAAGTAGCTTCGGTATCAGTTAACTCTTGGTATCCACATAGTACAGTACCGTTCCTGTCGTTGTTTCATAAATCTGTTAGGTAAGAGCTTCTCCGCTAGCGACACTAATAGCTGTAGTCGCTACAACACATGCAAGTACAGTTACACAGCTCGGTATACTGCGGCTACACCTGATATTATATGATATGCAAAAGCTAAATTGCTGTATGCATTCCAGGCCCAAGTACGCCCTCTTGGACGAGTGCACCAGTGCCGTGAGCATCGACGTGGAGGGCAAGATTTTCCAGGCCGCCAAGGACGCCGGCATCTCTCTGCTGTCCATCACGCACAGACCCTCCCTGTGGTAAGGGGCCGCAAAAGTACAACAACAGCCGGTCATGCTACTGTATGTGAAAAATTTTCGAGAAAAGATTTTTTGTCATCCCTGCCAGGAAGTACCACACCCACCTGCTGCAGTTTGACGGCGAAGGCGGCTGGCGCTTCGAGCAGCTAGACACGGCGACGCGCCTCTCGCTGACCGAGGAGAAGCAGCGTCTTGAGTCCCAGCTGGCCGGCATCCCCGAGATGCAGCAGCGCCTCAACGAGCTGTGCAAGATCCTGGGAGACGACTCAGTGCTCAAAACAGATAAAGGGGAAGCGGAGATGGAGGTAGAGGAAGAGGAGGAAGAGGAGGAGGAGGAGGAGGAGCCACAGGCAGCGGGAGAGGGGTCTTGAGGGAGGCCGAGGGGGACGGAAGGAGGAGGAGGGTGGGAACTCTGTGAAATGAAGCGGCAGAGGAAGGAAAGAGGAAAGTGGCTCGGGGGTGGGAATTTTTTTTTTTTTTTTTTTTTTTTTTTTGTCCGTCTTGTTCTGTCTTTTGTTAAGATTGAAAAGCTGTCGAGCCAGCTGGGCTTTCAACACTCCCTTTACCTCTTTCTCTTTCTGGGCTCTGCCTTCAGCCGGGTCCACCGGATAGATTTTAAATGTGTACTTTTAGCCCTGCATTGCTCCCGGAAAGAGAAAAAATATGTTTTTAATTCCTGCGTTTGTCTTCATAGCGCTTTTATTTCGCTTTGTTTCAAGATGCGACGCAAGTCCCGTTTTGTCGGCTGGTGGCTTTGTTTCAGATTTAGCTAGATTTAAGAAACAGTACAAAAGGTTTGAATAAGCTGCGTACAAAATTAAACAAGCAAGCAGCATTGAAGAGCACCCCGTGCAAACGATAACTACCTTGCTATGCTAGGGGATGTGCAGGTAGCCTGTTTTTGGTGCACGTGAAGTGTGAAGCAATGACATCTAGTGGTGGAATTTTGTACTTAGGTCTTATACGGCTCGAACCAAGAATTTGAAAATGTAATGCATGTACGAATTGGTTTATCTACCCCGGACTGTAACTGACTTGAATTCAATATCAGGGTATGATTATTCAAGGAAAATGTAGCATGCAATTTTAGTTAATAGAGTGGTTTGTCCAAGTGATGGCACTATTGCTGAATGGCAGACTTATCTGTGGAACTGACATCATTCAGGGGTCGCGTTGAATTGCCACTGGCCGAGCAGGAATCCTTCTTCGGATAGAACCACTAACTTTGGAGTCATAATCAATATTGTGGGACGTCATAATCAAGCTAGCTGAATTTGCTTTTTTGTTGTCTTTGGTTGAACTACAAAGACCCCTGGTTGCGAGGAGGTCTTAAGGGGACTATTTCCCACAAATGTCACAATATGCCTTTTGTTGGGTTTTTCGCAACACAGTCGGCTCCTTCCTTCTCCCCCTCCTCCTTCACCTCCTCCTTCCCCTCGTCCTCCTCCACACATGCTCCTCGGAGCTTCTGATCTCAGCCCACTTGTGGACCACCGAGAGCTAATCAGGGGTCTGTTTTTAGTGCGATTAGTTGACGCAAGTCTAACTCAAGACAAAAGAAACCCTGAATTCTACTTGTTTAATTATGCAAATACAAATAGGGTGAGGCGATCAGCGTGTGTCGACACACACCTTTCCGCCACCTTGCTTGTCCGTCTTGCTGAGCTCCAACAGAAAGAGAGCCAGCTACCTTTTAGCTGCTGCAACCTGATCCTTAAAAAAGCAGTCAAAATGCAGGGCCAAAGGCATTAGCATGGACGCTTAAGCAGTTTGAGCTGAACTTGGATGGTTTGTTTTACATTAAAAACAGACAACATGCTTTCACCTTGCTCCAAATGCTCTGTTGTGCCCAAACTTCCATCAATAACGGAGCAGGAACAAGTCTTACCGGCGTTCTGGGAAGTTTTACGTTTAATCCCCCCAGACCCTTTCCCAAACACTTTGTCTGGGCACTTTGGAATATGTTAAGACGTGCTGGCATTTGATCGCGTATAGCATAAGAGGGCTATTAAAAACTGAACTCAGTCAAAGATCATGGATGCTCTAACACAGCCTCCACTGCTACCAGCAACATGTCGGGAGATATGATACTGTGAAACTGCATTACAAAAACATATTGTTTGTTTGCACCCGTAGGGTGAATCCCTCTCTGAGGGCTTCTGTTTGCTGATGTTCTCCCATGCCAGTGTGTTTATGCGTTTTTTTTTCCCTAAATGTTGGTAGATTGCAGATTTCAGCATTAAATTATTTCTTTTAAACGCTGAATTCAAAACATGGGGAAAAGAATCATGATTTTGCGCGTGTTTTCCTTTTAGTTTCCTCATTTATTTATTTGGATGTCATTTTAATGAATTTTAACGGAAAACTGCAGAATTACTCAAATGTTTGAGTGCGCACAAGGAACGTGCGAGCAACAACATATTACTTGTTGAGGTGCGCTCGATGGCCCAGGTAATTTTTGAAGCTTGGAAGATTTTTTTTTTTTTTTTTTGTATTTCTGTACTGTAACATCAGGTCATTTCACTGTTAACGCTAACACTGTGTATTTAGTACGTCTCTGTTTGCTTGGTCTGTGGGTGCACCAAACAGTTTGGGCTCCTGAGCTACGGAAGTGCAACACTTTCTGCAGGGTCTTCAGTGTGTTTGTTCAATTTTGGCCGCATCCTCCTCAGGCCCCTTTTTTGCTTGCCAGAGCCTGGCCCACGTTCACTCTTTCCAAGAGTGAGACATCTTTGCCCTAAATTGGGAATGTGAACCACATCGACAACCCTCCCACTTTGGCTGATCGCGTCCAACTTTGCAGGAAACAGCAGGGGCCGATCCTTTGGACACATCCTTGAAAAAAGTATTTTTTTCCATTGTGCACCCGCTAACATAAAGATCTGGCTAAAAAAATTACTTTGTAAATGAAAATGTGAAGACGCACGGAGATGATAAACTGGAATGTGTTTGTAGTAGTTACATTATTTGCATTTTCTCTCAGGATGCGGAACGGCTGTAGGGTTGCGCAGTGGTGCCCCAGGCCTTTTTTGTTTTTTTTGGAGTTTTAATTTCACAAGACCTCCTGTGCCAAGGCCAGTCGTCTCTCTCCGCGCCCTTAGACTCGGTTGACGGGAGGCCGAAGAGCCGCTGAATGACACCGAGTCTGTCGAGTGGCACTGCAGCGGGTGGACGTGAGGTGCAGTGCAGGACCAGACAGTGCCTGAAACTCAGAGGTCTGAACTAACCGGAACTTCAATGGTTAATGAGCTGAGGGCCCCCTGATCACCTCGAGAGGAACGGGTGATAGGTGAGGTTTTGTTATTTTAAACTTTTTATTATTATTTTTTTATTATTATTTTTTTAAGAGTTGGATCAGTTAATCCACTGGGAATAATCTATTAGTGTTTGTTGCATTTTCTGCTCACTGAAGCTGCTTCTTCTAGTTTGATGCCAATAATTAGCCCTCATTTGACTGCGAATTCGCAGCGTTTTATCTAAGATGCAAAAAAAAGAAAAGAAAGAAAAACGACAACGTAAAGACAGATGTGATCTGAACAGATATGGTGTTTGTGTTTTGTTTGTTTTTTGTTTCGACGTGTTTTTTGAAGACATACTTGACTTAAAATCAAGGGTGCACATGAGTAAATGTAGTTTTGTTTTGTTTTGTTTTTCTTTTTTCTGTCTTCACAGTTCCATCTACATGTAAAATGTGCTTTATAATGTTTCTCCCTTTTTGGAATGGCATCTTATAATTTGATACCCTCTGTCTGTGAAGACACCGAAAGTACGTTTTCAGCTTTGCGTTTATGCTGTATGATAATGTTCCTGGAATGACATCAATACTAACAAAACCTAGATATGGAAAGTTTCTCATGCTGGCACTTTTTTAGGGGTTGTCAAAACATCAAAGAGACAACGAGTACATGTGGTCATCTCAGCTCCCCAACCACTTTTTTTGTATGATAGATAATTTAATGATTATTGTTCGTAGTGCACGTAACATTATTTTATTAGAGACACAAAGTAGTGCATTTAAAACTGGGTTTTATTGTATGTGTGGTTGATTATCCAGGGGTAAGGCATTTTAGAATTTTAGCGTGATTTTGCCGCGTTATCTCTAAAGTACAGGGCAGTGAAAAGAATAATGTTGAGTGCAACTTGAGTCAAATTGGATCAAAGAATCATTCAGTTAATAGATCAAGAGTGATGAATTATATTTGTGTCTAAACAACTCAAGGCAAAACTGGTTTACCTTAGATTCCTTGGAATGTTAAGTTTTTTTGTACAATCCACTGATGAACATCCACATCCAGGTAATTTCTTTAAATAATCATGAGTCAAAAGATAATGTATTTTCTTGTAAATAAAAACTACAGTGCAGCCTCTGAAAATGTCATGTGCTGTCCTTGTTCCACCCGTCTTTTTTTGAAATGTACACTATTTTGACCCGAATTAGATGAATTGTTAGTGTTATTTGTTACATCTATAGAGACTGGAACATAAATTTCATGTTGTTTATAGCCTAAGTTGGATATTTTTGAAAAATAAAAATGTAACAGTTGGTTCCAAACCAAAATTTTGAGCGGCATCCTGTCCGTGAGAACCTCAAGTATAACTAAATGTTTTGTTTTAAATAAATAAATAAATAAATAAATACATAAATAAATAAATAAATAAATAAATGGATGAATGAATGGATGGATGGATGAACAGGAAAAAATGCTTTTAGCCAAAACACTTGTTTAATATGAGTGTTATAATATAAAATAACCACTAGATGGCAAGCAGAGCTTGCTAACGATGCACCTGTTCACTACTATTAGTTCTTCCTCTGTGTTGCGCTCTGCCAGGAACAGAGCAGCGCTCACGTTAACTTTCACCAACTTTATTAATTTTTTTTTTCCCCTGAAAATTTATCGGCTTTTTAAATTGGAGTGGCGCCACGCTCGATTTTCTGACGCGCAAGATAATATAGACCAATCACTTATTGATCCCGATTTGTTGCATCACCAAAAAATGAAGTTAAAATATTTGTTTAATTTTAAAATTGGAAACGTAAAAAAGAAAGTGTGCAATACAATTGTATTGAAATATTCCTGTGACATTAGGCAAATAATATGGAAAAGAATAAATGCACGAAACCAATTTCTGAGTATTTTTCTGTACGAAACATACTTTAAAATGTCCAAATTCAATATTAGATACTGATAGTAATGACTTTTCTTTTAAGACTTGAGGGTACGAGACCGAAGAAAATAATAGTGACTCAGCCGTGATTGGTCCAACTGAGTGGGCGGGGTTTGATGACGCTCACTTGTCCTGGGAGCGCAGCGGACTCATTACCGTGCTGCTCGCCGGGACTCTCACGCTGTTTCGCGGGGGGGGGAAGGAGACTGTGACGATGCCGCTGGGGAGGTGACCTCTGCCGGAACGCTTCCCTCACCCAAACCCAAACCTCCCACTACTCGGTGTGTGAACGCTAATAAATGCAGAAGGAAAAGCCGAAGCGAAGACTGCGGCGGCTCTGCGTCATGTCTCCTCTGATTCCCGAGACGGTGGCCGGGAAGGCGGCGGAGGAGGAGGTGATAGCGGCGGCGGCTACAGGGAGCTCAAGATAGAGTGGAAGGAGACGCTCTTAAGAGGATCAAGAGAGAAATCGAGCTTTTTTCTCTCTCTGTTTTTTCCGTCGAGGAGCTGCTACGACGACACAATGAGCAGTGGCGGCGGCGGCCCGGATGAGAGCTCGGTGCGTGTGGCTCTGAGGTAAGGATGCGGCTCGAGACCACCACCCCAACACACACACACACACACACACACACACACACACAAAGAGATGCGCTCGCGTCGAACTTGCTACAATCAAGAATTCTCCACAATTTGAGCAGCCTGCATTAAAAGACACATGGATTCTTCTCAATGTTTTTGGAACCCTTTCAAAAGAAAACCCCCCCGCTGCCTGCTGGCTTTTGTTTTGCCCCCCCCGCCGCCGCCGTCCCTTCTCTGCCTCCGTGGCTGCAAATATAGATTCATGACGTGAGCTTCTTTTGTTAATACCTAGCATTAATACGTGCACAAGCAGTGCACCAGGTTTATGAATGAAAGCTCTGGGTCGAGGGGGCTTTACAGGCCTGCACCTCCTCAGCTGCTCCTGCATGTGTCTGTCAAGCAGGCCTTGGCGGTAAATGTTGAGCTGTGATATAGCAATAGTATTTTTAATACTTCACTGACAGTGAAGCAGTGATCTGACCTTTGCTCCCTTCTCTCGTGTCATCGTTTGATCACAAGGTGTGCGTGGAGCAGACAATGAGTTGGGAATCAATGAAGGCAGTGGGTGATAAGGCAGCTGAATACTGCTGAAGTCGATTCTGAGGTTTTTTTGGGACGTCACGTGAACAAACCTCTCTCTCGTGTTTCTCCCTCCACCCTCGCTGCTTGTTGTCTTGCATTCAGACTTTGACCCCTAGAATTGTGTTTACTGAGCTGACTCGGTTTACTAACCTGGCCGCGCGTCCTCCGTGGGCAATAAATGATCTGCCCTCATGTCCCTGAGGCCTGGGTCAAAACACTATGAATATGAAAATTTGTTGCTTTTGGCATTCAATAATAATAATAATAAGAAGAAGAATACATTTTATGTATAAGTGCCTTTCTGAACACTCAAGGACACTTTACAAGATAAAACAAATGCAATGAAGCGACATAAAAGCTACACACAGTGATATAATAAGTAATAAGTCAATGCGGACAAGATCAGACATATGGGGGGATGTTTTGTCTGTGGGTTTTATGTTGATCATAACAGAGATAAGGCTGTAGGGAGAAGTGTTTCCTGCAGTCAGTGAAAACTGCAAGCTATTATATCTAATTAGAATCCCGGCATCATCAATTATTTGAAGAGCTCTGTCAAGGTTTGCCGCTGTGGTTTCGCCTTTCTTTTTTCTCTTTCTTTCTTTCTTTCTTTCTTTCTTTCTTTTCTTTGTGACTACACTTCTCATTGTAAAGTATGCTGGGTGTAGCATCTTGAATATCAAAGTCAGAGTCTGTTATTAAAGTCAAGCTCTGAGACGCTTTGTTATATCTGTTGCACGCACAGGGTTCGATGAGCTTCCTTCCCCAGTGCCACCATTCAAAGTTCTGTTCCTTTAACGGTCTTTTTTTAAAATTGTCTCTTAATTTGGAACAAACGGGCAAATTGCACGCAATTCATAATAACAATTTAGAAATTAAATAAGTAAATTGAAAAAAAAAAGTAGTACCAGCAAGATCATAAAAATCTGAAAACAGGTTTCATCTGTGAAACTTCTTACAGGGGCCCTTAAACTGTGTGGGTTATTCTTCAAGAGTGAGGGTTTAAGCTTCTTTAGTTGGATTTGTTTTTTGGAGAATGTGCCATAGGAGCTCAAGTAAGATTCATTCCAGTTTGCTGTGCAACGCGTGTGCACAGTCAGTAACAGAACGAACAGAGAACAAAAAAAAAATTTGCGTCGTTGCCACGTCTGCACGTTTTTTTTTTTCCGGCTGTTTTGAAAGCTTTCGCCCCAGATTGAATAATGCATATCCATTTTACTTGGTGAGAACACATGACACATCATCTCATGACATAGAAGAAACACTACACAACAAAAGTCAAACTTGATTTCTTCCGCATTGAACTCAAACAATACTGTGAGGGGGTTAGCTGCAGCTGAAACAAAAAAAAACCCTTTCAAACAGTCCCTGTTTAATAATGACAATTTCATAAAATGACACTGCAAATTGAAATTCAGACAAAATTATTTTTCTTTATTTACTTAAAACGTGGTCAGGAAATCAATTTAGCCCCCATGTCAGCTCCAAACCTATTCTTCTCTCGTCTTTTTTGTTTTTTCCTTTTTAGCCCCATTAACTCCGCAGCAACATGCTAATTACACCGGCGCCTTAAAATTTGCGGTGGAGTTTGTGACTCTCTCCTGTAGTGTGTGTGTGTGTGTGTGTGTGTGTGTGTGTGTGTGTGTGTGTGTGTGTGTGTGTGTGTGTGTGTGTGTGTGTGTGTGTGTGTGTGTGTGTGTTGGGGTGGTCAGCCAGCAGCAGGTCGCCAACCCGTGGCCTGCCTCGGCCTGCAAGGCTAATGCTGTCTGTTAGTGGCTGCCTAATCCTTTTGTCGCTCCGGTTTCAAGCGTGAGAGGGAAGAAACGCGTCTGGGGCCTAGAAGAAGAAGAAAGAGGGAAGGTGTTTTGTTTTTTTTTTACATTAAGATTTATTTTTGTAAAGATTGCATCACCGTTGAATGTGTTTCCCCCTCCCCCACCCTCTTTGGAAAAACGTTTTCTCTTTGATGCTCATCAGGAAGCATTAGCGTTAGCTCTGCGTGTGACAGTGCACACATGGGCCACTTCAAGTCGCTTGTTGTCCGATGACTTGGCAAAACACACACACACACACACACACACACACACACACACACACACTGTGAGAAAACCACATCCCTGCTCTTGTGGAACATCCAATCTGTGTGTGATCTATCTATCTATCTGCTACACACAGACAACGCAAGAGTTGGATTATTTATCCAACTCTTGCCCCACATAAAGTGTTGCCTCACACTTTGCCTCAAGCAGCCACTTCAGTGACTTATTGGCGTGTCGTTACACCCAAAGTGTAGCTTCAATAATTCAAAGTGTGCGGCATTGTGGAGTTGTTGGTCGTTTCCTACATGAGTTAAAAAGTTAAAGGTCATTGAAGTACTGTATGTTTTCTGTTGAGTTTTTATCTTTAATTTTGGCAGGAGGCAAAGTGTTTGTCTTTTACCACTTTTGGGAGTTACAGGAACGTGAGTGGCGCTTAAATACATAGAACAAGCATTTTGAAAAATGCAGTCTCTGGAAAGTCAATTGTTCTCTTCTCTCCTTGATCAATGTTCACTTCCTTTTATTGGCTCCACTCACGTGTCAGTGCGTCTAAAGTCCCACCCTTATTCTCTCCCTCTCTCTGACCCTGTGGTCTGCCTGTGCACCTGCTGCCCAAAGCTTCAAAAAGCTGTGTGTGCGTGTTCACGTGTGTGTGTCCGCTCAGGCATCCAGCTGATGAATATTCACAAAGCTGCTCAAGTGAACAAAGCAAACCATCTGCCAGCTGCCCGTCATGTGATCTGCAAACATTCAGGAAGTCGGTGCGATAACCAATCGCAAAGCCTGAGCTCTGCTGAATGTGGATTTAAAGGCCAAAACTGTGGCCTTTAGTGCCGGCCTTTAGTGTGACCGCGTTATAAAACCTGTTTTCCCCATCCTCTACTACTTCACATCGTCCGTGTGTCTCTGATTATTCTGGTTAACAATCTGGTTGGTAATTTGCATAATAATCTGGTCAATCAGCATCGTTTGCCACCAGATCTCACAATTAGCTGCGTTTCCATAACCCCTAGAATTGCGCAAAACCTAAATATCGCAATAAAAAACTGGTAATACAAACACCTAAACTTCAAAAACCCTCTCAAATATCGCTAAAATGTTTTTTGCTCTCATGAGGTGGTTTTTCAGACGTATCAATAGAGAGGTATAACGCGAAGTGTCATGGAAACACTTTTTCGCATTTACACGTCAACGAACGTAACATATGGGGGTCAAGTGACCAGTTCACTTCAAGTGAAAATGGCGTGTTATGTTTAGACGGAGGTCGAGACGGAGTATTTTTCCAAGTAATCAAAGAGAAATGTAGAGTTGACCGAACCCCTCTGCTCCCAGTTTTCCAGTTTCCTCTGCTGCTCCACTCACGCCGTTAGCCGTGTGCATCTTTTCCTCAAGTCGGCACGTCATCCTGCTGTCAGCAGCACATGGGAGGGAGGAAACTTTGTCGCTGAGTCGGCACTCCGACTGCTCCCTTTTTTTCTTAGCCTTCCTGTTTTTTTCCGTTTGATAGATTACTCCAAAGTTTCAAAGTTGCTGATTTTTCTTCTTTTTTTTTTTTTTGATGTTGTATTGCAACTCGGTAAATATTCAAACAAAGCTGCTGCTGGTGGTGGGGTCAAAATGTATGGAATTCCATCTGTGCCTTTGTGTGATTTAGAGGTGAACCATTTCACCATTTTTAGCGTTTCAGCATATATTTTTTTTACACAGACAGGTAAGAGGATGTCAGTCCTTGATGTCAGTACCAGCTGGACGCTGCTTGCCTTCTTTGAGACACTTTTTTTTTTTTAAACATAGTCTGTGTTGTCATTACTGGTTATGCTGTGGGTGGCCATTAGACAGTAGTCACATGTTCTGTCAGTGTGCAGACTGCTCGCACAAAAGAAAAAGAAAGAAAGTCCACCTGCCGAGCTCCCTTTTATGTCCAACATGAATATTCCTTTTTGTGTGTCTGCGAGTGTGTGTTTGCCCCCCTCGGGTTACATAATGGGTCACAATGGTGAATATTTGTGCCGCCTCGCAGCCCAGGCAGCCTCTTTTCAATGCATGAATGCGGTGGTGCAATCAAGTTTTGAGTATTTGAACTGTGGCTACACATGTGCAATTATTGTAGGGTGCATGACGACAACCGATTTATTATTTTTTGTGCTGTTATTTCATCCAGTCGACCATCTTAAGAGCTGTATACGTATTAGCTGTTAGCTGAAGCAGCTAGCTTCCTCCTTTTCGTCACCACATTTTATTTTTTTATTTATTCATGTATTTATTTTAAGCTTCCTGGTTCAACAGTGGTTGAATATGCTCTTCACAAAGTAGAAGACAAGTCACACGGTGGCGCAGTGGTTAGCGCTGCCGCCTCACAGCAAGAAGGTCGTGGGTTTGATTCCGGTATCCATTGTATGTGAGTGCGAATGGTTGTTTGTCTCTACTGCATGTGGCCCTGTGATGAAATGGTGACTGGTCCAGGGTGTACCCTGCCTTTGCCCTATGACAGGGATGGGCATGGACATGGGATAGGCTCCAGCAGACCCCGTGACCCTGAGTTCAGGAAGAAGCGGGTATTGAAAGTATTGAAAATGGATAGATGGATGAACTGGAAGAATTCTAAATTGTATTAATTATTCATTTCTATGCCTAAATTGAGTGAGGGAGAGGTGATGAGTCAGGAAGGAAACATAATATTTACTGTCATCAGTTTTTCCTGTGATGTTGCCCGCCGAGCTGACTCTCAGCAGGGGGAGATGATTTAATTGGTTGAGTTCCTGGAGGAACGATGTCAGCGTGTGATTTGATTGGCCATGCCTCAGGAAGCCTGAGGTCATTGGGCATCACGATGCAAACAGACTGACTCATCTGCCTGTCCCTTGTGTCTTTTATTGGATGAATAATGGGACGATGCTCATGGCGTCAACGTATTGATCTTTATTAATGACTCTGCATTTCGTCTGTGACTCTGTCTGTTTATAGGTGGGACACTGCGCAACTGTGTATCTTATTCAATGTTTCTCTGTCGGCCCCATCCTGGTGGTCTGTAAATGGATATTCAGAAGCTCAATGCTTCATGCCTGAAAATGAACCTGCTGATAAGTGGCGTCCTCTGGCTTTTGTCCTCTGAGGTGTGTGCACAAGGACCCCTCTTCTTGTCAGCAGTCTTAATCAAAGTAATTGGCCTGAGAAACGGAGACTAACTGGACCTGTCACATGGGGGGGGGTGTTGCTGACCAGAGGCCTGCGTGTGTATGTGTGCGTATACTTGTGTGTGTGTGTGTGTGTGTGTGTATGTATGTATGTATGTATGTATATATATATATATATATATATATATATATATATATATATATATATATATATATATATATATATATATATATATATATATATATATATATATATATATATATATATATATATATATATATATATATATATATATATATATATATATATATATATATATATATATATATGTATATATATATGTATATATATATATGTATATATATATATATATATATATATATATATATATATATGTATATATATATATATATATATATATATATATATATATATATATATGTGTATATATATATATATATATATATATGTATATATATATATATATATATATATATATATATATATATATATATATATGTATATATATATATATATATATATGTATATATATATATATATATATATATATATATATATATATATATATATATATATATATATATATTATATATATATATGTATATATATATATATATATATATATATATATGTATATATATATATATATATATATATGTATATATATATATATATATATATAGGCGGCTGCAGAATGAATTCAGGAGGAAGGCTGGTTTGGCTAACATCAAGTATAAGAACAGTGTGGAGAAGAAACTAACATCAGCAAATGCCAAAAGGCATGGCAGGAATTAAAGATTATGATGAACAGAGCATCCAAACCTGCAGTGGTTGCCTGCCCAGGCCCCGCCTCCCTCGCAGAACAGCCAAACTGCTTCTTCACCCGCTTCAACAACAGCACACCACTCCTGAAACCCTCAGTGCAGCTTTTTTTTTCTAAAGCAGTATAAGGTGACAGGTTAAAATAAAAATAAAAATAAAAATAAAAGCTGTATAGTCGTGTTTCTCTAATCCTCTCCTGTTGGTGCTGCTGCTCTGTGTTTTTCTCCACGTTCCCTCCAGTTGACTGAAACTGTCGCGGCAGATTAACATTTTGAGTACTTAATTCACAAAACATACGTTTTCACTCTGTCCCCTTTGTACCGGTTTTCTTTTTATTTTTTTCTTGTTTTTTGCAGAATGCCTCTTCTGCAAGTGCGAGTGTGTGATTGCGCACCTTTTGGGAGGTGCTGCCTGTACTAGAATTTTCCCTCGAGAGCTGCCTGCCCAGGAGCCGGTGTGTCGCTCTAGAACAGCATTTCTCCATTGGTGGTTCACTGAATTCATTATTGATAAAACATGTTTCTGAGATAAGTACTCATTGTTATGTATATATTTATGTATATAAACACAGTTATAAATGTTTTACTCTTCATTAATCAGCTAATCTATAGCATGCTTAATGGTTAGTGAATGTGTTATTAGATGTTTTGTAAAAACTCACATATTTTCCAATAGATTTTATAACTGTGTTTATAATCTACATACTAGTGAGTATTCATGTCAGAAACATGATTTATAAATGACACATTCAGTATTTATTAATGCTTAACTAATCCTTAATAGAGTGTACTTATTATAAGGTATTTAGAGAGAAAATGTTGGGCATTTATTTTGCAGAATGCACAATTACATTCAATAATTTCAATAATTTCTGTCCTAGACATGATAGAAAGTGGAATAAATTTGGGTCGCGACTTCATGACAATGAAAGAAAGGTGGGTCCTGAGACTCCACCAGTTGTGAACCACTGCTCTAGAAGTCGGGTTAGCACCGAGTGTCTCCGCGGGCCTGAAGGGCAGCCCTCATCCATCTAGTGTTTAACCAGTGTTTGGGGTTGAACCACGGCAAAGCTGTGCCGGGTTGCAACAGCGAGCCAACAGTGGCAGCAATAATCTCCCACCCTGTTCATGCTTAGCTTGAGATGGGCCATGCCAAAGCCCTTTGTTGTCAATACACGTGTTCAGAAAGGTGGGGAAGGGGGAAAAAAAGAAAAGCTTCAAAGGAAAGCTGCACTCTTCTTTTAATGAAAGGAAGGAGCTTTAGCTTTTCAGAGTCTGATACACACTATAAATCACTATGTGTCAATGGTTTTAAGCAGGGGCAGACTGGGGGGGGGGAAAGTGGCCCGGTAATTATTAGCCTCTGTTCTACTAAAATTAGCGCGATGTCACCATGTTTTTGGACGCGGGACGTCGCGGTATCGATCGACATTGAGTCCCATCTCCACACACCAAACCCAGCGGGGTGTCACCCCCGCCGGCAAGCTGCCCCCCCCCCCGCGCTTTCGCCGGTGCGTGTCTGCTGACGTTATTGCACCGAGATCGCGTAGATGAAGTGCTACAGAATTCAAGAGTCCGGCGGTGGTCAGTGTTCTTAGTTGTTGGTCATTTTTGGCTGTAGTGGAACGATGACGTCGTTCACGCCAGACTTGAAGCGGCGCGCACCTCCGCGGCCGCTTCCCGCCGTGCAGCGATTGTTTCGGCGTCTGGTCCATTTTGTGCGCGAGCAGCGAGCGAAACAGCCAGAGGACAATGAACAATTACCGAGCGCTGATGGAACATGATCGAAAACTTTTGCATCAGTACTTGATATACGCCTCGACTGGCGTGAGATTATGATTTAGCGCACGTTACGCTCAACGTCACCCCGTGCGGCAGGTAAAAAAGGTTAGGATGTCCCGGGTGTCCCAATTCCATCGCAAGCCGATCCGAGCCGATTATTACCCGGGTCGCTTGCTGGGTTGTTTGACCTGTTATGTCGGTTATGTCGCGGAACAGCGCGGCTCGGTGAGCCAATTCCACTGCCACCAAATGCTGATTAGTAGTAGGACATCACCACGTTTTTTTGGCCAGTGGAATTGGGGCTATTGATAGACTGGCCCACTTCATGTGCGGTGTGAGATGAAAAAAAAAAAACAGCATTTGATGGCAGGAAATATAGGGGTTTCCCCTTATTTAAGGCAAGTGAGAAATGACTAGGTTATTATTATCATTATTATCGTTTTACCTGTCGTTTGTTTGTTGATTTTGTCTGAGCAACTCAAATCCTTCTGAGTGGGTTTTTCTTTTCCCCAAACAGTGTGGAAGACCTGAGTGTCAGTCAAGGGAAAGCCCAGTATGTGTCCAGACCTGTTTGTGTTGACATTTTGCAATACACTTGGAATTGGGGCATAGTAACTTCATTTCCATCTAAATTTGACCTCTAATATATTTTAACATGCATTACATTGGAAAGAAGGATTTTTCCGACCGCTGCGTCTTAGCAAAAAAAAGCTGCGATGGCCACGACGTGGCTGAGCCAATGGGTTCGCAGTCGGAAGCTGGCCATTGTGTCACGAGGTGCCGCTTTCGGTTCTGAGGCCTAAATAATGGGGGGCTGTCAGGCCTTGGCAGCAGTCCACACGCTACACAGAGTGCCATTCCTCTTTAATTACACTTTAATGCGGCATCTGATGTTGAAGTCGGTCATTTGGCTACAGTTTTACGTTGGCCGAGTCAATGATAGGTCACTGACTTGGTATTCTATTGTAAAGGCCTCCATTGTCGCAGGCGGATTATTGTAATGGCTTTGCGTCAAGTTTTTTGGGAAGTCGGCCAGAAAGATTAGTACAGGCCAAAATAATAAACAAAACCCCAACTAGCCTCGAACTGAAACTGACTCAACTCAACTTTATTTATAAAGCGCTTTAAAACAACCACAGCTGACACAAAATGCTGTACATAAAAACAATAAAACATAAAACAAACAGTAAAACAATATTTAAAAAAAAGCAATAAAACAAATACAGTCTCATGCTGGGTCAAAAGCCAAGGAATAAAAGTCGGTTTCTAGACAGGTTTTAAAAATCGACAGTGAGGGGGCTTGTCTGATGTGGAGATGTAAGTCATTCCACAGAGAAAAATCTCTATCCCCTCTGAGCTTTTGCTTAGATATTGGAACTTCCAGGAGCAGCTGGTCAGCTGACCTGAGGCACCGAGCAGGAGCATCGGGGTGAAGCACTCAGAGAGGTAAGGTTCATTCAAGGATTTAAAAACATATTAAAGCTGCAAGCAGCGTTGTAGGGACTGAGTCCGACCGCCCCCCACCGACGTCCCCCCAACAGCTGCCAACATAACTCGTAATTTTTTGAATTTCGACAAACAGGAACTGAGTTATTTCCACTTGTTTCAACACTTGTCAAAACAACGTTTGGGGACTACTAGGTTTTTCCTTGCTGCTTATGAAAACACATTGGTTCTGACTGCTTAAAAAAGACATTTTCAGCATCCCCAGAACCTCAGCACACCAAGAATGTTTTTTTTTCTTCTGATTTTGAGACAAAAATAAGATAGTAACATTAATTAGTTGTCTCATTTTCCGACTGTCTTTGACTGCTCTGCATTGTCCTTCAAGGTGCAGCCAGGATCGTTGGATGGGTCATTAAGCGACACTCACACACACGTCTATGACACCACAAAATATCCACTAAAACACCTTCTGAATCTAAATCTAAATCTGGAAAACCCATGCAGAATTAACTCCAGACAGAAAGACCTGGGTAGGAATCAAAACCTTCAAATTTAACTGCACCACTATGGTGGCCAGCGTGGGAGCAGACTTTGCCAAACTGACCGGAGTGTGCGCGCGCGCGCAACACCCAGGCACCATATTTTTGCGGTCACATCGCATAATGTAACACTGGGTACCATGTTCTTGAGGTTAGATTACCTTACGCAACACCGAGCACCTATTTTGGGTGGGGGGTCACATCACGCAACGCAACACCGAGAATCATATTTTTGCGGTCACATGGCGTAATGTAACACCGGGCACCATATTCTTGAGTTTACATTGCCTAACGCAACACTAAGCATCTTTTTTGGTGGGTCACATTGCACAACGCAACACCAGGCACCATATTCTTGAGGTCATATCATGTAACGCATCACCACACCGCGCAGTATTTTCTTGATGTCACATGGTGTGACTGAACGCCAGGCAAAACATTTTTGAGGTCACGATACGTAATGTAATAGCTGGCACCATGTTCTCTGTGTCACGTCATGCCACACAACACCTACAGCCATTTTCTTTCAAATTATTACCATTATTTTTTGAGGTCACATCACGTCCTGCAACATGGGCACCACATTCTCAATCTCGCGTCATGCAACGCAACACCAGGCTGGGCGTGCGTGCGTGCAAAGTCAGAGCAGGTTTCCACTGCCTGCAGGTCCAGTTACAGGTTCTCTCCTTCCCTGAATGTCTCCTCTGTCTTCTTCAGATGTAATCCCAGACAGTGTCCAGTAATAGCCTGGATCTGTTGTCACACTCGCGCACAAGTCGGGAGTTGCTGCCTGCCAGCGTTGAGAGCAACAATAATCGCCATTTATAACGCTGCTGCTCCAAGGCTCTCAAGTGTCCTCATTGTTATTTCGCCTGTGTATTTTTAATTATGCGGCTTCTTTGGGTTTGGGTTGCAGCCTTCCTGTGCCTGCACAAGGCGCCCCTTGGCAGGAAATTAGCTTCTCTTGCCCTGTGTTATCGTTTGTCTTCTCCGAACTCCATTTGCTCGGCCGAAGCCTAGGGGAGTGCCGGGGGGATTGGGAGGGCGTTGGGAGGCGGGGGTTTGGGGGGAAACAGGTGGACAGTTAGATCTGTGGTGAGAGACAGAAGTGCATCAAGGGAGGAAATTATGCGATCGAGTGTTTATTGGCGCCAAAGTTCGTCTTTCCTTATTTGAATCCAGGGGTGGACTGTTTATTCAGAGCGGTGTTGCTCCCCCTCCAAACAGTGCGGACAGTGTGTGAGGGTGTGTGCCGACACTGCATAGCTGCACACACACACACACACACACACACACACACACACACACAGAGTCTATTTTGAAGTTCTGCTCTCAGCCCTGAAAAAGCACTACCTGCCCTCAGCCTCAGCTACGAAATCCACTAAATTGTGGTTTTTGGGTTCTGATCAGGCTCCAGATTCATGATGGGATGTTCATGGCATCTGGGGGTGCGGGGGCTAGAGGCTGGTACCCCCTCTGATCTAGTGTTTGTTTTTCCCTGCCCTGAGCATGAAAGAAGGAAAAAAAAATGTCTTGGATTATTTTGAAGAAAAGCCAGCATCATCTGTAGGTTGAAAAAAAAATGCTCAACTTTAATTGGCAAAACACTTTTTCTCAGGCAGGTGAAAGCTTAAGCAGGGCTTTTTTCTGTTTTGTTTTTCTTTTTCAGTGGCATAACAAAAGCAAAAGTGTGTCAACAATTGTATTTTGTTATGAAATGTGAAACACAGATTTTTTTGTTCCCCTGCTGTTATGAACACAGCAACCCCCCCCTTTCTCTTTATCACTTTGGTCTCAGTAATAATCGCTGCACACAACTCCCTCTTGTCACCCTCAACTTAGAGCCACATTATGTTTTGCAAGTTTTCATCAACGGGGATGATATAAACCATATGATGGAGGCTTAAGTTGGAATTTTTCTCTCAAAAACTGTGTTTTTCCCGGCACTTTCTTTGCCATGGTCCCCTTTAATTTAATGCCATAATCTCATTTTAAAGCACAAGGTCGCTTCCTGTTCATGATTTTGATTCTCAAAAATAGATGTCGTCAGCAGCTCCCTGGTTTTTTTTTTTGTTGTTGTTTTTTTTAAGCCAATGATTCTTCTGCACCCTCAGGATTCGTCCTCAGCTGGCCAAAGAGAAGATTGAAGGATGCCATATATGCACGTTCGTTATGCCCGGGGAGCCACAGGTCGTCCTGGGCAAAGACAAATCCTTCACCTACGACTACATGTTCGACATGGACACCCAGCAGGAAACCATTTACAGCCACTGTACTGAGAAGCTGATTGAAGGCTGCTTTGAGGGATACAACGCCACCATCTTTGCGTACGGCCAGGTCAGTCACCAGGCCTTTCCCCACACACACACACACACACACACACACACACACACACACACACACACACACACACACACACACACACACACACGTTACCGGGAGGTGTGAATTCACAACATTTATTATATGTGAATCTACCAGAAGGGAAACGCCGCTGTCAGCTGACGTGTTCTGACTTGCTTTCAAGCACCACGGTTTTGCACTGGTACTGGTGGTTTAGCGCTGAAGCTTTGCCAGCCTTTTAAGGCAAAGAGTGTCCATTCTGTAGCACTTCAGGAATTCAATACTCTATCTATTTTATCCATCATCTCAGAAAATTAGCTTTTTTTGTTCACCACACTTCACTTTAGCTTAGTGGCCGGCGAGCTTGCGCTACAGTGGCTTAAAAAAGACAATACACCTCCACAATACTTTGTAACACAGACTTTCGTTTCTCATTCACACATAATGAAATGACCTTTCAATAAAAAAAAAAGATAAATTAGCTATTATGGCAACGGAACACAAGTTAATTCACGATGGACAGGCCAATAACCTGCTTTCTATCTTTTGGCCAGCAGGGGCTGTAGTAGTTTTAAATAGAATATACATGGTATGAGCAGAAAGGACACTGACCAACGCCAGAAAGTCTCACCATTGTACATCACTGTAAATCTGCGGCTGGCAAGTGACCACTGGATAAGAATGCGCGAGAGCAGGCCAGAGGTTGCAAGGCCAGAGGTTGCAAGGCCAGAGGTTGCAAGGCCTGCTAGTGATCTGTTTGAAGAACCACTCCTTATAGGAATATCAGCTATAGGTCTGTTTAAAGTACAACACCTTATTGGGATATCCACAGGACAGGAGACACAATTTTTGTCATGCCTGGACTCTTTAAAACTTCGTGGATTCCGGAGCATCGTTGGTTCATCGTCGGCCCGCCATTGGGTGTATTTGTCTTGTTTTTGTAATTCTGGATAACCCCAGGTTGCCGTACAATTTTTCATCTGTCAGTAAACCTGCAATAAATGCCTCTGATCCTTGCCTACTTTGCCTTATTTCATCTTTTGAACTGATTGATCAGCAACTACCAACAGCTATTGAATATCAGTTGACCAGGAGGACCCGGAAAGATTTGCACTGGCCCTGAGTCTTTCTTTTGGTACAACAGGGCCACCTAAAATGGTTGCGTAAAAACTAAGATTGGCTGACTGTCATTGCGGAAAGGAGCACAAAAGTTACATCTTCACCAAAAAAAAAAAAAATTCAAAACGCTCCAAAATTCAAGACGGCGCCAACAAGTAACCAATCTCTCGGCTTCAAAGTTGCAAACCTGTGCAGTGGCTCAGTCCAACTTCATGTACAGTCAGAGGTTCCAGCTGCAGGACTCTGTATTTCTTACTGTCTTTTTTTGATTGGACCGTTTGACTCTCAAGTGGGGTTTTGTCACACGTGTTCCGTGCACATTTCCCTGTACAACATGTGTTGGTACTTGCCCCCCCCCCAAAACGAAAATGTCCTCTTTTGTCATTGAAACAAACTGTTTTTTTGCTCTTAACTTTTTTGTCCAGCGCATGCAACTTTACATTTACATTACACAAGCTCTCAGCCAGACGACCTTCTTGTTCACGTCAGTTTTGCATATTTTGTTGTTTTGGCTCTGGTGTTATGGAAATAAGAAAGACACCCCCAGCCCACACACTTCAGCGCTTTTACATTTACACCTGCAGGTCAACGTACATTCCGTGTAGGTTGTGCGCTCTGCATTCGTTTTCCTTGAATCTTGCTTGAGAAAGTTTTGCCATTTTCAGTCTTTGGACATTCTAGCCGACTCAGGGCCAGATCCACAAAGCGATTGCCTGGCTTTTGCGCCAGAAAATCCGTGTAAAAAGCAGAGGGGACGCAAACGTGACAATCGGCGGAAAATGCGCCGAGGCGCAGGTAGCGGCAGGGCTGCGCCAGACTCATTTGAATGTATTTAAATGAGTCATTACGCGCAAAAGGACACACACCCTTTATGCAAATATGCCTCATTCAAACAGCGGCAGATCCAGAAAGAGTTTGCGCTCGTGTCCGTACGCACTTTGACAGACGGAAACACCGCCAGCCAAAACCAGGCGCAGTTTCTGTCTGTCAAAGTGTTTCTTGCTTCTGAGTGAAACTTTCCTCTCTGAAAAGCCTGAAATATATATATATGGCTCCCCAAATCTTATATATAGACAGGCATAGACTAGTGTATATATGCCAATATTTTAGATAGGCTATGAAAAAAATACAAATGGTACTCAGGTGTTGGTGATTGTCTTGCTTATATAATGACTAACGCGTCTTGCGTCTTGACTGTCTTTCCATTATGGCAGCAGTCTTGGTAAGACGGAGGAGGCATCGTAATGCCAGGCGCGCACAGGAGCGTGTTTATCGGAGCAGAGTTTCGCCGTTTGACCTCCAAGAACGGGAAATTTTAAAGAGATATAGGTTGCCGGGACACACAATTCCTGCCTTGCTGGAGACAAACTGCCACAAACTGCGCAAACTGCTCTCAGGTTGCCAGACCGCAACATTCGCACCTGTTTCAGGTGCCACATTTATGGGAGTGTTTGCGCCTGCATGTCATAGCGCAAAAACCTTTGTGGATACCCGCATCTGTGGCGCAGATTGCAGCCGCAACAACCGCCGCATTTTACCGCTGCGCGCCCTTCTTTGAGGATCTACCCCTCAGTGAACGCTGCCTTTTCTTAAAGTTTCTATCCCCTCTGTTCATTATTCTCTCCTCACATTGTTCATACAGCTTTTTTTTTTTACATTTCTGTCAAAGGACCTTTCACAGAGTGCAGCACACACAGACCAACACACACACACACACACACACACACACACACACACACACACACACACACACACAGCGTGTGTTTGAAAGCCCCCATGGTTACCCCAGGCGTGGTCTCATTTAATGAAAGACATCCACTGCTGTATCTGTCTTCGATCATACACAAACGCAAACCCTTTTAACACACACACACACACACACACACACACACAATCAGGGTCTCTTTTTGGATGGTTGCACAACAAGAAGAATACTGATGCCTGATCTCAGATCAATGTTGCATTCTTCCATTTGTCTCCATGGCAGCCACCCCATCCCCGCTGACCTCCCCCTCCCCGGGAACCCATAGCTTTAACATGTCGGCAACAGAACCGTGTTGTCCCACAAGGGAAAATGTGTGTGGGAGACACTCAAAAAGCACAAAAATCTTGACTTTTTATCATGTCTTTCGGGCAACACAACTGAGGGTTCTTTGTTCTCATCCAGACAGGTTCCGGGAAGACTTACACCATGGGCACGGGCTTCGACGTCAGCATCGGAGGGGATGAGCTCGGGATCATCCCCCGGGCCGTCAACCACCTGTTCAAGGGCATCGAGGAGCGGAGGCAGGCCGCAACTGAGCAGGGCAGGCCGGTCCCAGAGTTCAAGATCAACGCACAGTTCCTGGAGGTGTACACGGCGCACACACACACACACACACACACACACACACACACACACACACACACACTTAATGTGCCCAGTGACCAATTGACTGAAGGCACCTTATAGACCCAAATTTGGACTGGAGGTCAGACTCCAGCAAAAAAAAATTAAAGCTTCAAGCAGCGTTTGCGGGACAGAGCCGCCATTGCCGACGCCTGCAATTGACCCCCGTCCTCTGCCGACGCCTGGCGACATCTGCTGACTCTGAAAGAAGTCTATGCAAATGATGCAGATTTATTACCGCCAGTTTTTTTTTTTTTGTTGTTTTTTTTTTGGAAGATGTTGTCAAATGTAAAATATAGGCCTTGACGACACAAACACGTCGGTGTTTGAATGACGTCTGTAGCACTTTTATAAAGGAAACTGCAGCTATTTATGTGTGTGTTGACAAAGAGGGAGAAGAGGTCTAATTTAATCATCACAAACCTGTGTATGCAAATGATGCAGATTTTTTACCTGCATTTTTTTTGAAGTGGCTGTCAAATGTAACATATAGGCCTTGATGAGACAAACACGTGGATGTTTGAATGACGTCTGTAGCACTTTCATAAAGAAAACTGCAGCCATTTACAGTATGTGTCTGTTGAAAAAGAGGGAGAGAAAGAGAAAGGCGTTCGAGGTTCCCAACCTACAGGAGCAGAGTTAGCGCCGCTAGCTCCGCGAGCTCCGCTTTTGCAACCTTGGACACCTAAGCGCAGAACTCAGCCATTTCGGCGTCTACAGGAAAGATATTGGTATCATCTTTTAGCTAAGGGCTTCAGCTATCTAACTATGTATAGTTATCCGGGGAATAACGGTGTAGGCATGGTGAGTGAAAAAACGGACTTCGTTTTTTTTCGTTGAGGCGATCTCAAACAACTCGAAATATTTAACTTCCTGTTTGTCGGACGACAAAAATTAGAGCGTACGCGACATAGAGCTTGATGAGATGAACGCGTGGGTTTTTGTTGCACAAATTTTCGATGTTCCGAGTAGTAGTAGTAGTTTTCTGGTGTGTTTTTTGGATTTTGGTCAGTTTTGACATGCATCAACTTTAAAGGGCTATAAAATGAAAACGGTGCAACGCATCCGGACCATTCTTTTTACGGTGACCTTCTGAGAGTCTAGTCTGTGTAATACAAAAGGTTTGAAACTTGCAGCATTCATGGTTTGTTGAGTATCGTCACTCTGGATGATTTCAAACAAGTGGAAATAGGTAACTTCCGGTTTGTTAGGGGTCAAAGGTCAGAGTGTCAGAATGTAGGTCTGTATCCAAGGAACGCGTGGGTTTTTGTCCCATGTCGTTTCGACCTTCCTAGAGGGCGCTAGAGGCATTTTAATTTTTGCGACGGGATTTTGAGCGATTTTTGGTCAATTTTCAATGTGCGTCGACTTTGAAGGGCCGTTGCACGAAAACGGTTTGAAAATTTCACTTTTTTTTGATGATTCCGTGGAATGAAGGTCCAGTCTATGTCATACTGAATTTTCAAGCCCGTCGGACTTGCGCTTTCACTCTGTTCCAAACAAGTGACGATAGCTCACTTCCGGTTTGTGTGGGGTCAAAGGTCAGTATATCAGCAAATAGGTCTGGATTGCCCGCACGCGTGGGTGTTGGCCCCATGTCTCTACGACCTTCCTAGAAGAAGTTAGTTTTTCACGTGAAATCAAAAAAGTGGAAATAACTCACTTCCTGTTTGTCAGGCGACAAAAGTTAGAGCGTACGAAATGTCAGGCTTGACGAGACGAACGCGTGAAATTTTTCCCCATATTTTTCCGACCTTCCTAGTGGAAGCTAGGTCCCATTCTAACTTTTTTGACGCCTGTAGGGGGCGCTAGAGAATGGAATTTGGCCTTTTTCTCTTCATTTTCTGAAATTTTCACCAATTTCTGCCCTATGGGGCAAATAAATTCGCATATTTTCTATGGTCAGGGGGTCAAATTTGAGCGGAAAACGGCGGCGGAACTATAATAATAAACCTTACAAAAAAAACTATAATCGAATCTTCGCCTTGCGAAGACCTGTTCTGATCAGAGCAGGCCTTCGCTATGGCTCAGTCCCGAATTAATAAATAATCAATTTGTCACCAAAGAGTTTCTGCCTACTTACTGATTTCCCCTGAATTCTAGATGATCCAAATCTTCAAAATAAATGTGATGAAAGGATTAGGGAACTCTGTCTATCTATCTCTCCATCTATCCAACTAACTGTCTATCATGTATTCTTCATTAGTTGTTTTGTTGTCCCGCAGCTGTACAACGAGGAGGTGCTGGACCTGTTCGACACGGCGCGCGACATCGAGGCCAAGAGGCAGCGATCCAACGTACGGATCCACGAGGATACAAGCGGCAGCATCTACACGGTCGGGGTGACCACCCGCACAGTCACCTCTGCCGCCGAGGTAGCTCCTCTGCTCTCTCACTTGGTTTGAACAGACCACACCACCAGTCTGAGGCATTAAAAAAAATTAACAGATTAAAATAGTAAAAAGAATCAAAACGTATCCGAAAAGGGGTGAGAAGTAAAACTTGTCTTTTCTCACCCCTCTTAGACACACATGCACGCGCCGCCGCACGCAGGTGTTTTCGCCCCAATTGATCAAACAGAATCTGCTCAAAAGATTTTATTCCAACCACAGAAATGAAAAGGCTAAAATTGTTACAGCACAGGATAAAAAAAATACCTATTAAAACTACTAAA
>CM020502.1:155000-210000 GCA_009823395.1 Thamnaconus septentrionalis | reverse complement strand
TGAATCTTTTTTTCTGTTTTATTTATTTTCCAGCCAAACCATGATGATCGCCTGCATCAGCCCGTCCGATCGTGACTTCATGGAGACCCTGAACACCCTGAAGTACGCCAACAGAGCCCGCAACATCAAGAATAAGGTGGTGGTGAACCAGGATCGGGCCAGCCAGCAGATCAGCGCCCTACGGACGGAGATAGCGCGGCTGCAGATGGAGCTGATGGAATACAAGACGGTGAGGAGATTGGTGGGCGACTTGGGCGAGCGGGGCAAAATTCTGATTCAACATCGACGGATCAACCCAATCTACAGGGGAAGCGCATGGTGGGCGAGGACGGTGTGGAGGGCGTCAACGACCTGGTGCACGAGAACACCATGTTGCAGATGGAGAACAACAACCTGCGAGTGAGGTTGAAGGCCATGCAGGAGACCATCGACGCCCAGAGGGGGCGGCTCACGCAGATCCTCAGTGACCAGGCCAACCAGGCTGTGGCCAGAGCAGGTCGGGACACGAAAAATTAGGACGAAAATAGTTTGATGTCGCTGCAAAAGAGTTCGTTGTGAGGCAGAGGACATTTTGACATGTGTGGAGCTTCTGCTCGGATTGAGTCAGCCTTGTGTGGTAGACGAAGGGACTGGGATGAAGGCTCAAATGTTAATGTTATTCGAGAGCACAAATACACAGTGGGGCCAAAATTTCATACTTGGACAAAGCCGTGGGCCAACATTGATAGTTAATGAAAAAATGTTCCTCCAGATTGAACAGTGAACCTTTTTATATGCACCCAAATAGGTTTTGCTTCAACGTAAATATGGAACAAGCAAAGCTTAATACTATACAATAAATAGCTTCACATTGCACACTTGCAAAATCCAATTTCAAATTTAAAAAAACTCATCAAAATAAATAAAATCTAAATAAAAGTCATATGCCTTTTTTTATTTGATGCCTTCTAATTTAAATTTCAACAATAACCTTTTTCCAAGGGCTAATAATAACCTCAAAAATAAAACACCAACAGTCACCTAATTTAGTAATAATAACATCCTTCAGGACACGGTGGCGCAGTGGTTAGCGCTGCCGCCTCACAGCAAGAAGGTCGTGGGTTCGATTCCGGGGCCCGGGCCTGGAACCTTTCTGTGTGGAGTTTGCATGTTCTGTGTGGGTTCTCTCCGGGTACTCCGGCTTCCTCCCACACTCCAAAAACAAGCGTGTGAAGTCAATTGAACATTCTAAATTGTCCGTAGGTGCATGTGAGTGTGAATGGTTGTTTGTTTCTATGTGGCCCTGCGATGAACTGACCCTGCCTTCACCCAAAGACAACTGGGATAGGCTCCAGCAGACCCCGTGACCCTGAATTGGAATAAGCGGGTATAGAAGATGAATGAATGAATGAACATCCTGTCCTGATTGATGCACCAAAATACCAACTGAGCATTCTGGGATTTGTAGTATTAGCAGTACATGTGCTGTATAATACCGGCGGACCAGCTCTAGCATTGATTTTGTATTGCCTCACAGACTAAATATAATTACACCACAGGCCAAATTTGGCCCACGGGCCAGAGTTTGGCACCTATGTTCTCAGAACATAGGTTCGCTCTAGAATCTAGAGGGACTGAGAACCCTTGGAAGTTCCACTCAAAAGAGCCGCATTCCTTATGTGTGTTTTTACAAGATTTACAGCGGTTGAACACATATTTTAACCAATTCATTTTCTATTTCTGTTTTTCAGAATGTCATGTCATGTTACACAAAATTCTCCCAAAAAATTCTTTGTTCATGTGTCTAGCTAACGTGTGAATTCCCAGAAATTGGGAAAGTCTGCTTGTACCTTGTATGAGGCGCAAAAAACACATTGTTCTGGAAATGGCCCCTTTGTGATGTCACGACGGCACCAAACCCTCACTCTCACTTTCTTCCCTACCAACCAAAACCCGCAACAGAGTGTCAGTTGTAGTGGTTATTTTTGCGGCAGGATGCAAAAATGGGTGGAGGGGTATAGATTGTGCTACTCTGCCCCTCACTGGAGGTCGTTGGCTTTGAACAGACGACGCCTCTGTTTGCAGGAGAAGGCAGCGAGGAGATCGGCAATTTGATTGAGAACTACATCAAGGAGATTGAGGAGCTCAGGTATGTTAAAAAAACAACAAAAAAAAACATTAAATTCTAATTAGAGCTGCAAGCAGTGTTAATCAAAGGTCAGAGTGTATGAAATGTTTCTCTTGATACAAGGAACATGTGGCTTTTTATCCCATGTCTCTATGACCTTCTTTGTGGCTGCTTGGGGCATTTTAGTGTTGTGGAGTTTCTTGGGGGATTTTGAATGTACTGCAAGTTTAAAGGGCCATAAAATGAAAACGATTATCACATTAATATTGAGCTGAATATTTTTTTTCTAATACTTAAGTTTCAAGTCTCCAACATTTATGGTTCCTGACTTTTGTGTTTTTAAAATATGGTCAATTAAAAAAAAAATAATGGTAAAAGGAATAAAGGAAAATCAAACGGAAATAGCTCACTTCCTGTTTGTTGTACCTGAAAAATCAGTCTCTACAACCTTGCTAGTGGCCACTAGGGCAATCTTAGTATTTTGGGGGTCTGTCACTAGAAAGACAAATTTTACCATTTTACAGTTGTGGGAACTACAATAATGTAGAGGGGAAAAGTAATAAATATATGAAATACAACTGGGTCTTTCGTCCGGCGATAAGACCTGCTCTGTTCCAGTGCAGGTCTCATCACTGGGGCTCGGTTCCTAATTACCAACGTTTAGACGATGTTTCCAAAGCGTCCAGTTTTCTCCTTCACCCAATCAGAGCCAAGCTCCTGGAGAGCGAGGCCGTGAGTGAGGGCCTCAGGAAGAACCTGTCCCGGGCGTCTGCGCGCTCCTCGTTGTACACCCCGGCACCAGACAAGGAGGCCAGCGACGTCATCGAGATGGCCAAGAGGGACCTGGAGAGGCTCCGCAAGCAGGAGAAGAAGAAGAAGAAGAAGAGGTAGAGGGGGGCGTGGCCCGGGTGGTGGGGAAGTGTTGGGGTTGAGACCAGACAACGGTGATTGCACTCCCAAATCATCGCTCGCTCAACCTTGAGTTGTGTTGTGTTGTGTTTGTGCGTTGTGTGCAAATGTACACACATGCATACTCGCTCTACCCCCCCCCCCCCTCCACGTTCTCTCTCGACACATCCCGTCTGCGCCCTCGGTCGCCGCTCACACTCTTTGCCTTTGTCTTCCCGTCTCGCCACGCCACGACTCCCCCCTCTCCCACCTCCTCGCCCCCCCCCCACTCTCTCTCCGAAGACTGAGGCGCTACGAAGAGAACCGCCACCTCTGCGCCCCCGTTGAGGACCCCAGGTTTGCCATGTGGGGGGTTGGGGGTGAATGGGAGGGCTGCTTTCAAGCTGATCATTGCCCCCCAAAGACGTTCCTCTCCATGTCACTAATATCTAACTTCTTTGGCCCCCCGCGCAGTTGCTTCTAGGAGGCCGGATGTTTAACCGAATCTCACCGTCACCCCGTTATAGGCGCCAAAGTTCACTTCTTTGTGATGTCACAAGGAGCACTGATGACTTTGGAAGCTGTTTTTTTTGTTGTTTTTTCGCTTAACCATGTGAGGAAGCTTCGCAGAGCCTAGGATGAAAAGTGCAGATAATGTATAATACAGGACCTTTAAATTAGCTGTTATTTGTACAGCACTTTTGATAGAAAAAAACAAGCTGGGGGAGGGTTTTTTTTTTTTAAAAAAAACAACAACAACAACAAAAATGACACAAAAAAAACAAAATGACAGATAACTTCTTGGAATAACTGTCTGAAGTTTTCAGTCCACAAATCACAACAGCATGTGCGGCTTCCTTTTTAGAATCTGTGATCAATAAATGTGATTTGTTCCTTTCCTTCCCAGTGTGCCCCTGAATCATCATCCAGAGTGGTTATTGATTACTAATCAGCATCGACTCTTGGTCCTGCTGAGTGATGCATGCCCACTCTAAACCTTCCTCCCCGTCATTTCAGCTACAGTTGATTTCTAGTCTGACCGTCATCCTTGACTTTATCCTCCTTTTTCCCCCTTTTGTCTGATGACTTCTGATTTTTTATTTTTTTTATTTTTTTCATAATTAATTTTTCCCCCTCCGTCCTCTTTTAAGCATTACCAAAGAGGAAGGG
Organism: Thamnaconus septentrionalis; assembly: GCA_009823395.1. NCBI lineage: Eukaryota > Metazoa > Chordata > Actinopteri > Tetraodontiformes > Monacanthidae > Thamnaconus > Thamnaconus septentrionalis. Next base: position 205,835 of record CM020502.1, on the reverse strand, counting down.
CCGGACAATGAGCAGGAACACGGCAACGAGGACGCCGAAGCGGTAGGCGGAAGACAGCTTTGACAAATAGAAAAAAAGCATTAGTGCACACTTGGCTTTTTATATTTTGTGTTTTAATCCTTGTGCATTTCTCGCCAGGAGGCCAGCGACCACGAGGAGGTCGAGGACGCTGACGCCGAGGAGGATGACTCGGACGCAGTGGCGGACGAGACGTCGGACGAGTCCGACTCCGAGGACCTGGACGAGAAAGGTTTCCGAGTCTGAGACCTTTAGGGAGAAAGTCCTAGAAAAACTTGAGAAAAACTGACATTTTGTTCTCTCTCACTCTCTCTCTCTCTGTCTCTCTCTCTCACTCTCTCTCTCTCTGTCTATGGTCGGACAGAGAGCATGCAGGCCGACCTGGCCACCATCACCTGCGAGATCGCCATCAAGCAGAAGCTGATCGACGAGCTGGAGAACAGCCAGCGGCGGCTGCACACGCTCAAGCAGCAGTACGAGCAGAAGCTGACGATGCTGCAGAACAAGATCAGGGACACGCAGCTGGAGAGGGACAAGGTCCTGCAAAATATGGGTGAGAGACGCAGGTTTCAAGGGCTAGCATGCGACCCTCAGCAGAGAGTTAAAATCAAATTAAATGGATGTGTTTTAGTTGTATGAAGCCACTGTGATAATTGTATTTTCATTTCCCTTTAATAAGCTTTTGCGTCTGCGTTCATCTTTACTAAACCTAAGACACTAGACCTTTTAAAAATGATTAAAGCTTTCAAGATAATTATTACTATTATTGACAGTTTGCAGCACTTCACCGTGCGAATTTAAACAAAAATTAGTTGCACGTCTTGAGATCTTTTATTGGGGTGAAAATAAAATGACAAGTTTAACAACGATCCATGTTAAAACAGAAGAGAAGAGAATGTGCAAAATGGATTAAATTGTGCAATTTAATCTGTTTAAACAGTTTTTTTTGTGAATGTTACTTTATCCCAAAGCAAAGAGTATTGTTCGGTCCTGGAGCGAGGGTGATTTTTAGTCTCCTTTTATATATTTGTTTTTTATTTTATTCATTTATTTTTGTTTTATGTATATATTTATATATATACATACATATATATATATATATACATATATATATATATACATACATATATATACATATATATATATATATATACACATACACACATACACTATGGCATGCCGTTCAGGAAATTAATGTTTGAATATATTGAACAAAACCCCGAATATATATAATGAAACTCTGAATATATGGAACGAAGCCCCGAATATATATCATGAAACTCTGAATATATTGAACGAAGCCCCGAATATATATCATGAAACTCTGAATATATTGAACGAAGCCCCGAATATATATCATGAAACTCTGAATATATGGAATGAACCTTGAATATATTGAATGAAACTCTGAATATATGGAATGAACCTTGAATGTATTGAATGAAACCTCGAATATATAGAATGAAACTCTGAATATATTGAATGAAACCCCAAATATATAGAATGAAACTCTGAATATATTGAATGAAACCCCGAATATATAGAATGAAACTCTGAATATATTGAATGAAACCCCGAATATATGGAATGAAACTCTGAATATATGGAATGAACCTCGAATATATGGAAGGAATCTGGACTGACGTCATCACTGCCGCCATCTTGTGCCTGTCGTGTGGATGCTTTTGCACGAGCGAGTCACCTCGCAATTTAGTTGTAGCTATTCTCGAGAAAAACAACAGAACAAACACTGGACTTAAGATAGATGTACATATTTTAAAGCTTCGACGCCGAAATAAAACATCAGATTAATTAGCCCTTTTAAGGAAAACCAACTTTCTGTATGCAGTTACGGTACGTTTGGGGGGAATACTCGCCGCTAACTTTATTTTACGTTCCTGCCTACGTCACCGAATGCTTTCCGTGTTTGGATGAACACGCATGTTAGGAAAAAAGGAAATGTCGGAGGACGAGGCAGAACGCGATATTTTGGACGTCAAATCCAATGGCTTATACATTTGAGCCATTGAAAAGAAGGGGGGTTGTCGATGTGCATCAGCTCCGGACGGAGACGGCAGCGAGAAGAGCACATCCAGGTGTTCATGCTGTACCTGTTGCCCAATGCTGACTACTGTGGAGTCATTGTGCTGCCATGAAGCAGCCTGAATGGGGTGCTTGGAGAGTTGTCTTGCATCACATTATCCAGTACTTGCACCGGCACTTTCAAGATGCTATGTTGCGAGAGGGATGTCTTGGAAGCAGCCATGCTTATCCCTGGGTGAAGTCCGTCCGTGGGAAGAGATTGGCAGGTGAGTTGACGCTAACCTAAAAGTTAATGTTTCTTGCTGTAACTTCAGTCTATAAGCTGTTAGTCCGTTAACGCCAGTTGATATAATCAAATATCTCGTCATCAGTTTGAATAAACTGCCCAGTTCACTTAGATTACATTTGCAAAACGTTAGCGTGCTACAGTTGCATGCACCCCCCATTGACTTCAACTATTCATACATCACTGTCATTCCCAAGATAAATGCTTATATTTAGAAATACAACTGAACACTACTAAAGGTGCTTTTAATTTGCAATGCTGACGGGTGTATATTGCAGTTAGTAACAACGTGTTTGAATACGTTGAAGGGACTGACATACAAGAAATAGATTATAAATAAGGCACGTGTTTTTTTTTTTATTGATCATATCAATGTTGGTTTATATGAAAGGAGCTACTGTTTTGTTTTGTCACATCATACAAATAAATAAGTGTGTAATTTCAACGAATTTATTGTACGAGTTATTACTCCTCCCTCATTTAAAAAAAAAAAATAATAATAAAAAATTACGAAGTCTTCGTGTACCAAGTGGTCAACTATAAATTCTTTTTTTTTTATTTATTTTTTTTTTTTGTCCGGTCTGGCCATAATGACAAGCAGAAGTGTCTCTGAATGTCTATGATGGCTGACAGATTTTATTGTCAGAGGTAGATCTTGAGAGTGTGAGCCACATGGGTCGTTTCAGGAGCTACCTCTTTAGTGGTTTTATTATAATATTCTTGGTGACATTCTGGCCATGACCGGACTGAGGGAGGGACAGATAGGGGGGTGAGAGGAAAGTAGAGAGGGGAAATAAGTGTGAGAGGGTGGGGGGGTGATGAGAGGATAGAGAGAGAGAGGAGAGAGGCGACTGGCAACAATATACAATTTTTGTGTCAAAACAGAACAAAACAGATCGTACATTTGCATAGCTAATTGTCAGATAACAACAACTATCAACTATAAATTCTTGAACTGTTGAGTGGAATCTTGCTCTTTATTGCAGCTCGCCAAACTTCGGAGAAGGTGGTCTTGTCATTGGTAAATAATCAGTGTTATTGTTGTGTTTCACGTTAATAAATGATTTTGAACATTCCATATATTCAAGGTTTCATTCAATATATTCAAAGTTCGTTCCATATATTCGGGGTTTCATTCGAGATATTCAAAGTTCATTCAATATATTCAAGGGTCATTCCATATATTCGGGGTTTCATTCTATATATTCAAGTTTCATTCAATATATTCGGGGTTTCATTCTATATATTCAGAGTTTCATTCAATATATTCAAAGTTCATTCCATATATTCGGGATTTCATTCAATATATTCAAGGTTCATTCTATATATTCAGAGTTTCATTCAATATATTCAAACATTAATTTCATACATATATATGTGTGTGTGTGTATGTATATATATATGTGATATATGTGTATGTATATATATGCATATATATATGTATATGTATATATGTGCATATGTATGTATATATATGTATATATATGTATTTATATGTGTAGATGTATATATATATATATATATATATATATATATATATATATATATCTATCTACACATATAAATACATATATATACATATATGTGTAGATGTATATATATATATATATATATATGTATATATATATATATATATATACATCTACATATATATATATATATATATACATATATATACATATACATACATATGCACATATATACATATATATACATATGCATATATATATATATACATATACATACATATGCATATATACATATACATACATATGCACATATATACATATGTATATATATGTGTATATATATATGTATGTATATATATATATATATATATATACATATATATATATACATATGTATATATATGTGTATATATACGTGTATATGTATATATATATAAATATATATATACATATGTATATATATGTGTATATATACGTGTATATGTATATATATATACATATATATATACATATGTATATATATGTGTATATATACATATATGTGTGTGTATATATACATATATATATATATATTCATTCATTCATCTTCTATACCCGCTTATTCCAATTCAGGGTCACGGGGGTCTGCTGGAGCCTATCCCAGCTGTCTTAGGGCGAAGGCAGGGTACACCCTGGACAAGTCGCCAGTTCATCGCAGGGCCACATAGAGACAAACAACCATTCACACTCACATGCACACCTACGGACAATTTAGAATATTCAATTGACCTCACGTGCATGTTTTTGGAGTGTGGGAGGAAGCCGGAGAACCCGGAGAGAACCCACGCAGACACGGGGAGAACATGCAAACTCCACACAGAAAGGTCACAGGTCCGGGCCCCGGAATCGAACCCACGATATATATATATGTATATATAATTTTATTTTATTATTTCTTTCTATTTTTAATATTGTTTTTTTCACTGAGTATTTGGTCACGTCTGCTGTACAAGTTGAAGAGGATGTGAAGAAGGGTTGGCCACTATGTAAGCTTGAGCCTCAGCCGTGTCCTTTTGGTTGTTCAAACTCCAAATTTATTGTCTTTTGTGTCCTCTTTCTTCTTTGGAAAGGACATTTTGGAAATCAGTATATTAGGAAGGGGTATTTTGGGAAGCGTCATTGTCTTTCATTTATATGGAATGACCAAATAAACCTTTCATTCATTCATTGAATTCTGCTAAAGACATGCATGATAGCCTGTGCACACATGTACAGTATGTAAACGGGTGATTAAATGTGCATGAATGTGGCCATGTGTAACGAGAGGGTGGCTCTTTCTCCAGGCTCAGTGGAAACCGGGACAGAGGAGAAAGCGAAGCGCATCAAAGTCGAGTACGAGCGGAAGCTGAGCTCCATGAACAAGGAGCTGCAGAAGCTCCAGTCGGCACAGAAGGAGCACGCCCGCCTGTTGAAGAACCAGTTGCAGTACGAGAAGCAGCTCCGGAAACTCCAGACGGACGTGACAGAGATGAAGAAAACCAAGGTACGTTGGATGTTTTCTGAAAGTCAGTGGAGGGCCTTCTGTGACATTGTGCTTAGTCCTACGTGATTAAATACACAAAAAAAAACAATCGAGTCTTCGCCCTGTGATGACCTGCTCTCGCTGGGGCTCAGTTCCGAATTACCATTACCATACCACAGCATTTTTTTCCTCCGAGTGAATGCAACACACTTCCGTAATAGAGAGTTACTTTATTAACATATTTACGGGGGTAAAAAGTACATTTTCAGAAACGTTTGCTGCTGTGCCGTCGCCTGTCCTCCACTAGGTGGCACTGATGCGCCAGATGAAGGAGCAGCAGGAGAGGAACCGGGCGACGGAGTGCAGGAGGAACAGAGAGATCGCGTCCCTGAAGAAAGACCAGCGCAAAGCGGAGGTGACCCATCGGAAAACTCAAACTGTTGTGTCCCCTGTTCTGCTATGTGCTTAATCGCCCATTGTCTCCTTCCTCCCGCAGCACCAGCTGAAGCAGATGGAGGCCCAGAAGAGGCAGCAAGAGATGATCCTGCGGAGGAAAAACGAAGAGGTGACGTTCAAACTCAACCTTTTTTTAACCTTTGCACTCAAAACGTCGAGCAAATCCTTACTGTATTTTATTTTATCCTTATAGGTTACAGCTCTTCGGCGGCAGGTGAGGCCCACGTCGGGAAAAGTAACCAGGAAGGTGAACCTGCCCGAGCCTCCCCAGGAGCCGTCGCACAGGACTCCTCCCCCAGGAAGGATGCACTCATCCGGAGGGTCCTTCTCCAATGGTGTCAGGTGCAGCCTCGGCTTCTCGTCTAAAGTTACTTTATTTCCTAGGGAATTTGGTTCTCTTGTGTCTGACCTGTCAGGGACCAGTGAGGGCCCTCAGCAGCCACCGACCCCACCCGAGTCTCTAGTTGGTCGGGGGATTTGCGGCAGCAGCCGATCACAAGAAAAATAAAAAATAAAAAAAATAAATTAATAATAATAATGATAATAATAATAATAATAATAATAATAATAATAATAATATAATTATGGTCTTAACTTTACTTATGAATGTAATGTATGAAGTCCATGTGCCACTCCTTCTGAACAAAAGCATCAATAACTTGGATCATAGAAGTTGTCTTTGCCATCCTTCAGTTTTAAAAGTCACTGGGAAGGCCACTGGGAAGAAAGTTGTCCTTGTTCAGTCCTGTTCCAACTGTATGTCTTGACATGTCTTAACAAGTCATTGCGCAGTCTATAGAGAGGCACAGCAGGCCGCTGCTTCCCTGCATGTCTCTTCTCAGTATTTGAACAGTAAATTAAGTTACATTTAATTTTAAATGTAACTTCACCTGTTGTATATACACACATATATATACCTGTATGTATATATATATATATTGTGACGTTTTCGTGTTTGTCAAGAACCAGGCGTTGTAGCGGGTTTGACAGTTGCTTTATTGTAGCTCCGAACTTTGTTAACCCAACAATCCGAACCGGAGACAAGACATGTCCCTCACTCAACTTCCTCTAGCACTCCCTCCAACCCGTGTGCCCGCCCCTTTCCCCAGGAACCCCCCTGCACCCTGCATATATATATATATACATATATACATATATGTATATATATATATATACATATATGTACATATATATGTGTGTGTGTGTGTGTACTGTATATACACACACACACACACACACACACACACACACACATTAGATGAGCGTTGACTTCTTTTTGGCCATGTAAAAAGATTTTTTTTAGATGTTCAAAATGCATCCAGGCCCAATGGAGATGTTTTCCCAGCTAGTTTTTTTGGGACATTTTTTTAAATTGAAGTTGTCAAAATTGCTCAACTGGTCCTGCAGGAATTCCCCGGCACAAGCAGGAGGCGTCTACCTCAGCCGATCGGCCCGTGCCAAGTGGCAGTCACTGGAGAGGCGCATCAGCGACATCATCATGCAGAGGCTGACCATCTCCAACATGGAGGCGGACATGAACCGGCTGCTGAGGGTACAGAGGAGGAGGCGCTCGGCCTGCACACGTTTTTTTTTTTTTTATTATTATTTCAAAAACTTCACCATTGACCTTGTCACCCCTGAATTTTACTAATGCAGCAACGAGAGGAGCTGACGCGGAGGAGGGAGCGACTGTCCCGGAAAAGAGGGAAGGCAGTGTCGGAGGGCGCAGACGGAGAGCGCCACCTGGCCTCCCTGAGTGAGGAGCTGGAGTCTCTGGGCGCCAACATCGACTACATCAATGACAGCATTGCAGACTGCCAGGCCAACATCATGCAGATGGAGGAGGCCAAGGTTGTTTTTAGTAAAAAAAAAAAATTTCGTTTTCGAGGTAAAATGCCACGTTTCCGAGAAATTGCTGCTCGTGTTCACTGAATGTGCATGCCCGCTTTTTAAGATAATCAAGCGCGCCCTGCATCAGAATGTCAGGAGTCAAAGGTCACTGGCAGTGAAGAAAAATAATGAAGTTGATCACATTGGTGGCACAGCAGCTTAAAAATCGCACACCTTGTTGGGGACGTTGTTAGTTGCTCCTTGTCTGTAAAGGCTCTCAGGGAAGAAAGTAGTTCAAAACCAATGTGATCAACGTCCAATTAAAATAAGGTCAGCCAAGTTATCTTCATTTGTTTAACTGCTTAGAATGGTTGCTATTCCGGCCTCCAAATCAAAAGTCGCTCACTAGCTTTCTTCCAAACTGCCAAACTTGGTTACAATTCTTACTCTCAAAAGTGTCGCTTTTCTATATGTCCCTTTTTCACTCTTTTTATTGACATGCAAAAATGCACATAGTATGTGTGTTATATGTGTGATATGTCACCTTTGGCATTTGTTGACACTCGAAAGCTTGTTTTTTGTTTTGTGTTTTCCTTGCTTCTTAGTGTTAATTCAATTCGCTCACTTGGTTGAAAGCATATCTAGAAACTGTTCCATCTGGGATCGGCTATTTGTGCCTGTGAGGTTCACCGGAAACTCATTCAAACACTGATGGAGGTCATGACTCGGACTGCAGCCCTCGCAATGTGTGGTCAACGCTCACTTAAAAACAACTGCAGCGCATCTCTTGTTAACTCAAGTCATATTAGCTGTAATAATAATACTAATAATTTTAAAAAATCCCACCCCGTGGTCTGGTAAGGTTGCCCTTACCAACTTATTACTCTGACCTACAGGAGGAGGGAGACACAGTGGACGTGACGGCGATGATAAGCTCCTGTCGTTTATCCGAGGCCCGCTTCCTTCTGGACCATTTGATGACTATGGCCATCAACAAGGTAGTGACGGACTCACTGTCCTCACTGATTGTCATGGTTATGCTGCCTATGTTTCCTTAATTTTTTCTGGTGCTGATTTAGGTCAGTCCTGCATTGCTGTAAAGAGAAACTTGTGCTCTAATTGAAGAATCATGTGACGCAAAATACGCCCACATGTTAAAAAGAGTCTAAAGTGTCTAAATGCATCTGCACTGTTATTGTCTATGTTTATTGTCGCCTCCTGTAGTGCTGCGCCATTAGCCGCCCGCTAATCTAGGCCTCACTTTCATAACCGTGAGTTCTCCATTGGATTCCCTTCGATAAGACTGTAAAAAAACAGAGCAACTTGATTAAATTACCTTTTTAATGAGATTAGATCAGATCAGACTTGATGAAACCCTAATGGGTCCTGTTGGGGTGGTGGCTGGGGGTGGCGTTTCCGTGCCGTGCAGCCAAAAGCCAACAAAGAATTGGGAGCGATTTGGGCAGTGGAGGTGGGACAGTAAGTCTGACGAGAGACTCTCCTCCGCCTCAGGGTCTGCAGGCGTCGCAGAAGGACTCCCAACTGAAGGTGATGGAGGGCCGGCTGAAGCAGACGGAAATCAACAGCGCCACCCAGAATCAGCTGCTGTTCCACATGCTGAAGGAGAAGGCGGAGATCAACCCGGAGTTGGATGCCCTGTTGGGCAGCGCCCTGCAAGGTGAGCCACCAGGGGCATCGCACTACTCGGTCAAATTGAACTTTCTTTTTCCTGTGTCTGCAATTTTTTTTTCTGTCATTCTGCACAAAAGCCATTTGTTGGGTGTTTTTTGTTGTTGTTTTGTTTTTGTTATATTTATTATTAAGCGCTTCCCCGTCTGTGACATACGGAGCGGCCCCTCCACTCACCTCTGGGCTTGATTCAATCTGTTTTTGTTTTGTTTGTTCTGTCGACTCTGGTGAACTCAGAGTTGGGCTGCCTGTCGCCAGGTGAGTATCTCAACACTCTGGCTGTGTTTGGGAGACAGTGACACTGCAAGATTTCAAATGAATATGAATTCAACATATTTAATTCAAAGATGTATATATATATATATATATATATTAGGGCTGGGCAAGATAACGCATTATTATCTTGTTAACTCATTTATTTATATATATATATATATATATATATATATATATATATATATATATATATATATATATATATATATATATATATATATATATATATATATATATATATATATATATATATATATATATATATATATATATATATATATATATATATATATATATATATATATATATATATATATATATATATATATATGTATATATATATATATATATATATATATATATATATATATATATATATATATATATATATATATATATATGTATATATGTATGTATATATATATATATATATATATATGTATATATATATATATATATATATATATATATATATATATATATATATATATATATATATATATATATATATATATATATATATATATATATATATATATATATATATATATATATATATATATATATATATATATATATATATATATATATATATATATATATATATATATATATATATATATATATATATATATATATATATATATATATATATATATATATATATATATATATATATATATATATATATATATATATATATATATATATATATATATATATATATATATATATATATATATATATATATATATATATATATATATATATATATATATATATATATATATATATATATATATATATATATATATATATATATATATATATGTATATATATATATATATATATATATATATGTATATATATATATGTATATGTATGTATATGTATATGTGTATATATATATATATATATATATATATGTATGTATATGTATATGTTTATATATGTATATGTATGTACGCGTGTATATATACGCATATTTAGGTATCAGAGTCTTGTAACAGGAATCTTGTAGTGTGCATACATCCCTGTTCTGTTCCTCCTTTATAATAACTAATAGATGTAACTATATAAACTTCCCGTTGACTTCCCTGCCTTCTAGTAAATCTCTTGTACTTGGTCTCTTGTCTGTGAAAAAAAAAGAAAAATGGAACAGCTTTTTTTTAAAAAACACAAAATCTCATTTCCACTTCCCTGTTGTTGTCTTAACTACCCGACATCATAGCTTGCAGCCGCACTTTTACTCACAACGCCTGTTAATTTGAAACTAAACCACGATGCCCCTCCCCTGTGTTTTTGTTGTGAGCTGCTGTAGCTGTAATGTTGTGACGTGATCATCAGTGTTAATCCGGAAAAAAAAATCCTTGCTGTGGAAACAACTGTTTGCAATAATGCATTTGTGTGTCTTGTGCGGAACAGAGAACGGAGACGACAGCAGCAGTGACGAGTCGACGCTGAGTCCCGCCGCGGAGGGCAGGTAAAAGCACATTCAGCCTTATGGGAGGGGGCGGTATTTAGGTTTTTGCTAAGCTTTTTTTCAAAGGGCCCAGTTTGGAATAACGATAAAAACAATGTTGATCATTTTTCGCGACTGAATTGAACTAAAAACATTCCATCTGGAACCAACAACCGCATTCTTAGTCGTTTAAGTCCCCTTGTTAAGAGTTTAGACTTCAAAAAGCCTAAATGCACTGGGTTGCTGCCATGTGATTGGCTGATAATCTCAGCAGTCTAACACTGCATCTAATAAAGTGGCCAGTGAGTGTGCAGTGAAGATTGAACATTGAAGATACTGTTTTTTTGTAACTCTTTTTGTTCATGTTAGTCAGTCCTACTGTAGTGCCAAAGTCCTATAATGAGCCACGACTGGCTCATGGGAGTATTAATAAACGATTACTCTGTTATTGTATGTTCACAGTGCACTTTATTTCCTTTTTGTCTAAATTGAAGTTAACATATCATAAATCACCAACCAAAAGTATCAAAACAGTTTGCCTCCCACCTTCTGGATTAACAAAATTGCCTAAACGTCAACCGAAATCGACATTTGGCCGCCCTCTGGTGGCTCGGAGGAACCTTACAGCTCTTATGCCCACATTCCATTCGTTTCACCTGTCTAGACACCACCATCAGTAGCATCCACTTCCGTGTCCTATGTTTGTTTTTTTTTCCGGTTTCAGCACCCTGGCGTCAGATCTGCTGAAGCTGTGTGGTGAATCCCGGCCACGAAACAAGGTAGCGTGCCGTGCCCCAAACCCACCCCACCCTGCCCCAGGTATCTCGCAAACTGTTTGTCCTTTTCAACGTCACATCTCGTCGCACTCGGTTCCCTCAGGCTCGCAGGCGGACCGCCACCCAGATGGAGCTTCTGTATGCCAGCAGCGGCGGTGATCTGTCCTGCGAATCCCAAATGACGGGAGACTTGTACGGCCCTCTGCCGGCCCTGGTGGAGCGGCTGAACGCTCCAGGTCCGACCGCTGACCCCAAGCAGATTATCTCCCTGTCTGCGCCGATGGCCACACCGGCTGCCGTGTGAGTATCTCCAGACAACTGTTTTATTAATTTGATTATGAATTATTTATTCAATGCTGGCTTTGCGCAGCTTCGGGTGCAGGTCGCCCACCGGCTCCGACAGGCGGCTGCCGGAGCGCTCGCCGCTCTGTCTGAGGAAGGCGCAGGAGAAGGGCGCTGACACCGCCCCTGCGCCGACCCCACCGCTTGCGCATTCGCCACTCCAAGGTGCTGCGGAGTCGGCACCGAAAGGCGGCAACTACATATCGTTGTGAGTTCCTCCCCAGTGCACTCCGTTGAAAAGGCCAACTATTGAAACTGCTACATGGACATTTGAGGGACATTTGCAGGAAAAAGAAAAAGAATTAAAAAAAATCTTTTATATATTATCTTTTATTCATGAGGTACCTAATAAAGTGGCCTGTGTGTGTGTGTGCGTGCGCGTGTGTGTATATATGTTTGCATTTACAGTATGTATGTGTGTATACATGTATGCATATTTATGTATGTGTATTATGTGTGTGTGTGTGTGTGTGTGTATACAGTATATATAATTGTGTGTGTTTTATAGAGGTAATGTAATCGTTATTGTTAAGAGAAATGATTTCTTCTCTCTTCTTACCTTTAGTTTGGATGAGTATCCAGTTTTTGAGGGCCACAGGTTGGTGTTTGCCAGGTTTAACTGACAGCATCTTCTCTTTTAGTACAAACTCACACCTGACGCTTCTCTCCGCTTGTGTGTTTGCGTGACAGGGGCATGATCAATCCCGTGTTGGCCTCGAAAAGCAGCCGCAGGGCCAAACTCCAGTGTGTCCATGTGGCCGAGGGCCACACCAAACCTGTCCTCTGTGTGGACGCCACGGACGACCTGCTCTTCACGGGATCCAAAGGTGCAGAGACGGCCAACCCAGTTAACCACATTCCATATTACGTTCAAATTAATTAATATATATATTTATTTTTTTTGTGATCGTTCTCTTGTCGCTTGACATTTTCAGACCGCATGTGCAAAGTGTGGAACCTGGTCACGGGTCAGGAGATCATGTCACTGGCCGATCATCCCAGCAGTGTGGTCTCAGTCAGGTAACACACTTGAAAGGGCAACAAAACCAGATAATGCAGCTTTCATTTCACGACAGGTGCACTGAAACACTTATTTGTGTATTCTTTCTTTTTAATTCTTCTCTTTGCAATAAATATACAGTATACTGCTGTAATGATGCAAATTTCCCCAATGTGGGATAAATAAAGTCATTCTTCTTCTTTTTCTTCTTCACATTGCCAGTGTTTTTCAGACAGAAATAAGAGACATGAACTTCCCCTGACCTAGAAAAGTCCATCTTTAACTTCTTTCGCTTGCCCTACAGTTTTTTTGGAAAAGGTGTGCTCAAAACAACTAGTCGTGATGCCTCAAAGGGCTGCTGTTCCTCAGTTTGTTCTGCTCTATGCGATCCACTTGGTCCAATTCAAAAGATGCGGGAGGTCCAACCAAGTGTCCGTTTTAGTAGGAGGCCAAAACTTGAGTTGGGGAGCTGCAAACGGAGGGCCAAATATGCTGTTCTCTGGAAGGCAACATAAGTCATGCATATTACCTGCTTCACTTCAGTCTACACAGGGGCGGGCAATGATTTTTTTTGCAAAGGACCACATGAGAAACAAGAACCGTGTGAGAGGGCCACTGAAGTTTTGTCGGGAGGGCGGCGTGGCTGTTGGGAAATTGCGCTAAAGTCCCGGGAAAGTTTCGTCGACGGAGGACGGGGGGGTTGGGTGGAGGGTGTGTGGGGTCGTGGTGGGGTGCTGGTCGGAGAGATCATGCTGAAGTCCGGCGGAAGTATCTCCGCGACTCTCTCTCTCTCTCTCTCTCTCTCTCTCTCTCTCTCTCTCTCTCCCTGTCTCTCTCTCCCTCTCTCCCTCTCTCTCTCTCGCTCTCTCTCTCTCTTTCTCACTCTCTCTCCCTACATGCGATCGAACAGTAGATTGCAGGGCCACACAGCGGGCCGTACTTTGCCCAGGTCTGTGTCTAGCATGAAGGAAAACAAACATTTGAACTTTGGGTTCAGTGCAGTCCTTCATCCAGTATTCTTTAAATATATAAATGCTCACGCCCTCATTCTGTCTACCCTAATTTGCTGTTTTTTTTAGGTACACTTCCAGTCTCGTTTTCACCGTCTCCACCGCTTACATCAAAGTCTGGGACATCCGGGACTCAGCCAAGTGCATCCACACGCTCACGTGAGTTGAGCTCTTGTTCGCTCACGGCCCTTCGAACCTTTCTCTCGCTTTGCCCTCCAGTTGAGACGTTTTTTCTTCTTTTTCTTCCTCGTCAGGTCTTCGGGCCAGGTGAACTCGGGAGACGTCTCCTCTTCTTTCAGGACTCTGTCCATCCCGCCAGGCGAGAGCCAGATCAACCAGATCGCACTCAACCCGTCCTGCTCCTTCCTCTATGCCGCCGCCGGCAACTCCGTGCGGATGTGGGACCTCCGCAAGTGAGGAGCGCTTACACGCGCGAGAACCAAAAAAAAACAACATAAATCGCCTCCCGTTCACATCCTTCACCTTCTCGGGTTGCCAGGTTTGTGTCCACGGGGAAGCTGACCGGCCACACCGCGCCCGTCACATGTCTGACTGTCGACAAACTGGGTTGTGGACAGGACGTGGTCCTCACTGGCTCCAAAGACCATCACATTAAAGTAAGAGTGTGCACACTGTTTAAAGGGGCAACATGCACATCAGGCCAAATAACAATTTGGTACGTGAGGGTCCTGTCGTGTCGTTTCTTCTGAGGTAAAGCGTGGCATCACTCGCGCCCTTCTCTGTCGTCAAACGCATTCCATCTTCCTGTTTACGTACCTAGACCTGCCACACGTGCACGTTAAGCGCATGTGAATCCCTGTCTCCTCCCGCCCATGGGAACAGTCGGCCTACCACCCGCTATGAATATCCAGAAGCAGCTGCCTGATGAAGAGTCCACCAAACGGATGCTAACTTGAGCTGAAATTTTCCTTGATAAACCAGCATGCGATATACAGTGGTGCCCCACCACACACACACACCCCCAATTAACATTAACATGAGACCCCCTGAAAACCTCTAAATGTAAAATTTTAAGGGGGTCTCACATTTTGAATGGATAAAATGTCATGTTACTAATGTTATTATAGGCCTCCTGCATGTTTAAAATATTTAGATTCGTATTGAGAACAATCAGAAGGCTGGGAACCCGACCCGCCTAGAATACTGACGGGTATTCTGCAGTTGCATCTATCAGTGATGAACTTGTAACCAACCACGGAACTCTGATAAATCACTTCTTTCCTGTTTTAGTTTTTATTTTAACCAGCTTCAAGTGAATAAAATGAAAGATGATGATGATGATGATGCTGATATCCGTAATAAGTTGGCAAATGTTGGCATGTCTGGCTCATTCACGCGATTTGTGCATGCTTGCCGCTCGTGTATTCCAAATATGTATTTATCTACTTCATTTACAAACAAAACAAAAACAAAACAATTAGACACTAACACAAACATTCCCAACTCCTGAATGAAAGGGAATAGAAAGAAGAATAATCTTTTATTATTTGCCCCTTGACCCAAATGCATAATAATAATAATAATAATAATAATAATAATAATAATAATAATAATAATAATAATAATAATAAAATAGCTGTTGTCCAAAGCTATCAATCACTTTCTACTTTAGGTACATTTCCCTTCAATATTTCTTCAATCAAAACAGAAAATCTGACATGATTATTCATTATTTCATGACATTCAGAGGCAAAGATATTTCTTCAACATACTGGCTTTCCTTGTTCATTTAAATGTAAATATTGATTTGGATTCTTTGGTTGGTTTGGAATTCTGTGCCCCCCCCCCTACCCACTCAGATGTACGAGGTATCAGAAGGCGCGCAGGGCAGCATTGGCGCTTCCCACACCTTCGACCCAGCCCACCAGGACGGCATCGAATGCCTGGCCATGCACGGAGATGTCCTCTACAGCAGCTCCAGGGACTTCCACATCAACAAGTGGGACTTGAGCAGCAAACAGCAGCTACAGGTGCCTACAGCCTAGTCATTCTTTTAGTCCAGGCATACTACGGCCCTGGGGGCCATTTGCAGCCCGTTCAGCTTTTTAATCCGGCCCGCCGAATTTGAAGAATAAAAGGAAAAAGAATAAGTGAGCCATAAAACATCTGTATTTCATCCATTTTTTTCAGTGTTTTAAGAGTCTTTTCAATAAAGAGCTAGATACTGTGTGGCTTCAAAGACAAACTTTATTGTAACGCTTTTGTTAATTTCAAAGGATATTAAAGCAAGTTTTCTACATTCCATGATATATTTTTCTCTCCTATGAGGTGGGTCACCAAAATACTCCATCCATCTGCACCTGCTGCGGCCCCTCTGTCAAAATTTAGAACCCATTGTGGCCCATCAGTCAAAATGTTTGCCCGCCACTGTTTTCATCAGTCAGTCAGTCATTTTTTTTTCAGCGTGACCAACTGTAAACTGTCTCGTCCTGCAGTGTGCCAGCGCCCAGGCAGACTGGGTCAGCGCTCTGGGTGTCGTTCCAGGCTCCTCCATGCTGTTGAGCGGGTGCCGTGGAGGCCTGCTGCGACTCTGGCACGCCATCTCGCTGGCGCCCCTCGGTGAAGTCCGGGGCCATGATGGTCCCATCAACAGTCTGGCTGCCAATAGCAGCCAGCTGTTCTCAGCTTCCGAGTGAGTCACTCTCGTCCTCTTGGCCTCTTGGTCTTGTTCCTTGAAAGCCTTCATTGTCACTGTACTTTCAGAACAATGAAATTCAGTGCACAATTCCCTGGGTACAAAAATAAAAATAAAAAAGCACAGAGTGAAATACAATAATTTACAATGCAACAGTTTAGAGTGCAGGATTTAGAGTGCTGAGCATCAAGGTGCTCATGTGCAAGGCGGGGTGGCACGTTAGCATTTTTTACTGTACCGTGTTTTTCAGACTGTAAGTCGCTCTGCAGTAAAGTCGCATTGGTCAAAAATGCGTCCTGAAGAAGAAAAAAACATTTCTAAGTCGCATAGGGCTTGAAGTCGCATTTTTTGGCGAAGTGTATTTTACAAAATCTGAGACCAAGAACATTTCACTGGAAAGGCAAGTTATAATAATAACAGAATAAAGAACAACACGCTGAATAGGTGTACTGTATGTTAACGTAACACATTAACGGTTACCAACTTCCAGTGCTTGGAGACGTAACTGCAGCATGTTGTTGAAGCACCCATCTGTGAACTCGTTCCTCCAGCCTTTGCCCATCCTGCTTTTAGCCCGCGATTAGCTTTCTTTGTTTTCTTCATTGCAGTAAGAGTTAACCTCCGCTTTTCACCAGTCCCTCACAAGTTTCTCACTCACTCAAAACTTTGTTTTGCTGCTCGATTGCTGTTTTCAGCTACATATTTTACTACCTGCAGCTTGTAATCTGCAGAGTGGGATTTTCTTTTTGGGGGTTATTTGTGTTCAATCGTTCTCAGTTGTCTGTAAGCTAATGTTTAAATTAATTTTCAGTGGTCCAGGAGTGGCGCAGTGGTTAGCGCTGTCGCCTCACAGCAAGAAGGTTGTAGGTTCGATTCCAGGCCTGTGACCTTTCTGTGTGGGGTTTGCATGTTCTCCCTGTGTCTGCGTGGGTTCTCTCCGGGTTCTTCGGCTTCCTCCCACACTCCAAAAACATGCATGTGAGGTCAATTGAACACTCTAAATTGTCCGTAGGTGTGCATGTGAGTGTGAATGGTTGTTTGTCTCTATGTGGCCCTGCGATGAATTGGCGACTTGTCCAGGGTGTCACCCTGCCTTCGCCCTATGACAGCTGGGATAGGCTCCAGCAGACCCCCGTGACTCTGAGCTCAGGAAGATATGGAAAATGAATGAATGAATGGCACAGGAGTAGCACATACCGGTAGCTGTCACAAGCCTAAACCACCGGTCAGTGTGAATTAATATTTAAGAACATGTGAAATTATATATTTTAATATATACTGTAAGTTGCACCTGAGTATAATTTGCATGACCAGCCAAACTATGAAAAAAGTGTGACTTATAGTCAAGAAAATACAGTAGTTATGGTGTGTAGGTCTGGAGGCTCTGGATTTGATGGACCCGTAGCGCCTGCCAGAGGGGAACAATTCAAAGAGATGATGACCGGGATGTGCTATGTCCTATGTGATGTTTTTTGCTCTCTCAAGAATGTGGCTGTTTGCAACGTCTGACAGAGAGGGGAGGGGACAACCAAAGATTTTTTTTCTGCCGTTGTGATTACTCTGAAGATCTTTTTTGTCTGCAACAGAACAGCCAGGAAACCACACAGAAATGCAGTAGGCCAGGATGCTCTCGATTATGGATCTGTAAAAGTACTCCAGCGGCTTCTGATTGAGATGGTTGTTCTTGAGGATCCTCAGAAAGTGGAGGCGCTGTTGTGCTTTTTTTCACAGTTACTGAGGAGTTATGTGAACATGACAGACAGTCTGTGATCCCTAGTTTTCAGCTAACCATTTTTTGTTTTGTTTTGTTTTGTTTTGTTTTGTTTTGTTTTGTTTTTTGTTTTGTTTTGTTTTGTTTTGTTTTTGTCTTCCTGTCCATCAGCGATTGCACTGTGAAGATTTGGGAAGCCAGGGTATCTCTGGAGGAAGGAACTCATTGAGCACCCGCTTTGCCGTAAAGAGGGCTGAAGCAGAGGACAGCCAACCCCCGGGACTTGAGCCAGAAGGGCGTCCAACATCTGAAAATGAATTTGAAACAAAACCGATTGACTCGGTGATGATCTGCAGAGAGCAGTTTCAGGGAAGTCTAATCAGCTGTCTACTCTGTTTGGCGGAGTGCGATAGGAGCTCTCCAGCTTCCACCATGCAACACCAAGAAACGCCAGAAACTACCAAACAGCTGCAATGGGACTGTGTCTGTTATGCCTGTGATAGAAGTTTTAAGTTTTAGTTTCTGAGTTTCTCAGTAGCAAATGGAACTGATTTTATGACCCAAAATGACCCAACTATATCCTGCTGACCAACAATTAGCGATGTGTTAAGAGCTATCCCAGTTATCAGCCAGCATTTCTGTTCTTAGTACCCACTTGCTGACGTTTTTAGCCCTGAGTGCTGTTCTCATGTCCTCAGCCAAGTGGCTTTACTTACTCTACTTACTAAACATTCCAGCAACTAACGCAACCTTACGAGTCATTAAAGTCCAAGCACCTTTAAATTCCAACATCCAGAACAAGCCTTGTACATTTATTGGGATCCATTCCTGAAGGATATATGTGTGTTTGTATTAGTGTGTCACTTTCAATCCGGAGATTGCGATAAACTCTCAGTCTTAGTGTTAGTGTACATCAGTGGTGGGCCGTCAGGGCCTGCAAGGCCTTCTCTGAAGGCCTAACCATACTTGGAAAAAGTACATTTTCACGTATATATGTTAAGAAAGTTATTCTCCAAAGTCTGTTCTTTTCACTTTGTATAATATCCACATGAATGCGTTGCTCCCATTGTCGAACATTACGGTAGAATTTTTATCCAATCACATTTCAGCTAGCTTGTGTTGCCAGGTGTCGAGAAATCTGCCTAAGGCCTTCAAAATCGAAATTGAAGGCTCCTGTCCGCTCTAAGTGAAGGGAACTCAGTCAGTTGCAATAGCCAATCAGATCTTGAGCCTGCGATGCCAAGGCCTTCTAGAAGGCCTTATGCTGAACGTGAACGTCACAAGTACGTGTCCTATGATTGGATAAGAACCTCAGAACCTTGCACACTGAACTCAACTCAGAGATCTGTTTGCCACCACCATATCTATGGCCACCACGGCGACCCATGACGGCTGAAGAATTAGTGGACAAACACACACATTGTCAGAAAATGGCTCTTATATTAATTTTTTGAGGTGTTGATTGATTCAGACGAAACACTACTGAAGGCCTAGGTGTGAAATGCACCGCCCGCCACTGGTGTACATGGAGTTAGTGTACTCCATGTACAGCACTGTCTTGCACATGTTCTACTGTCAACCACATCATACATGCCCCATCTGTGAAGTACGCATCTATTCACGCTATTTATTTATTTTTTGATGACTTTGCTGTGACATCTTCCTTATCTTTAAGAGATTTTCAGCCTGATTCCGTCTGATGCTTCTGATGACTTACTATCGCAGATGATAGACTGCAACAGAAATTGTGACGCTTTCTACATAGTCAGAGGTGTATTATCAGTGCCTATAAAAAGTCTTGAACTAGAAGTTGCAACAAGAGAACCCCCCTGCGCACCAAACCCCACCCCAGCCTCCAATTTGTCAGGCACGATGAATTTTGGTTAGAATTTTGGAGGTCAACATTCATGGCAGGACTATACTCTCTATGATTCCAAATCACTTTGGCTGCTTAAATTTTTTGATTAATTGTTAATGATTGTCCTTTTTCTAAAATTGTTTGTAAAATGTTGCTCTACCGTAAAATAACATTATTTTCCCTCTTTTTCCTTCTGATCCTCTTGTAGATATTTTCAAGTGATTAAAATATAATTTGCAGTGTGAATACTTTTTACATTAAAAAATGTTCCTCCTTCCCTTTTTTGTTCCGTTCATGTGTTAGGTTGTTCTGACCAGATGGTGGTAGCACTGTATAAATTAAACTCCTGGGGTGAGGGCTCCAGGAAGTTAATTATATTGAATTTAATCATGTTAGAAATATTGCATTTGGTAAACACAATTGTACTATATATCATTAAAGAAACATTATTTTAATAACCCACCCAAGAAGAATAGTGATTAGCCCACAATGAAGATCTTAAAATGAGACCTTACAGATACTTTACATTTTTTAAATTTTTTATTATTCATCATTTATACAATATTGTTCTTTGTCATAGAACTTCTGTCAAACAAATTTCCTCATTTGACAAAGCTGAACTGACTACAGAGGTTTAAAAAAAAAAAAGTGGGGGATCAAGGGGAGGGAAGAACCCTCCCCGAAGATACAAATGTGAACAGTGATAGAAGGATCAATATTTTTTTGTTCATCTGCATCGAGAGCAGTGGAGTGTTAATTGGCCTCTTAAGGAGACGAGGGGGTGCCTCCACACACACATACTCCAACATTTACCTTTGTTATCTCTCAACAGGTCTTGCTATTGTTTTTGACCAACACTTGATTATTTGTGGCTAAACTGCAACTTCCTCTTTTTCCTGTTTCTGCACACATACTGTCTAAATGGAAAGATACAAATAAAATAAAATAAAAATTTAAAGAAAATATTTCACTGAACTCACCAATCAACAAAAGGGTGCGTGGCACTACATAGTCATTTTTTTGTATTGTAAAAGTTCAGAAGACTTCCCTCAGTTCATTGCCATTATCTTACCTGGTGAACACAGTAAATTTATAATTTCCTGTGAGCTCTCTTAGGGGAGGCTCACTATCCCAGACTTCAATTGGTATATGATGATTTGAATTTCCTCATAAATGGGACAACAACACTTCCCTCATTTTTCTTTCTCTGTTGTCAGACACTGAAAGCCTTTTTACAAAACCACTGTTAAAAAAAAATGCCACCCTGTACTTAATTTCAATAATGGGAACAGAACAGAAACAGAAAGTAAGATTCCACCATCACTGACTCATTCCCAGACAGCCGTCGACGACTATTGTCGGAGAGAGGAACAAGGAAGTCTTCTCAATCGGGAATCCTTGCCCCTCCGGCCCTGCAAGATGTTTTCGCCGTGGAGCCGGAATAGCAAGTCACACCAGAAACCAATAAGGAGCATGTGGGCCAAGAGCTTTACTTTCAAGAGCAATTTCCGTCACAGTCTGCCGTGAGTTGAGGTAATTTATCCTCTTCTGATGTGCCCGGTGTACATACGCCAATGGAGGCCTGCACCTGCTCCGTCAGATGTTCTCGTTTCAATTTTTGACTTGTGATGTCCTTCGTAAAATAGCCTGTAATGAGATGCTGCCGACAGCTTGCTTGCTTTGTGTTTGTTGATGCCACCAGTGAATCCCCATTGGCTGAATTGCCAGCAAACACACCTGAAGAACCTCTAATCCCACCATCGGAGCAATCGCCACCTTTTCAGGGGAACATTTTGGCAAATACAGGAAGCTACTGTAAGATTGCAAACAAATCAATTCTCAATTTTCTCAGAAGTGGGCCGAATCTTCTCTTTTAGGCCTTTTGCCCTCTGTGTCAGAACAGACCATGTTGGCTCTGATCCACAATTGAAGGAAAGAACTGCTATTCATTTGTGGTTTCTGATGCAGCGATGATGTGTAGATGGTTGTAGTTGAAGGAATCTAAAGATCTGGTGTCCATCAGGTACCCAGGGTTTACCTGAGGGAGGTCCCGAAGCCAATGTGAACAATTCTGGTTATATGTAAGATCTGTGGGCTAGCCCTCTCATACATAAACAAACAATGTTAATATACCTGATTTCCTTTTGTTCAGACAGTTATAAGTTAAAACGGATGTTACCTGCCTTGACAGTTTTGACTGTAGCTCCAGTCTTCTTCATACGGGCACGCACTTTCACTCTGTCAATATCCAGGATGGGCAATCAACAAGGGAAAACAGGTTACAAACAATAAAGGACAGAAAACAAAACGCACCAAAACGGCGGACGACAAACCAAAGGACATAGTAGCCATACCATACATCTGAGTGAATACAACGGGTCATGAGGAAACATCATATCCATACAGTGGTAAAACCGTACATAAAACTTCACCAACTGCTGGTGCACCCCAAAGACAAAATAGCACCAGACCAAAAATGCGACGACATATATGAAATACCACGTATGTCATGTAGCAAAACATACATCGGGGAAACAGAACGTTGTTTGAAGCGGGCTGACGCTAGTCGGTGAGCCTTTCCCACTTCCACCAAATGCCCAAATAGGGTTTTTTATGCCAGTGGGCCAATGAGGCTTCAAGTGAGACAGTGGCAGTGATACGTGATGGATAAATACAGTATTTAAAAAGAAAAAGTACTCAATCAGGACCCTCTGGTCCTTAAGAACATTCTGACCCAGATGAAGGACCAAGTATGAGTAATGGTCAGAAGAAAGTAAAAAAAAAAAAAAAGCCCAGCTCAAGACAATACAATGAAAGTTATATTGCTTTTGGATTCACTTTTTCTCCAGGGGAACCAACTGAGCCGATTCTGCCTGGTGTGCGGGGAAAAGCTGTCCAACAGTGCCATTGTTCCAAGTAAACTTAAACGCTCAGAGCAGAGCAAAAGAGCAGTTGAAGGAGATCTATGTGCGTGTCTTTCCTCAGTTCTTGCAAGAATGTCACCTTTGTGTTCAATCAAACAAGGCCAAATTTCACACTGAGTCAGTAAATTGGGATTACAGTTTGATTCTTTTTCATTAAATACGTTTTTTTGACATATTTATTTGGTGATGAACCATGTGATCTTTTGAACGTAAAATATGTGCTGTGGCTCAAAAAAAGTTGGGAAACACTGAGCTAATAGAACTTTACAATTTACAATTACAAAGCATACTTGTCTTTGAAGATAAAAGGGTATTTTTGAAAAGAAGGTTGTCAATTGAAAATAAATCTTTTTTATGTCCAATACGCTCTTCCATAGGCACAGAGATTCCTAATGAAAAAAAGCTCAGACGTGTTGTAAACGATCTTTATTCATTCGATTCATCTTCTATACCCGCTTATTCCTATTCAGGGTCACGGGGGTCTGCTGGAGCCTATCCCAGCTGTCGTAGGGCGAAGGCAGGGTGACACCCTGGACAAGTCGCCAGTTCATCGCAGGGCCACATAGAGACAAACAACCATTCACACTCACATGCACACCTACGGACAATTTAGAATATTCAATTGACCTCACATGCATGTTTTTGGAGTGTGGGAGGAAGCCGGAGAACCCGGAGAGAACCCACGCAGACACGGGGAGAACATGCAAACTCCACACAGAAAGGTCCCAGGCCCGGGCCCCGGAATCGAACCCACGACCTTCTTGCTGTGAGGCGGCAGCGCTAACCACTGCGCCACCGTGTCGCCCGTCTGAGAACATTTAATCCATGAATCTCAACTTTAATAGCTGACGTTCTACTCCTAGTGTCGCAACCGCTGGGCCTTTAAACATGATTAAAAACCTCCTTTGAAAACCGCATGGCAGAACTAGGGGCCTGATAATGTGTCAATCTCCACGCTGGGGGCTTCTGATATTGCTTCTTTTATGATGGAACAAAGTGCAAGGGCATAATTGGAGCGTCATTAAATCTCAGTGGAGATAGTCATATCGCATTTCAGCTGGAATGCACGCACAGAAAGCTCAACAAGTGTTTACAGATTGCGAACATGCATACAAATTAGCGGTGAATGCACAGCGCGTCGGGAGGCTTTTCAAGAAAACAAGCTAGTTTGCTTTTGCGCCTCTGTGTAATAATTATGCTGCACTCTACCCATAACACATGGCTTCATGTTTTATGCATGTATATGAGGGTCGGTTTGAGAAACAATAATTAATAGGCAGCAACATTTTAGCAACAGGAGCTGCGATGTTTCCTCAGTCGGGATTGTGTTTGCGAAGCAGCTGTTGTGTGCTCATTTCCTCTCGACTTTCACTCTCATTTCCAATGGTCGGAAAGATGAACTTACATGTCACTGCGAAAAATAAAATGGTATCAAATTAACATTTATTTGCCATGCAGAGACAGCAACATACAAGTGTTTACCGGGCTAACAGATCCACAGAGGACGCCATTGCCGCAGCCCTGCACTTTGTGCTGAGTCACCTGGAACAGCAGCAGAGCTATGCCAGGATGCTCTTTGTGGATTACTGCTCAGCCTTCAACACTATCATCCTGGATATCCTGATCCACAAACTGGACACCCTGGGCCTCCCCCGTCTCACATGAACCTGGATCAAGGACTTTCTGACCAACAGACCCCAGACTGTGAGGCTTGGCCCCCACCTTTCTTCCACCCGCACACTAAGCACCGGCTCACCACAAGGCTGTGTGCTGAACCCCCTCCTGTACTGTCTCTATACCTACGACTGCAGTCCAGTCCACGAGAGCAACATCATCATCAAATTCGCTGACGACACGACTGTGGTCGGGCTGACCACAAAGGGAGACGAGGCAGCCTACAGAGAGGACATCCAGAAACTCACAACCTGGTGTTCAGACAACAACGTGGCACTGAACACCACAAAGAGAAAGGAGATCATTGTGGACTTCAGGAGGAACAGAACTGACCCGCGCCCTCTCTACATCAACGGCGAGAGAGCGGTGGTGGAGGGAGTCCACACATTCAGGTTCCTGGGAGTCCAAATCTCCGACAATCTCTCCTGGACAGACATCTCAGTTGTCATAAAGAAGGCTCAGCAGCGTCTTCACTTCCTGAGAGTCCTTAGGAAGAACAACCTGGACAGAAGGCTGCTGTTGGCCTCTATCGCTCGTCCATCGAGAGCTTGCTCACGTATTGTGTTTCCACCTGGTATGGGAGCTGCACCGAGGCAGACAGAGCAAGGCTTCAGAGGACAGTGAAAGCAGCACAGAAGATCGTTGGCTGCCCTCTCCCCACCCTGACAGACATCTACTCTTCCCGATGCCTCAGCAGAGCACAGAGCATCATTAAGGACACCTCACATCCTGGTTCTCAGCTCTTCAAGCTGCTGCCGACTGGAAGGCGTTACAGATGCATTAAAACAAGGACAAACAAGCTGAGAAACAGTTTCTTTCCAAGAGCCATCACCACTTTGAATGCTCATATGTGAGGAAAACCCAACTCCAGCTACATTACTACCTCGTATTCCTCACCCGTGCAATAAATTCTGTGAATGTATGTAAATATTCTGTTGCAACACTTGTGCAATACACTTTCTATTTGCACTTTTTCTACTGAGCACATTTATTTCTTTTTTACTTATTCTTATTTTCTTGTACTGAGAAATTTTGCAATATTTTATTTTATTTTATTGACTGGTTTGCACTGAAAACAGGAGAAGCTCCAATTTCGTTGAACTATGTATAATGACAACAAAGTACAATCAATATTCTATTCTTATGGCAGGTGTTGTTTTTTATTTCTAATCATGAAATAGTTGCAGGAGATCATTTCCAAACATCATTTTATTATTATGCCCCGTCTACACTAGTCTATATGTGTATGCAGACGGGCCTCACTGAAAAAAAAAAAACTAGGCTAAACAAATGTGAGCCAAACAGCTATTTTAATCCTTTCTGACTCCCAGCCAGATAACTCTGCACATCCTCCACATGTGTCTGAAAAATCCCCTCTAGCGTCTTCATCTCTGTGGCTGTCCATTAATTTTCGCCTGGGTCTTTGCGAGAACCCACACCGCCCATGTGGTCACAGGGTCACGGCGTAATGTTTACCCAAAAGGTGCCTTGACAGTTCAGTTGCAACACATTGAACGTGCAAAAACACACGTAAGACACATTATATTTTCCACACGCGAGCAAAGGTGAGCGAGCACTTTCACCCTTGGCATTATGGGATAGTTGTGAGGCATTTTACCACTTGGTACATTATAATTAGTGATGTTTGGTACTACCAATATCCTTTTCGATCTGATACTGCAAAATTCTGGCTCGTATCGGCAATACCGATCCGATACCAATACTTTGTCCATATACACCAAATAATAAAATCAGCAAAACAAATAATGTTGCCATTCTGCACAAAATGCTTAACTTTGCTTATTTATGTTCAATTCTGTATAGTCTCTCCAAATAGCAGGATACAAACACTTGTGCTTCTTTTTATAATACTGGGTGACTCAAACTGAAATTGGCAGGAAAATGTTTTAATTAAATAAGTAAATGCCACAGTAATTGCAAAGGGTTGTCTGTCTCTTTTAAAAATAGTAATGCATACATTTTAGAGATTTTTTTTTTTATTCCATCTAAACGAGTATATATTTGCTACTTCATCCGACAATGCACAAAGCCAATCAAACAAGGAATTGACATTTTTCATATGCTCAGTGTCCTTAATGTGACTCGGGTCCTTATCCTTTCACATCCATCATGCTGTCATATTGTCATTAAGAAAATCCGCCGTGACAAGTGGATTATGTTGTCATATCGCAAAGAGCCCATGGAAGATGTGGGAAGACAAGAGACCATTAAAAAGAAATAAAAATTTGAAGTTGATTGAACAATGTTTTTGCCCATGGCATTTAATGTTGACCGGTTTTGACTTTGAGAAGGAACAGCTTTGGGTGTCCAATTTGGTAAACCTGAAGCCCTTTTACTGGCAAATGATGACGTGCGATACCATATGTGAATATGAAGTTGTGTCTTGCTAAAATTTCAGTCTTCATTGTCATTTCTGGTTCTCCCTTCCAATGTAAAAACACCACCCTGTTCTCGTAAAACACCCACCCATCATCCACAGATTAGCATAGCCGCCAGCCTATACTAATCTGTTTAGCCACAGGTAGGCTTGCAGCCACTTTCTGTATTTCATCTTTGCCCTCTTTGGAGTTTGTTTTTTTTTTTTTTAATCTGCCATTAGCAGACTGCTTGTTTAAATTCTTAAACTAGGTTCAACCAGTTTAGAGCTTGATTTTAGACAGGCTGAATGTATCAAAATGCTGGGAAGGAGGAGAGGAGCGGGAGGCAAAGGAAGTTGAGTGAAAGAGGAAATGTTATGGAGGACCAAAGGAACGAGGGGGCGGGGGGGCACTCACTCGCATACACACATACTCTCAGAGGAGCAGAAAGACAGGAGTGACATCACATCTCCCTGCCTCTCTCCCTCTCCCTCGCACCTTTGCTCTACTTCTTGCCGAGGAGGCGTACACACAAGCCCAGCACTCCGCCGCCCTTCGCCTCCTCCCGCCTCGTCGCTCATGAAAGGGGGCAGGACCGCGGCGAAAGAGGCAGTCAAAGGGGAAATTACAAATACCCCCCACCCCCATTCTGTCAGGATGAGCAACACTTTCGCGAACATGGCGTCCATAGGCGACTTCGATCCGGTCAACGCCTCTATACCTGCCACCAAAGTTGAAATCACAGTGTCCTGCAGGTAAGAGAAACGCGTTTTCTTCCGCCATCGACGGCAATTTTTTCCACCCTTGCGGGGAAATCAGCGCGCTGTCGCACGCAGCTTGGGAGTCACTTCTAATCGACGCTCGCCGCGGCCAAGTCTCCTTTCACTGAAAAAATTCCACTCTTCTACGCGGCTTTCAAAGTGTAAACATGGGTTATTTGCGCCATTTGCGTTGCTGTCGCGATATCTCGTCATCTTTATATCAGCACACGCAGTAACTGTTGCTGAAAGTGAGGGCGCGTTGCCAATTCGGCACTTTTACCCAGTGAAGCACTCACACAGTTGTCCGAAACGGTCCTCCGTTTGAAAACAGCAGTTTGTTAGTTGGAACCTACACAGACTACGTCGCTGACGGCAGTTTTTTGTTTGTTTGTTTGTTTTTTTGCGCTGCCTACTGTGCACAAACAACGCTATCTCTAAACTTTGACCTCAACTCGCCCCCTCTCCCACACACGTACATTTTTGTCCGTTACGCCATCTAAGTATCGGCAACTCGTGAGCAATTTCGCTTTAAATATCACTTTGAATCGCTAATGTGTACACACGTACGTTAAAGTGTGCGTGTAAACATTTGTGTTTGTGTTAAAAACGGATTATCCGACGGAGGGAAACATTCAGCGTTAGCAGCAAACATTCCATCAGAGTTAAATTGCGCTCTGTTTCTTCTCCACCACCTCTTTTCTTCCTCTCTACTACAGTATTTGACAGCAAGCAGCGCTGCTGTTGTCGGTGGTTGGCCAGTTGTCTGCAGGGGGGGGGGCACGCTTGTGTCAAATCAAAACGTATTAGAAGGCGTGAGAATCCTCGCTGTAGTGGTGCGTGTGCCAGCGTGTTTGACGTAATGTAATCAGACAGAGATGGCAGGGGGACGCACAACACAGTGGTGGAATGATTGTGTGCCCGTGTGTGTAGAAGATAGGAGAGAGTCCCCCAACACACACGCGCGCGCGCGCACACACACACACACCCTTATACCTTGTCCAGAAAAGCTTGTTGTGTTGATTTGTTTGACTGGATAAAGACATATTACATCATGCTCAAAATAGATGAATGAAACTGAAAGTGAATTCCCTGTTGCACTTTCAAGCTGTCTGTGGGCTGTTGTGTCTCCCTCTGCCGGTAAAGATGCCAATCAGGTCTGATGAGTGGCGCTGTTGTATAGGCCCTTCGTTACTGTAGTTACAGTAAAGGTTTTTTGGTATCATCTCCTTAGAAACAGTGACGTCACCATCTTCTTGTAGCACAGTAATAGTCAATATGTGTGGCAGAGCTTTGCTGATGTCTGAGTCACCAAACTCTTGGACCCCCCAGTGTGTGCATGTGTGTTTTCCACACGCTCCTAAAGATGCGTATACCTCCATTTGTGGCCTTTATGCTTTATCCTTGTAGAAATAAACAGCAGAGCAACGTCAACATGGTTTCTGCTTTTGTTGGAAGTTTTCCCTTGTTGTCGGACGCAGTTAGAATGAAATTGATGTGATGGCAGCTGAGGGAAAGCGAAATGAGTGAGTACTTGCTAAATAAGACGCACAGCGAGAGATGTATGCAATGTGATAACAAGGCATTCGTAACTTGATTGCAAGATAATAAATGAATAAATTAATTTTGGGGCAGAAAATACAGGGTGGGTTTGGCTTTTTTTTTGTCATGAAAAGTGGCATTCGCTTCGTCAAAAGATGCGTTTGTTATGCTTTGTACAATAAATGTAATTGATTTTTTCATTTAATTAGATGTCTATTCAGTCAAATGTTTTTTTTTTCCCCAGATGAAAAGCAGCTTAGTTAAAAGATAAGTAAAGGAGAAGGGGATAAAGTGTGACTGCCATTTAGTAGCTCTCCTTGCGTAATTGGTATAATATGATTCGGATGATGCTTCGGGTCACAAAGTAAGAGCTTGGCTCACACTCAGCGGGTAGATGGAGGTGTTTCTCTGATCGATGACAGAGCCTGAGGTATCAGTCAGGATCAGTGCGCGGCCATCTCTGCCTCCATTGTGTCCGACATAGAATGCACAATATCGTCACCCTATTTAAATAATGGCCCAAGTAATTTTTTACTTTATTTTTTGCTATTGTTCACTATTGTTTGTGGTTTGTTGTAGTGGAGTTAGTTAGTGGGAAGACTCAGGCTGGTCATTAGTTCCAATAAGTCCATTGCCGAACGTGGTTGTTGTTGTTGTGAATGGTTGTCTGCACCTCACAGCCGCTCAGGTTGCAGGGCGGGGGAGGAGTTTAGAGCTGTGACAACTGCTTTCGGTTTCGCTCTGTGCAGTTTATGTGAAAATGCCGGCTTTGTGTAAACACAACGCCGAACCGCATAGATATTTGTTTTCAGTAGGGATGGGCGATATATTGGTGTGTGCGACGTATCGTCAAATAAATCACCACGGTAAGAATATGCCATCTTGCGGTAATAACGATAAACTCCTTTTGATGACATAATTACGTGCACAACCCCTTGCTGCTGGCAGCCGGCAGCTCATGTGGAACCCAAATAACAAGCACGGGGCTGATAACGTACCCTCCGTGCACGAGAATCGATCGTGGATTGTGTGCGAAGTGAAAATACACACCACGAAAAAGATTTGCAAACATCATGTTTTACGAGGATCTTTCTTTCTGTTCTCTGTGGCGCTAATGTTGTTAGCGAGCTACTGCTTCTTTAAACACGGCGTGCTTCAGGCGTTCTCTTCTTCTTCTTCTTCCGCCTTCAGGGAGTAAACTTGCGCTGCCACACCAAGCTGGGCATATAGGTACTACATTGTTTCCAGCGTATTCGTGTAAACGGGATTTTTTTTTCGAGTGTGGTTTTGAAAATGTTCAGTTACAAACATTTGGATACAAACACTGTGTCAGAGCAGCCAAAGTGTAGAGAAGCTTAAAAATGAATCAGGGTTTTTGCTCACACGCGTTAGCCCTTCGAGCCTCTTTGCACACGTGATTGGGTCATATTTTTCTGCCCTCTCAAACATGGGTGGCACTAGCAGTGTATAAAAATGTTGTGGTAGTTAAAAATGGCATCAGATTTTTTGGGTTTTAGACACTTGGTCGTTGGAGTCAAATTTTGAATTGTATTCTTTTTCTTAGGTCAGAAATATGCATTGTATATGCTGGATAGAAAGCTAAAAGGAAAAGGAAGTTATATGGTGTTGCAGCGGTTAGAAGAGTCGCCTGTTTTGCGAATGATTGAGTGAGTCGGTCAAAAAGCGCCTCTTTTGGAAACTCCAAGTTTTTTTAAATCACGGAAATATCAGTTTGGGGAGACTCTGGGCTTTCCATTGAACATACCAAAGTACGTCAAACCTGAGAAACAGGAGCCACTCTAAGCCTGTTTCAAAGTACCTTTGAATCAGAGTCTGTTGCTTCAGAAAGGGACTCTTGTTTTTTAACCTGGTTGATGTCATCTTGTTGACAGTTGCCATGGGGACCCATGGTATCAGGGCTCGTTAAATGTAGGCTCTGTATAGTCGTGGTGCATGCTAAGCGAACAAACTCAGAGTTCATGAAACTGCTATGAAGGAACCAGACACTCTAAATTTAAAAATCCAGAGGATATCAACGTGGAGTTGATGGTTAAACCTCCCTTGTGGAACCTGCACCATTGTGACAGTTAACGGGATATGCGCTGATAGAAAAGGGACAGTCAGACATGTCAGCTTGTGTATGGCCCAGTGACCTGCATCACTGTTTATACTAGTTCCGGTCTACTTCCAAAACTTCCCAGTGCATTGCTGCAGATTTGATGTGCTGTGTAATGTTTTGACCAGCAGCGAGAAGATGATCAAACTCCACGATCTAGACGAAGTAAAAGTCGCAAAAAGGTTTCCGTAAGTTAACCTGTTGGTCAGTATTTTGATCAATAGGTTGACCAGGAAAGCAACCAACATGATGTTCCTTTTCATTGTTTTTAAGCCAGCTAGGACTGCAGCTATTGTAGTAATTGATTATTCTATCGAATATGTCATCGATTATTCGAGTAATCGGATAAAACATTTTATTGCATGCATATTATGCAAAG
Organism: Thamnaconus septentrionalis; assembly: GCA_009823395.1. NCBI lineage: Eukaryota > Metazoa > Chordata > Actinopteri > Tetraodontiformes > Monacanthidae > Thamnaconus > Thamnaconus septentrionalis. The sequence goes on along the minus strand of CM020502.1, from coordinate 173,680 downwards.
TAATAAACAGTTTCAGTCAAAATTTCCAATAAAAAAAATAAAAGAAAATTACTTCCAACTTAACATTCCTGAGACACAAAATTAAATAAAAATAAATATAGTTTTTTTTGTCTGTCAGTAAAGCTGCTTTATAGGGGTACAGGCTGGTGTTTTGAGCAGAACCTTGTACATAAGAGTTTGTGATGGTTGAATGAAAAAAAGGTGAAAAAAAACTTTGAAGGCTAAATGTCTTACATCATACAATAAGCCTTACTGACCGGATATACTGCAAACTAAAATTAAGAGACATGTTGTATGGTTAATCTGTTAACAGCAGATCTACAGGCTCACAACATATGTAATATTAATCTATATCTACAAAGTAAATGGTAAGTTGTCAACAAGTGTTGAGGAGTAAAAGTACAGTATATGCCTCTGAGATGTAGTGGAGTAGAAGTATTAAACATTGGAAACTAAAAAATTGTATTTCAGTACTGGAGTAACCCCCAATTCACACCAGAAGCATCAGCAGAGCGTCCGTAAAAGACGCAGTAAAAGGCGACACACTGGAAAAGAACGCCGCCGTTTATTTTTTGACACTTGACACTTGACGCGTCCCTACTGCGTCAATTGCAGCAGGTAGGATCGGTCAGACAGGAAGTCAATGGTGTAAAAACACGGTGGATCCGGTTGATTTTCATAATAATATACAATGTGTTGGATTTTGAATTTATATGTGCTGGATTTTACTGTGAAACATCAACGTGACGCATCGGCTTCAACGCTGTTCAGGTCGGCTGTCAAACAATGACAGATTTCATTTTGAATCTCAAACTATGATGAACAAAATACATGTATACTTTAAATACCTGCATTTTGTATATTGCCAGCAGTTCAGTTTATTATTATTTTTCTTTTTTACACACATCGATACTTTGAGACACTGTTGGGATGGACAGAACAGTTTTGTTTCAATGTTGTTTTTACTTTAAAAACACGCAAAACTACCTGGGTTGTCTCGCAATCTTTCAGTCCTCGCGTGAACCGGTCGAACGGCTGCGCAAGACGCTCTGCTTGTAAAACCTGTCCTGTGTGAGAGCGTACTGCAGCGAAGCAGAGCGTTTACGCATACACTCTGCTGACGCTTCTGTTGTGAATTGGGGGTACGTGTGTTTTCCGGACCAATAGTCACACTTTTTTTTTTTTCATAGTTGGCTGGTCCTGAGACTTATAGTCCTGTGTGTGTATATGTTTTTTCTTTTTTCTTTTTTCCTCTTCATGACGCATTTTTGACTGATATGACTTAAACAACAGGGCAACTTATAGTTCAGAAAATGTAGTAGTTACTTTCCACCACTGCTTAATGTTGGTCACAATTCATAACAACAATGTTGAATTTACCTTGTCTCGGGTCGTCTGCTCATGCTGTCAAATGGGTGTTTTCTTTTGAGGTGCTGCAGTATTGAAGTTGTGCTGTAATGGAACACACACCACAATGTTGTCCTTAATTTTTAATTTGAAGTGATCCCACACCTTCAACTGCTTCTGTCTCTTCCTCTTATTACTTTCGCTTTGCTGCGTCTGCTCATTTTCGCTGTTTTCGGTCCCGTCCTCTCCCATTCTGTCGGCTCACAGAAAAACTCCAGCCGACGTGTAAATTGACAAAGTCCCTCCTTGCTCTCATTAGCTGTGGGAGCCCGTTGGCTGGACATGAAGACTTCCCCCTGATTTAACGTTACCAAAAGACCACTTCCATCTTCTCCCCCGCTGTGCAGTCGGCACATGGCCTGTGATGGAAGCACGTCGTGTCAGACTAAATAGTCAGTGCAAAACATGAGCTTTAAATGTAATTAAACGAGGCATTGAGGCAGATGTAATTCAGTGATCATTTTTTTTGTAATCAGTTTACTCAAGGAATTGTTGCAGCCCTAAAGCCAGCTCTATGTCTGTAGACGTTTTATCGTTTTGAATCAAGGCTCTCTGAGCTGAAAGGAGGCCAAATATGAAAATAAGGTCATGATTGAGCAGGCCCGAGTGCTGGCTTACGAGACTGCTCTTAAACCGCGATCACTCATGTACATGTTGTTGGGTCCGCTTCGAGTCCCTGACCCCAACTTTCTTCGTCTCCTCGACTAAGGCTTTCTCTCTATTTTTACTCCGAAATCTGATTATAAACACCCCCACAAATACTGCTCAGATTGAAGCCACAGGTGTCTGCCATCTCCTGGTGTAAAGTAGTAACTACTTTCAGTACCATATTTGCCGCTATGGTCTGTTTAATTCAGCAATGACGCTTGTCGCAATTTTGCGACCATGGCGCCTAAAGGGTTAAGCCAGTTGGCAACGTTTCTAGATTCTCCTGTTTGTGTTCGAACTGTTAACCGAAATACTTGTCAAACCGGTCAGTAGTGAAGACCACCCGCCCCCTTTCTAATAAAAACATAGCTGTAAAGGCTAATCTCTTTTGCAGCAGCCATTATTTATTCACTGACCAATTGCTTTTTCCTGGTCTGCTTCTTCTGTGGTTTTAAAGTGCAGATGTGCAACATTCCTGCTTTTGTTGATTGGCTGGTAACACTGCAGATTGGGCAAAGCTTCTAATTATGTGCAAATGAATTTTCATCTTAATCTCATAATTTACAAGGTGAATCAAAGTGTTGCATTTAAATTAAATGTGAGATGTTAATAATAATAAAAAAGAACTGGTTTGCTCATGCGATGAATGACAGGTCTTGTTCAGACGTCTGTTGCCTCTTCCTTTTCCTCATGTTTTGGCTCAGTTCACTGTGGTTTCCCACATTTCCCCTTTTTGCTGTTTTCATAGCAATGGCAATTAGTTTGGGTGTGTTTTGTGTCCGCACTTGAGCTTTTGTCTTTTGAGAACTGAGGCCCTTTTAATTTTTCATAAAGCCCACATGCTCCACATTTTTTTTTCTGTTGCATTTTTGAAATGTGGTGGTTGCCTCTTGGAATTTATTGAAATTGCAACCACTCCTTGTTTGGAAACGCCGGCAGGCCTTCCTTGTCTTATTGGTAAACCAATCTTGCCTTGATAGGTAGGCCTCTCTGGTACTGTTTTTAACTGGTCTTATCTCACAGATCAATGTTTCTTTGTAAGTATGGATACATGCTCCTCCGGAACGTGTGAAATTAGGTGTGGGGTCCCTCAAGGGTCAATTTTAGGTCCCATTCTTTTTAATCTGTACATGCTTCCCTTGGGGGACGTCGTCAGGAAACACGGCATCAGCTTCCACAGTTATGCTGATGATACACAGATGTACATCGCCGTGTCTCCTGATGAGACGGGGCCAGTTGATGCCCTTTTTAACTGTATTTTAGATATGAAGTCATGGATGGCAGAGAATTTCCTACAATTCAGCCAGGATAAAACTGAAGTCTTAGTTATTGGTCCTGAAGGCCGTCGAGAGGAACTTTTACCAAAACTATGGGATTTTAAACCCTCACAATATGTAAAGAACCTGGGCATTATTTTTGATTCTGAGCTCACTTTTGTTCCTCACATACATAATATTACGATATATTTTTAAAAAGTTTTAAAGTCGCTGCGTTGGCTCCCCGTCCGCTTCAGGATTGATTTTAAGGTTCTCTTATTAGTTTTTAAATGTCTTAATGGTCTTGGGCCATCTTATCTATCTGACCTGCTTTTATCATATCAACCCTCGCGGAACCTGAGGTCTTCTGGCACTGGCCTGTTAACTGCTCCACGAGTCAAAACAAAAACCCACGCTGAGGCTGCATTCAGCCATTATGGCCCTACTCGGTGGAACAGCCTGCCAGAGAGCCTCAGGGCCGCAGAGACTGTTGATATTTTTAAAAGGAAGCTCAAGACGTACCTTTTTAATCTGGCTTTTCACTGACTTCTTTTACTCTTACATTTAAAGATTTTTAGTCTTTTTTACAATTATTGCCTGTTTTATCTATTTTATTTATTCTGTTCCTTAACTGATTTTTTTTAAATCTTATTTCTCTTATTGTACTATTATTATGCCTTTTATTGCCTTTAATTATTTTTATACTTTTTATAATGTCTGCCTATTTTTATCCCAATGTTCAAATCTTTATTTTTTATGTATTTTATTTGTTTATTTATTTGTTTATTTATTATTTTTTTTCTCTCAATTTACTTTTATACTTTTAGTGCCAGTGTTTCCTCATGGGGGCCCTCTACGCTGGGAGGTCTGCCCGCAGGGACGTTGTTTTGGGTCTCTGTGACGGCGCTTCCTTCGGCTGCAGACTATGGTGCCTCCCTGTGTGGACGGCCACCCATAGAGGCCTTTCCTCACCTGTTTCCTGAGTACCAAGCTATTTTACCAATGTCTGTGTGAGTACGAGTGTGGGCGTTTGTCTGTGTGCGTTGGTGTGGAGGGGTGGGTCCAAATGAGGGTGGGGGAGGGGGGCTTTTATTTATTTTTATCTTTATTATTATTTTCTTTTTTGTTAAGCACTGTGGGTTGCATTTCCTTTTGCATGAACAGTGCTATATAAATAAAGTTTTTATTTGTAAAGAGTTATATGAAGTTTGCAAGCTCAATAATTTATTGTTTTTATGGAACTTGATTCCTTACCATGCCAACAAAAATGCATTTTAAGTGCTATATCATTTGGTTCTATCATTAGTAGGGCTGGGTATCTATCATTCAAAATATTTTGATGTCATGTGTTGTATTAGACGTGGTTGATGCACCCTAATGACGTAGAGCCACACTTTAAACTTAGTTGGCAACATGCTAATTTTCACTCTTATGTAAACAAATGTTTGCCCATATCTTTAGTTCATGCCCCTATAATGTGAAAGACATTCACCAGCATATTAATGGCTCACATACACTAACATTTACTTTCTTGGATATCGGAATTTGGCATCGACAGATAATTTGATTCTATGATATTCGATGGGCTCTGAGCATTTTGGTTGGTGCTATAAATACATTGAAGTTCAGTAGCCAACCCGAATCATTAGGTTTGTGAGTTAGATTGTGTGCCTCAACTGTCAAACAACTGTTGTGCACGACAGGAAGCAATGATGAGTTGCTGCAGTAGAGGCACTGTGATAATGTCACGCAGTCATGTGACAACAAAATCTACCATCTGATCAGTCCCGCAGCCTGGGCTCTGTCAGGCTCAGCGCCCGGCAAAAATCTAAAAAGATTCTTATCTCTAAAATGCACAGCACCGTGGATTGAAGTTTTATGCAGAAACATGAACCATATAAACAAACCCCAACCTCGAAAAATCTTGCTCTCAGTGACATATGCTGTTGATTGTAGGATGCAAGCGTCGCAAGAGTGTCATACCTCTTGGATCGGTAAACCATATTGATGATGTTGGGGCACTTTGTGTTTTTATCTTTGTGTTGATGGTAAAGTTCAGTTCTGGGTTAGAGAGGAATTCAGAAGGGTGAATATACAGTTCTTAGATGACCAGTTCTTACAGAAACAGTCAAGGAGGCTTGGATTTTAACATGCTTTTCTGTGTGTGTTTGTTTTTTCTCACGACCCATCACAATGAATTTAAATAGCATCATATAACTGTACAAATAATCCTCATAATAAAGAATTTTTATATGTCCTTTCGTTGTTGTTTTTTGCACTGATAGTCTGGGCTTAGCCTAGTGAGATGGAACATGTTCCTGCATTCATCTGGTAATGAGCCAAGAGAGAGCGTTTGTAAACGAGAGAAAATATTTGATTGCACAGCGATTTGACAAACCTTTTCTCCCCCGTCCTGTCCTGTTCAAACCTGCCATTCAGATCTTTATCTGTCAAGAAGTGAACTGATTAAGGAGGCATCTGACATTCGAAAGCCTCGTCCACACGTACCTGGGGAGTATATGACAACTGCACAAGAGCAAGAGGCATGGGAGGACACGAAAAAGGAGTCCTTTGTGTGTGCAGATGGAAAAAAAAACATTTTGAAACTGGCACGATGATTGAAGGATGAAATACTGAGTGAACTCCAGGTGGAGTGCATGGTCGGACTAAATGCCAAATTGAATTAATTCGTATAAGTGACCACATTGCTTGCATGCAGATTGTCTCAAATGTTCCCGCCCATAAACCGTCTGTATTCCGTGGTTGTATTTAGTTATTTTTACCTATCTTGAAACGAATCGTTCAATGTTGGATTTCTCTTCTTGTTCTTGGAGTGTATTTGATGATAAATGACGTGGCCGAAAGAACCTTTCAATGGTACTCATTGAACGGAAAGCCCTTGAAACGCTGGGGAATCGCATCATTTTTGAAACAATTGTGAAGGAGGAGCTGTAAAAAAAAAAAAAAAAAAAAACGACCGAAGAATTTTCCCAAAAGGAGAAAAGAATTGATTAATTCATTGACCATCTTGCAAGATCAACATTCTTTTCCCTCCAGAAATGGTACAAGTGGATGATATCCATTTCCTCAAATGAATCACATTGATGTGCACCGCGCATTGACTCGCACTTGCCCTTTCAAAGAAAACCGTTTTCTGCTCTACCCCGCCAAAACCTCCGCTTTTTACCACCACGATTCACGCCTGATGCGCCGCACTTGGCTTTCACCCCGCTTGCTCACGCCACGTCTATTCCAGGCTATTGCCGCGACCTTTCTTGGACCCATGCGGCTGCCGAAATGGTTGTCCTATTGAAGACGCCCCTGAAAACTGTCACTTTGAAGGTGGAACCGGAGGTGTGGTTGCCCTGCTGTGCGTTGGTTCAATACCAGCCAAAAGCATAACGGTGTGTGTGTGTGTGTGTCTGCCGAAGACAGCAGCCGGACTCGCTCTTGCCTGGCTGATAGCATGTGTGTCTGATCGGCGGTTGGGGCCAGGAATGATTTTTGGATGTGGGAGCGCCGCCGCGGTCCCAGCAATTACAGAGACAAAGCTGCACTGGAGATACTCTGAGTGGCACTGGATTGATCCCATTGTCTTGCCTGTCACGGGGGGCGTTTCGGAGCGAGGCAGGGTGTGTTTTTGCCTGATGGTAGCGCATTTTGTGTTTCAGGAAATGTTTGCGTGTGAGTGCGGGAGGCTTTGACTTTTTGGTATTTTTGAGTCAAAGATTCTTTTACCCTCTGGAAACAAAATTGCAATTGACCCTGATTTGATTGTTGCTCTCCTGCAGCCGACGGTCACCCATGTCACAATGGCCCCATTGTTTATCGAGGGGACATCCGGAAGTCCTGCAACGCCCTCCTTGCCCCTCCCTGATTGGTCATTAGTTAGTCTGATTGTGAAAGTAAGGGTGCCTTTCAGTCTTCAGATCTTGTGCCTGGCTTGTGTACACAAGTTTGAAGCGAGTGTGGACCTACACAACTGACTTCCGGTTTGACACGTCGGAGTCAGTTGCAAACTGGGTAACTATTCGGTTAACGTTCGTTCGAATTCCTTTTAAAATCCGCGCACACTCAAGTTGCAGCATTGAATCTCGGCAAAGTGCCCTGGGGCATTTTGGCAAGCATTTCATTGAAGGAAATAATAGCATTTTTTAATATTGATGCATTATTTTTAAAGAAAAACATTTTTCTCAACCAAATGCAAATAAACATTATAGTCGAGCCTAGGTTATGATATAATCATTCTGAATATGCATATCTACCCTATAGCCTATTTAGAGAATGATAAGTTAATTATACATGTAGCTTTTTCCTTCAAAATGTGTTGTTTCTTAATTACAATTGTCAGGCTCCCGGACAGCCCAATTTAGTTATTATTATGAGGGACTGAGGATGCAAGACCCTATTGTTTTTGCTTTGTTTCTTCTTCTTCTTCTTATTATTATTATTATTCTTCCTATGCGGCTTCTTGCCCCATTTTGACCCCCTTAACCTATACCAAAAGTCTTGGAAACTTCCGTGCAGGTCAGACCTGCTCCAAAATGTATTAATTTGAAGGAAATTTTCAAATCGGCTCAATAGCGCCATGTACAGAAGCCAAAACACAAAGACCCACGTGTTAAGTAAATTCATACCTAACTTTTATTGATATACTCTTATTAGCCAAAACAAACCGGAAGTGAGCTATTTTTACTTGTTTGAAGCTAGGTCAAAATACATGGACCTGAAACCGTAAGTGCTACGGCCTCGAAATTGGAGTATGACAGAGATGTGACCTTCCTGGCAAAACGAAGAGCAGCGAATCAACTTTGTCAGAACCGTTTTCATTTTACGGCCCGCCAAAGTTTCCGAATTTTTTATTTTTTATTTTTTTAATAATCTTTTTATTCAGCATCAGCAATATAGAACATAGATAAACATATACAGGCGTTACAATGCTTATTTTGATATTTTGACCCTCCCCCCCACCCACAAGAACATGTTGGACACCAATCGACAAGGAATGTATGAATAAATAAGATAAATATGAAAAAAAAAAAATCAAAATAAATAAATGAAATAAAAATTAAAAAGGCAAAAATAAATAAATAAAAATAGAGTAAGCAAACAATTGCCTGAGCCCGTCGAGACAGGCTGTGCACTCAAAGAGATAACGTTAACATGGAATTCAATAATAAACATAAACATGAATACAAGATGACAGCTAAATGGGTGTCAAGTGGGTACATTTTTGAGTTTCAGAAGATGTTTCAAAACTGGATCCCAGACAGAGAAGAATTTTTCCTTGGATCCTCTGAGAGTGTATTTTATTTTTTCTAATTGAATGAATTGTGTCAAGTCACTAAACCACAAAGAAAATTTAGGAGGATTTTTAGATTTCCAATGTAATAATATTCTTCTACGTGCAAGCAGTGTCGTAAAAGCAATTATGTTTTTGTAATTTTTCCTTAATGTTGTATATTGTCTATCTGTGGTACCAAATATGGCCATAGTTGCGGTGGGTTGAAGATCAATTTGTAAAGCTTCTGAAAGCGTTTTAAAGATAATAGACCAGAAAGATGATAGGGCTGGAAATGATCAAAACATGTGTGTAAGATCAGCAGGAGCGTTTCGACACCTATCACAGTTTGCGTCAATGTTGGGATATATTTTAGCCAGTCTTACTTTGGAATAGTGGACGCGATGTAAAATCTTAAATGTATAATGTTCAATTTAGCACATGAGGTGCAGTTGTTAACTCGGAGAAGAGCACTCTCCCAAGTATCCTCCTCCAAGTCTTCCCCCAACTCAACCGCCCAGTCTGCTCTGATTTTTGCCAGAGTTGTGCTTCTAAAAGAGCTAATATGATCATTTATCCTGCCGATAAGTCTTTTCGAGTTGAATGAGGATCCAGTAGATCGTCCAAACCGGAAGGTGATGTTAAGTATGGAAAGTTGGGATCCTGGTGTTGAAGAAAGTGGCGTACTTGAAAATATCGAAATAAACTGGACCGGGGGAGGCCAAATTTATGTGAAAGATCACCAAAGCTTGCAAAAGTTAAGTTTATGTACATATCCTTAAAATTATGAATATTTCGTGTCTGCCAATGAATAAATACAGGGTCTAATCTAGCTGGGGGGAAAAGGTGATTGTCGTGTATGGGACTTAGATGGGGAAGGTTTTTAAACCCAATGGTCTGTCTAAACTGAGCCCATATTTTCAGAGTGTTAATGACTATAGGGTTATTAGTGTATTGTAGGACAGAGAGGGGGAGACTGGAGGTGACGAGGGCTCTAAGAGAGGTGGAGATGCAAGATGCAGCCTCAAGCTGGCACCAGTCTACATCATGACTGTGGAGCCAATACATGATTTTTTGAACGTTTGAGGCCCAGTAGTAATGGCAGAAATTTGGAAGAGCTAAACCACCTTGAATCTTGGGCATCTGTAACAGTTCCAACCGTATTCTAGGTTTCTTCCCATCCCATATAAATGCAATCAAAGCTTTGTCAATAGATTTAAAAAAAGATTTAGGAAGATAGAGTGGAATACATTGAAACAGGTAGAGAAACTTGGGGAGCACGTTCATCTTAATACAATTGACTTTCCCCGCTAAGGATAGATGAAGTGGTTTCCATTTATTTAGGTCCGATTTAACTTTCAAATAACAAACAGAAGTTTTCTTGGTAAAGACTTTGCATATCTCTGGTGATATTAATGCCTAGGTATTTAAAACCATTCCTAGCCAATTTGAACGGCAGAATACCATCCTTTATTTGAAGTGCCAAGTAATTAACAGGATAACATTCACTTTTACTGAAATTCAATTTATACCCAGAGAGAACACCAAACCTCCTCAGAGCATGGATAATATGGGGGGCACACGAGACCGGATCAAATACATACAATAATAAATCATCTGCATAAAGAGATAATCTATGCTCCCTCCCCCTCCTATAGATTCCATCAATCGCCGATGATGTTTGGAGTGTTAAAGACAAGGGCTTTAACGCTAAGGCAAATAGCAATGGACTGATTGGGCAGCCCTGGCGGGTGCCTCTTGATAACTGAAAGTATTTTGAACGCTTACCATTAGTGGTTACAGAAGCTCTGGGCAAAGTATACAGGAGTTTAATCCAAGATATAAAGTTGGGGCCATAACCAAATTTTTTAAGACAAGCAAACAAAAAACCCCATTCCACCCTATCAAATGCTTTCTCCGCGTCCAGCGCGATGACCACCTCTGGAACCGCACTGGACGCAGGAGAGTAGATAACATTTAGGAGCCTGCGGATGTTTGTAAATGAGTGGCGGCCTGGTATAAAACCATTTTGGTCCGCAGATATCACGTCGTGTATTGTTGTTTCCAGGCGCAGAGCGAGGGCTTTTGCCAGGATTTTCACATCACAATTTAGAAGAGAGATGGGGCGATATGAACCACATTCTGTGCTATCTTTACCTGGCTTCAGCAAAAGGGTAATTGATGCTTCAGTTAGTGTCTGAGGGAGTGATCCACGGAACAAGGAGTCATTAAACATATTAAGTAAAATTGTTGTCAGTTTATCAGAGAACTTTTTATAGAATTCTATGGGATACCCGTCAGGGCCTGGTGCCTTACCACTCTGCATTGCCTTTAGAGCAGATAAGATTTCTATACGGTTTAATGGAAGCTCCGTTTCAGTCTTATGTGCTGTTGTTATAGAAGGAGCCCGGAGGTTATCAAAGAAGTATTCCATGTCAGAGTTGTCATTTGTCATCTCTGAAGTATACAAATTTGAATAAAATGTGGTGAATGTTTCATTAATTTCTACTGGGTCAATGGTTAGTTCACCATTCTCTTTTCGTGTTTGTAGGATTTGTTGAGAGGCTGAGCGGAGTTTAAGTTGGTGTGCTAACAAACGGCCAGCTTTATCACCATACTCATAAACACACCCCCGTGCTTTTAGTAAGAGACGTTCTGTTTTTTTAGTTGACAGCAAATTATATTTAGAGATGCACCGATCCACTTTTTTCACTTCCGATACCTATACCGATATCTGAAGTTTAGTATCGGCCGATACCGATCCGATACCGATACAGAAAAACAGCATTGAATCACCTAACAAATTATGTCTTGTTGTTTAGAATAAACTGTCTTTTTGTGCAAGGCAATGTCAGACTTTCCTCATTTTCTAAAAACAAATAAAATGATCCAGATGTACTGAAAAACTTATTTAATACTGTGTACCAGTACAGTAATTCAAAATAAAAAAAATAGCTTACTAGCTTTGTCAAAGTCAAACATGAAAAAAAATAAAAAAATAAAAATATATATATATAATAAATATCTCCCTGTTCAGTCAGTGCAATTAGGAGTATAACACAAAATGTAAAATGAAAGAGAAGCTGAAACTTGGGGGGAAAAAAGCATCTTGGTCAAACAACATGAAAAAGGAACAAACCCTCTTTAAAATGGTTCAGTCAGTGCAATTAGGAATTCAAAGTGCAATGTAAAATAAATGGTAAAGGAGCTGAAATTGAGAAACAAAACAATAGCTTCATGAGCTTGAATGGCAGATATTCAAAGTAAACAGCAATCAGCTACAACGGTGAAGTGAAATTGTGCAAACAGAACTTTAACACCCATTATAAAACCAGCTGAATAACAGAATAGCTTCAATATATTGGTAAAGAAAAAAAAAAGTCAGAGGTAACGTGTTTTTTCTCCCACATAGAACAGCATCACTCACAGCGCGCTGTGAGAGAAGTCCCCCGTTGACTACCAGCTGCATTGTATGTGCGACGCAGCCCACACTACGCACTCCCATGTTGTCCATCGCCTTTCTCGTGTTGCTAGCATTGTCCCCCAGAATCACATGGACTTTGCTCAACGGAATTTGCCACTTGTCAAACCTATCCTTCAGGCTAGCGGCAATTGCCTCGCTCGTGTGTGACCCACGAAAGTTCGCTGCATTTAACATTGCACTGCGTAGAACGAAACTCTCATACAGCCAGTGTGCTGTTACACTCAAAAGTGACACGGGGGAAACGTCGGAGCTCCAGATATCGGTTGTAAAGCTTAACGCTTTGACATATTTTATGTCCTCCAGTATGTTTGCACACTTTACTGTAAAGTTCAGGTAGACCCGCCTCGGACAATTATTTTCGGCCGTTTTTTTTTTTTATTCAGTTCGACGAACTCAGCGTGCTCTTTCGGGTGAAATCTCGGGAGATGTTGAATTAAGTTAGCTGTGTTGAAGCTAGAAGTTTTACTACCGCCTCTCGGAACATCAACGGTGCAGATATTGCACGTAGCCGTGGAAAGTAGTTCCAGACGGCGGATCCTTTCGCTCGCTCCACTTTGAAAACCGTGTCAACTGCGTCAACCGCACGGCCGCCGCTCTGTCGCAGACGTCACTCGCATCGCACAGCATAGAAATACACAGAACGGAACTGCTCCTATGGATCGGGCCATTGGATCGGCTCATTGTCACCGATACCCGATCTAGAATTTTATTCAATATCGGATCCGATACCGATCCCTGTATCGGATCGGTGCATCCCTAATTATATTGTGTTTGGAGGTCTAGCTTCCTTTTGTAGAGCTCAGGGGAGGGAGAAACAGAGTACTGAGCATCCACCACAGCTATGTCTTTAATAAGCTCCTCATGCTTAATTCTTTTCATTTTATTTATTTTAGCTGAATATGATATAATCTCACCCCTAATCACAACTTTTAATGTTTCCCAAAGGAGAGAAGGGGAGATGTCATCTTTTTGGTTAAGATTTATAAAGTCATCTATCTTTTGTGATATCACATTACAAAAGCTCTCATCAGCGAGGAGATTCCTGTCTAATTTACAGGAGGGGTGTTCTGGTTGGTAAAGGGGAAATGCAATATCCAAAACTACAGGGGCATGATCTGACTCTGTTATAGATGAGTATTCAACTTTTTTTAGAAAGGGGAGAAGGTTCTGATCAATAAAGAAATAGTCTATTCTACTATAAGAGTGGTGGACATTGGAAAAAAAAAGAGAAGGATTTACTCTGCGGAAATAAAAAACGCCAAGGATCAATACATCCCATCTGGTCCATGAAATGCGATAACAGCTTGGCTTTTTTGGAAAGATTTGTAAGTTTAGAACTGGAACGGTCAAGTGCTGGATTCATCACACAATTTAGGTCTCCACCGAAAATCAATTGTTGTGAATTTAAGTCTGGAATTAATGATATAATTTTGCCAATAAACTTATCGTCATCCCAGTTCGGGGCGTATATATTTACCAAAATAACAGGTTTTTGGTAAAGGAGCCCAGGAACTATCACAAAACGTCCTTGTGGGTCTGAGATAACGGTGGTTGCATTAAACTGAATTTTTTTATGAACCAATATGGCCGTTCCACAAGTTTTAGAGTTAAGGCTGGAATGAAATACATTCCCCACCCATCCTTTTTTAAGTCTGACATGATCTTTTACTGACAAGTGAGTTTCCTGGAGAAATGCAACATCACATTTTAAGTATTTAAGATGATTAAATATTCTGGCTCGTTTGACAGGCCCATTTAAACCCTTCACATTCCAACTAATGAATCTTATGGCTGCCATCTTTTCATTAACATTGTTTGCCATGTTTAACTAACTAAAATAAAATGAACTACAAGTAATAAAAAGGGTAGCGAAAAAGCAATAATAATGTTAGAGTGCACGGATTGAAGCATTTCTTCTCTTACCCAAGTAAAGGCACAATGGTACATTGTACATTGTAGAAAAATAGTGGTGTCCCTATCCCTAACCCTGTCCAAAAACAAAAACATAACTAGAACTAAGCCTATACTTGACGCTCTTGCCGAGCGAAGCCGCAGGCTAAACACTATTCTAAATGTCTTCTGGTAACACAATTTCCTAAACATTCCTGCCCAGGAAGGCCCCCCGTTCCTGTAATAGGTTAACGCAACATAACATAACATAACGAAATAATTGAACAGCACAATAACTATCAAGCACGTGGGCAGATATATGCTATACACTCACACACAACAATGTATGACCTCAATATTAAAGGCGATAACGGTGGTTAATATAGAGGAATTACATTCGATACGATTCAGCATGATATATTGAAAAGTCCGGCATTGAAATGCCTAAATTACCATACTTAGGGTCGGTCGCCGATTTCAGGTGATAGTCATCATCATGCCAACCTGACCAAAAACAACGTCTTATTCTTTACCGAACCTCCGATCGAAAAATTTCTGGGCTTCATCAGGTGAGTCGAAGACGAACGCGCCGCCCTCGCACATCACACGCAGCCGTGCCGGGTAGAGCTGGTGAAATCAGATGTTTTTCTGGTACAAGGCTTGTTTGATGGGGTTGAACGCGGCTCTCTTTTTAGCGAGTATTGCGCTGATATCCTGGTAGACTCGTATAGTGGCACCCTGGTATTTGAGCTCATGATTCCTGGCCCAGCGCAGTGCCGCTTCCTTCTGTTGAAACTTGGAAAAGCAGACCAAGAACGTGCGGGGTGTCGGTCTCTGGCTGGTTCTGGAGGCTGGGGTACGGTGGGCTCTCTCTAGTTCAGGCGGCGCGGGGAAAACGTCGGGGCCCATCATTTCCATCAAAACATCCGATATGAACTTTACGGGGTCTTTCCCGTCCTCACTTCCTTCGGGAATGTTTAATATACGGAGATTGAATCTCCGCGAACGGTTCTCGAGGTCGTCGCAGCGGTCCAGCAGCAACTGGTTCTGGCTCTGTAGCGTTTTCATCGTAGATTCCGCTACTGTTAGCCGTTCAAAGTTGTCACCTGCTACGGACTCAACAGAGGTAAGACGCTTCTGGAATGAGGTCACCGTTGCCTGTAGTGAGTCCAGAGAATCCTGTATCGGTTTAATGGCTTCTTGAATCAGAGTGGAAACATCCGCCTTGAGGGAGGTTCGCTGTTTGGCGAATTCGGCAGACAGTTGATCCATAGTCAAAACCACAGTCGTAGGCTTTTCGGGTGTCGCTGGAGCTTCTTCTGTTGTAGAGGTCTTGTTAGCAAAGGATGCTAGCTTACCCGCAGCACGTGTGGCCGGAGTTTGTAAATTAACTGCCTTCGTGTTTTTAGACATGCTAATCTTGGAGAAATTAGTTTAACTAATCTCAACAGTTAAAACTGTATCGAAAGTTGTGCGTATAGTTCGTCAAAAAGGAAAATTTCAAAGAGGTGAACCGGGAGCCTTCGCATGTGCGTCCCCTCCCTACATGTCACAACCGGAAGTCTCAGTTTACGAATTTTTAAAAACATTTTTTATCCTTATTTGATCCCCTTCCCAGACTCCAAAAGTCACCAATTTTTTTATGCAGGTCAGAACTTTCCCAAAATTTGATTTCTTACTAAAACAATTAAACTCCGCTCAATAGCGCCCCCTAGCGCCATTGACGAGTGTTTACCCCATTTTGACCCGCTTAACATCCTTCGGTCGCACCAAATTGTGTGTCGAGGCTGATCTAAAATCTTTCTCTGATGAAAATCACAAGAGGTCAGCTGCTCCAGAGCGCTCGCGCACGTACACACACACACACAACTTGCACAAATGGAATGCCGAGGGAGCCCAGGAGCCTATTAGGAGTGCCACCTTGTGTGATGTGCTCCGAGCAGCAACAGCGAGTCTGGAGCCTCCCATTCTTACTCAAATGGAACTGCCCTTTTCCCCCTCCCTTCCTCTTCTTTTTTTTCTTTAAATGGCCTCCATGACTGAAATGTAATTGCACATGGTTGTGCGTCAAACTTTATTTTTTGTTGTTGTTGCATATCTTCACTTGCGCGAAGTAATGCAAAACCCCCTACTACCCCAGCTTGGGGGTTTTATCTCCCGGGGGTCTTGAGAAAACCAAACACTTTGCTGACCGTTAAAAAAAAAATCACGACTCGCTGCGCTCGATGTGACCGACTCCATGGTTTTAAGTGTAGAAGGGTGTCACAGCCAGGAGAGGCTATCGCTTGGAAAAAAAACCCCAGAAAATGCCCCTTTGTCCCCCACATCCCACAAAAAGGAATCAAGCTAAACGGATTGGGCCAAATTCTACAGCAACTATAAGAAAAAAAATGCGGGTTGACTGAGAGCGCTAGCCACGTCCTAACGCTGCCAATCAGAAGTAACAACAGGCTTTTATTAACCCTAACCCTAACCCAAACTTAATGTGATTCTGAAAACTGCAAAGAAAAAAAGAGCCACAATGAATGAAGAATCCTGCTAAGAATTAAAACTCATTTAAATAAAAAGTTGACGAAGGAGCAACTTCACAGTTCCGAAAAGGTCCAAACAGGTTCCTAAAAGTTTGTGTGGACCTCCTGGGTTAAAGGGGTTGACGGTTCAAAGGACAGTACTTGAAAAAGCAGCAGCTGCTGCCAAGTTTCATTAGAAATTTAACAATACGCAGGTTTTTTTTTTCATCATTATCACATGTAAGGTAGTAAAAGTGAGCAGCAATGAGTGACATCAGAGGCCCTCGCTGTCTGTTCATATTGAGTTCTGGTCTGTCCTCTTGGTTTATTAAGCTTTGTTTGTAAGTGTTCAGAATCTCTGCCTTCTCCAGCCACCCCACAGTCACAGCTAGACCCGCATCTGAAACAGAACTCTAGGATGACACAATGGGAGCGCCAATGCCCCAGAATGATGATCGTTAGAAAAATAGATGATTATTATTTTTTCCTCTGTGTCTCCACAGAAACCTGCTGGACATGGACACCTTTTCCAAATCAGACCCAAGTAAGTTCTGCCTCATCTGTCAACTTGATCTTATTTCTGTATTTATTTATTTTTTGCCCCATACGTGTCTCTAATGGCCCATCCATCCATCCATCCATCCAATTATCTTCAATACTCACTTCTTTCCTGAGGGTTACTCAGGATTACAAGGGTTCTGCTGCTTTCCATTACACTTTTGCGATATACATCTACATTGATACGTCTGAAAGACCACATTATGAGAGCATAAAAACCTTTTACCGATATTTTCGGGGTTCTTCGAAGTTTAAGTGTTTCCATTACCAGTTTTTATTGCAATATTTAGGTTTTACGGAGTTCTAGGGGTAATGAAAACTGAGCTTTTGATGGCCTGCGGGGACTTTATTTTAGAGATCTGCAGTGGAGAAGCGAGACACGAAGGCCAAGACTGATACCTGGAGTGCAGGAATACTGCCTCGCACTGTATAAAATCAGGTAACTTATTCAAACATGCAGGCTTATTTAAAACAAAAAGAAGAAGAAGAAGACTTCAGTCAAGTCTCCAGTTGAATTCAGCTTCTTTCATTTTCTTTTTTAACGCCACAGCATCGCTGAAGCAACGGCTCTGTCAGCCCCAGATGGAAGTGACTCAAGGCAACGATGGCGACGATGACGAGCTATTATTAACAGTTACAAACAGTGTGGTGGGAGGAGCCAATTACACGTTCTCTTGTGCTGAGCAGCATTTTAGATTATGCTGAGTGCAGAGAGCCGGGCCCTGTGATGTGAGAGGGCTCGACAGGGGCGCAGTCGCACAGAGATAACACTCGGCAGGCAGTAAAATTGGAATTGAAAACAAGAAAATTGGTCCCTTGTGGCTGATTAATGGAACTGTTGCCAAACTTCTTTGTGGATGGATGGCATCAGACATGGATGTGCAGAGCAGAGGTGCCATTTTGAAAAGGGGGCAAAACAAGATTAAAATCTTTCCCTCATACACACTTGACGCTATGTATTATTATAAGAAAGTCAGTGTTGTCAGTTAGTATTGTCCATGCATTAGTTTAGTCATCTTTATAAATATTATTTTTACTCACCATCCCTTACATTCACTCTCCTTTGTCTCTGAACTTCTTCTAATTCACTTTGGATATTTTTGTTTGCAATTGTTTCCAGTCTAGTTTTTTATTTTATTATTGATGTTTATATGACAAAAAGCAAAAAACTTCAAAGGGCCCTAAAGAATAAATTGTGATCAGCCAACGCAGTCATTTTGCTTTGAGAGGAATGCCTTGTTCCAGGAAATAACATTATGAGCTGAAATGATGTCTTTCTCCATTTGAAAATCGGATCGTAACATATGTTCTGATGCCGTGCTTTACTGGAACAGAGTTCAGTGCTTTTCTGTCATTTATTTATAGTTACATACATTATAGTCCATACATTAAACATTTCCCTTGTTTTTGGCTCTTAAAATAATGATCAATCAATCATTTTGTTGATGGCATTCCTTGTTTTTCTTAATCTCAAGTATGACTATGTAGAAAAATTCCTTGACCGCCATATTGATTGTTAGCTTTTGGCTAGCTGGTGGCCTTTGTTTGTGATGGGAATTTTGGTTTTCTCTGCCATTTGCAGTTTGCGTTCTCTACACAGAAGGAATGGGCAACAAGGAATGGAGAGAGGTGAGCATGACACCCTA
>CM020502.1:147500-150000 GCA_009823395.1 Thamnaconus septentrionalis | reverse complement strand
CAGGTGTTACAGCCTTCAAGATTTCAGTGCACTTTGAGGAATTGTCCAATGATTTGAATCTGGCAAAGAAAATATTTAGTTCATTGGCAAAGCCTATTTCATTATCTGTCACAATAGGTTTGGTTGGGGATGACATTCCTGTCATAGATGTCATAGTGTCCCACGTCTTTTTGTGATTATTGGCATTAAACGCATCCTCCAGACGCTGTCTATGTGCCAATTTTGCCTGCCTCATTTTAGTTTTTAGCTTTTTTTCTGTCAATTTAAGTGCACCGAAATCTTTGTTTATGAAAGCTGTTTTCCTTTCATTTATTACCCCTTTTATATCCTTGGTCACATATGATTTATTGTTTGGGTAGATTTTTATCTCCTTTGTAGGAACAACCATCTGTACACGAAAATTAATATAATCATTTGTAACTGAGGTAACTTCATCCAATGAACCATCTCTAAAAGTGTCCCAATCAGTACAGTCCAGGCATGCTTTTAGTTGTCCCCTGCTTTCGTTTGTCCATGTCCTAATCACCTTCTTTTCTGGCTTACTTCTCTTTAGTTTTGACTTATGACTTATGACTGGAGTCATGCACACAACATTATGATCAGAGGTCAATATAGGCAGCCCAACATTGGCTACATAGGTATTTGGAATATTTACATACACTTACAGCACTTGTCCAGAATATTATTTTTCCTAGTCGCATCCTTGACATATTGTTCAAATGTCGGCAACACAGTGTCCAGATAACACTGGTTCAAGTCTCCAAGCACGATTGCTGGTGCCTCTGGATACTGCAGTTGAAGTTCATGTACACAGTTTGCAATGGTCTTTGCTGGTTGTGCAACTCTTCCTTGCCCTTCAGGGGGCACATAAACAACAAACAGTAGAATGCAACCAAATTCGCGGGCCAAGTAGAATGGTCTTAAAGTCATGCTCAGGATCTCGACATTGGGATTGTCACATATCCTATTTTTTATAGAGTAGGATCGACACCAGAGATCATTAATGTACACACATACACCGCTGTATCCGCCTCCTCCGCCTCCTCCGCCTCTGTCTAGTTGCACCAGGGTGAATCCGGGGACTTCATAGAGTGAGTTTGGTTTCGATGGCTTTAACAAGCTCTCCGTGAAACATAACAATGATGCCTCACGAAAATCATGACTGTACCTTGCATATGCCCGTATCATGCCGATCTTGTTGTGAATGGGACGCACGTTGGCCAGGACGATAGAGGGGAGCGGTGGGCGAGTGTATCTCCTCCGTAGGCGATTCTTAAGACCCCCTTTCCTTCCTTGTTTCCTCTTCCTTTTAATTCGGATCAACTCCTTGGGGATGTTATTCAACACTGGTAGATTGATGTGGCTTGCGTTCGTTGCTTTCGGCTCCGGTGGTCGTAGTGCCAGCAGCATGTCTCGGCTGTACACACAAGCGAAGCTGAACGTTCAACCACGTCTTGTGTTGCTATTGAGTTGAGTCTGAAGTTCAACCGTCAGGCATCTTCCACAGGAGTTAATAATCCACAAGATCAGCAAGGCGATTTCAAAGACCCTCATCTTGCACGTCTTTACACATATAACGACTTACATACATAGGCACACGGACAAGAATAAACTAAACTTTAAGGCATACATGGCATGCCGTTGCAATGGTGCAGCCGCTTTGCCAGCCCAAAAGGTCCGCAAAAGGGACTTTTTTGGTTTAGTTCGAACCAAACAGGGCAGGTGTGAATACGCCCTAAATCACATGTTTTCTACGGATCCCAGGAGAAAAACCTTTTTCTCCTATGAGGTGGGTCACAACACTCTATCCGCTCCTGGTCCGGCCCCTCCGATTTTAGAATCCATTGTGGCCACCAGTCAAAAAGTTTGCCCACCCATGATATAGATACTTGTAGAGACCAAAGGTAACTTGTATGAATTTCATGTTCTCAGAATAAATTTGGTTTCAAAATATTTGTGCAAGTTTTTCTTTCCCTGATGTGTGTATCCATTATTTTGACTGCCTCTGTATACCTCCACATGGCAGCTTAACTTTGCGTCGGGACATGAAATATGGTAAAATGCATGATATTGCTAAAAGCTGCACTGATGAGCCAAAACTGGCTGTATTAATGCACTCTATCATGTTTTTTTGCTTTACAAGTGTTGTTTTTTCTGTTTGTTTTTTCCTGGTTTTCCTTTTTGTCTCAAATGCACTTCCTTGCTCGCAGTCGTGTGTGCCAATTAGTCCGTTTAGTGTCAGTTTAACCGAGGACGCCTGCGAGCTCGCGATGCTGCTGAAATTAAACGTTCTCGAAAGCCTGCAGAGTGAGGTGGCGGCTGCTGACTCTGGCAACTGATTCACTTCCCGTCTCTAATTCCCGTTGTGTTGCAGCTGAGGCCCTGTCACCCTCCATCGTTTCCCAATTGCATTGACTCCTCTCTTTTCTCCCCCCTCGCTCTTCTCCCCTCCACTCCTCTTTCTCCTCCTCCCTTTAGGTACGATGTCGATTCCAAAAGC
>CM020502.1:140000-142500 GCA_009823395.1 Thamnaconus septentrionalis | reverse complement strand
CTGTCCATCTACACAGCACATGAGTGACATGTTATCACACTGTGCTATGTGCAAATGAATTTTTTGTATTTGGCACAGGTCATGCTTGTCTTGACCTCGTCAGATGGACTGCAGACCTGGCACCTCTTTCTCTTTCTTTCCAACTCAGCAGAAACCTAGAAACAAGAGGACCATGATTACTTTACTATGGTGTCTTTTTTCTGATCCCAAGACACACATAACACACTCCCAAACACTTATACACACACAAACTAACTTACTTACTTACCTCACACTCTGGTGTACTTGGTGTAGTCCACTTCTGGATCTCCCTCACTGCGTCTGCAGCGGCTGGGTCCTTGGCAGGTGCATTTTGTAAAGGTCTGCCTGGCAGACTAATATTGGTCGGACTCCCATGCAGGTAATCTTTTGTTTTTCCCCTCTCCTGTTGAAAGGGAACATGGCATTGGGCCAATCCCCCATTAGTCCGACAAATTGCCCATTGGTCCAACCTCTCCTAACCCTAACCAAAAGTGTAACCCTAACCCTGATGGGAGGTTGGACCAAAGGGCAGTTCCCATTGAGTCTCTACTGAATGCAGGCAAAGTTTTACCACGAGAACATAAATGGTTCACGTCAAAAGTCATACACACCTGTGTTTGTGTGCGTGCGGTGGTGGGTGGAGTCTTCCCGCGAGAACATAAATGGTTCTCATCAAAAATCATAACACGTGTGTGTGTGTGTGTGTGTGTGTGTGTGTGTGTGTGTGTGTGTGTGTGTGTGTGTGTGTGTGTGTGTGTGTGTGTGTGTGTGTGTGTGTGTGTGTGTGTGTGTGTGTGTGTGTGTGTGTGTGTGAGAGACACCCTTTTACCTCCATTTTGACTGCCGGGTCAAATTGACCCGAACAGTAACTATGTAATATAAACATGCAGGGGGTGGTTGAAAATAGAAGAAGAAAAACCATTTTCATATTATATGTTGTTTACACTAATTAAGGCAAGCAGAAGAAGTTTCATACTGAAAAAATATTTTTAACTGTATTTCCTAGATCCTCAAACTTTAAAATGGGTCAATTTGACCCGCAACATAACAGGAGGGTTAACAATACCACATGTCTATGAATTTTAGTTTGCAGTACATTGGGTCACTAAGGCTTATTGTATGAGAAGACATTTAGCCCTCAAAATATCTATTAAGTAATTAATTTTTTTTTCACCTCTTTTTCAGTCAACCATCACAGCGTCTTTTGGACATGTTTCTTCTCAAAACACCAGCCTGCACCCATGTTCAAGCAGCTATACTGACAGACAAAGAAATGTATTTCATTTAATTTTGTGTCTCTGAAAATGTTAAGTTGGCAGTAATTAATTTATTTTTTATTGGAAATTTTGACTGAAACTGTTTACTACTTTGCATAATATGCATGCAATAAAATGAAAAATCAGTTTTTTCTTAAAGGAAACAAATTGGTTATTATTATTAAGTTATTGGTCTTACTATCTATTGTATTTTCATAATTGGACTTTAATTAAGCAAACGTATGTTTTTTCCGATTACTCGACCAAAATACTCCATAGCTGCAGCCTTAATTTACTGTAAATGTTTTTTTTGTTGTTGTTTGCACGATCTCTGGTACGCGTTGCCACTTTTACATTTCACTGCGCATCCTATGAGCATGTGACAAATAGAGCTCTTGAAATCTTGTCTATCATACTCTTCTCCCCCTTTCGGCAAACCCTCCTCGGCCTCCGTTACAAGGGTGTGCAGCATCAGGGGATCGAAAACATCAATGGCCCATCGGAAAGGCAGCGCATTATAGTCGGATGTCAGTGAGTCGAGGCAACAAAGGACACACACACAAACACACACCTGTGCCGTTGCACTGTGTTGTGAGTGTGCATCATAGATGGGAAGGTTATGGAAAACTCCTGTGTCAGAGTGGATTTGACATCAATAATTCAATATTCCTTTTTTTCTTTAATGGAGACAAATCTTGAGCAGATTTTACATAAAAACAGAGATACGGCCGAGTGTGTGTGTGTGTGTGTGTGTGTGTGTGTGATTGGCTCCGATTGATGGATTCTTCGGCCTTTTCTTTTCTAGACAATTGCAACCGGTTTCTCGATCAGATACTTTTTCTTCATCATTGCCTGAACAAGTGTTTTGTGCGCAGACATGTGGGTCACCCAGAAGTGACCCCCAGAAAATGGCGCCAAAAACGGTGATTCCGATCCACAGAGGCGACGCAAAAGTGAAAATTGGTGGAAAATGCGCCGAGGCGCAGGTAGTGGCAGGGCTGCGCCAGACTCATTTGAATGTATTTAAATGAGTCATTACGCGCAAAAGGACACACACCCTTCTATGCAAATATGCCTCATTCAGAAAGCGGCAGATCCAGAAAGAGTTTGCGCTCGTGTCCGCACGCACTTTGACAGACGGAAACACCGCCAGCCAAAACCAGGCGCAGTTTCAGTCTGTCAAAGTGTTTCTTGCTTCTGAGTGACACTTTCCTCTCTGAAAA
>CM020502.1:127500-135000 GCA_009823395.1 Thamnaconus septentrionalis | reverse complement strand
CTAAAGTCCCGCATAAATCGCGCTAAAGTGTCTTCGCGACTCTCTCTCTCTCTCTCTCTCTCTCTCTCCATGCGTTGGAGCCGAACTGCCGCCTACTTAATTTATGACTGTCCTAATGCCGGCCGGACAGGGACACGCAGCGGGCCGGATGTGGCCTGCGGGCCTTACTTTGCCTAGGTCTGGTGTATGGGCTCTGCTGTTTTTTTTGTAAAACACACTCACAATGTACTTATTTTGGTGGAAGTGGATGTAAATTCTATGAAAGCTTAATCAACATGCACATTCTCCTGAAATGGGTGGTGCAGGGAGCAAATCCCTAGACACATTCACTACCAAAAAAATTACAATTACAATTTTTCTTAATTTGCTTAAATTCTGTCGACTGTCCCATTTCTAATTGCTTGTTGCTCCTTAGGGCGTGTTCTCATTGCCTCGCCACGCCTCGCCTCGCCACGGTGCGCCAAGCTGCGCTGTGTATCGCCTCAAGACTCCTTAGATTCCCTAGCTTACCGCGCCTCACGCTGGAGCAACTCAATTTGTTTTGAGCGCTTCGCCATTTGCCGCTCGTCGTTTTCGCGAGTATGGTTGAACACATTCGCAACGTCGAGGGCATTCCCGGTTCGCCTGCCTCTCCCCAAAAGACAAAACAAACATGTATTGAAATAGCTGTTTTCAAAAAATGTATACACATATAAATATATTTGTTCACCACCAATAGTAGCTACTTGTATTCACGGTAAAATGTACCTGACACGGAAGTTCCGTGTCGAAGGAGTTGGCGTCGATGTCCGCTCCAAAAGAGAACATCGACGAGGACACTGAGCCAATCCAGTGCCCTGCTTGTCACTACGTCACCACTAAACTCGCTTCGTCTCGCTTGGACCCTGAGCGATTGAGGTACCAAAACAGCACCCCCTACAACCGTGCAGCGGCCAGTGCTAACACCCTACAACTGTACCGTACCGTGGCAAGGCGTGGCAAGGCGAGGCAAGGCAATGAGAACGCCCCCTTAGTATCCCCGTGTAGCCTGTTGTATGCAAACAACTGAGGAGTTTGGTGAACCGATAAAGGCCTGACTCAAATTTTAGCATATCTGGCCCACACAGAAATTGATCCGATTGGTCCAATAAGGTCATTATGGAAGTGGAATCAAACTGCATCTTATCAGTGGGAGACTCGAAGCGGCCTGTGTGCACAGTACAAACAGAAACAAGATCACTGGTCTCAATCACACACACACACACACACACACCCATGGTTCCCTGCAGCAGCCAGAGAAAACTGATAAGAGCTCAAGCTGGCAAACAACAGAGAACCGCGTTCATCCCCTTGCAGGTGCTTCTGTGGTTGGCCTTCAGTGTAGGATTCAGACATGTCTGAAAAACTCGCTGGGTATTAAAACGCACACAAAGAAGAAACAATTTGAGAGGATAAAGAGGAATAAGAAACAGAGGAAAGGGAAGAACAAATGAATGCTAACATGCAAGTTTAAAAAATAATAATAATAAAAACAGTAATGAAGTAATGAAGTCATTCTGTATTTTTTTGATCAAATGAATTTCCAGTTTTTTGTGATGACCTCTCGTCCATTTTTATTAATGGAAATTATTTCAGTGAGATTGGGATACCCAAGCGAAAGGTAACGACATCATTGTCGGACTTCTAGTGACTTCCTTCAGACTTGGATTTGGAGGAGTTGGTGACAGTGTCGGCACCAAGGGCGATGTTTGCTTCGTACTCTGTGGCTAGAGCTGCTGTGGTTAGCTGCTGTGTGTCACGGTGTTTAGGTCAGGGGAGGGCAAATTTTTTGACTGATGGGCGACAATGTGTTCTAAAATTTGACAGAGGAGCAGATGGAGTGTTTTGGTGACCTACCTCATTGGAGAAAAAAATATCATGGGATATGTAGAAAACATGTACTTTAATGCCAATTGAAAATAAACCAAAGCGTTATAAGAAAATATGTGTCTCTGAAGGCTCACTGTATTTAGCTCTTCATTGAAATGACTCTTTAAACACTGAAAAAAAAATGAAATACAGCTATTTTATGACTAACTTAATATTAATATAATTTCTTCAGATTGAAAAGGTCAGGTCCCATATGACCCCTGGGCCGTAGTGCCCTGCTCATGCCTGGTTTAGCTCATCTCAGTCCTGGAGTGAAGTGCAAGTCGTCCACTGACAACAAGCATCCGGTGACGCTTTTCTATTGTAAAACCGCAGCTACTGCGACATCTGCGCTAATCGCTTCGGAAGCAGTTGGCCCAAATGTGACTTACTGCTCAGGTGCTTCGTCAGGGTGCATTCAGGGCAGCTAGCAGAACCCTGACCAGTCATGGAATCCATACAAAAATTTGAGATTATCAGGACGGGTGACCAGAGATTAGCTCGATCCACCTCTCCTTACCACGGGAGTCCCTTTTTTGTTTTGCTCTTTTCTTTTTCGTTCTACAGCCTTCTGGCTTCACTCATCGGCTTCAGTCAGCCTCCCCTCTGTTAAATCACTGTAGAGTCGATAGAGCCTCACGCCGCCCTCCCACTCTCCTTTCTGTTGCACACTGGTTATAATTAGACACAAAACAAATGATGAGTCTGGAGATGAGAGGAATGCATTACGGCCTGGATTGTTGGAATGAAGATAAGCTGTTTGTTCTCACGGCTCCCAAATCCATAATGACAAAAGTATCAATGAAAGTGGCATCGATGTGTTTTTTTTTTTTTTTATTATTATTTTTTTTTTTAAAGTGTGATTCACTTCAGTTTGCTTTAACGGTGTCTGGTTGTACTACAAGTGGCTTCTTTTAATAATGAATTTTTTTTTGTTGTTTTTGTTTTTGTTTTTTAACTCCGATTAGCACGTAAACCGTAGCTATTCTTGCTGTGGTTCACACACATTCGTCACATTCACATGTTTTTGATACATATTAATTTTTTTACAAATGTAACATAAAACATTGACAATCAAAAAAAGTAAAACTTTAAAAGAAGATCACAGGCAGAAGAAGAAAGACAGAAAAACATTAAGAAAAGACAACGAACAACAGACATGACAAGTTCCCAGATTTGAGTTTCATAAACTACTGACCAACAATACGCAAGCGGAAGAAATACTCTGACCGCCTTAAAAAAAGGTAAAAACGGACATGTATCCAGCATTCAAAATGCCCACTAAAAAAAAACCTAAAAATTTCCCGAAAGAACACGTCTGACACCAATCCAACACAACCAGCCTCCAGTCAAAACGACATAACAAAACCCAATAAATTGGCCAGTAAACAACACCAAATGAGTTCAAAAGTCATTTATCACCTGTTATTTATCACCTGTTTAGTCACCTGTTTACCATTCTGTGTATTTCCCAACAGAACTATCAAGGTGGAGGTATACGACTGGGACAGAGATGGCGGGTAAATACCCTTTGTGTTTGTGTGTGTGTGTGTGTGTGTGTGTGTGTGTGTGTATTTTAACGACTTCACAACTTGTTTAGCAAGTCCCACTGCTGCGTGTTCAATTTTTGCCGAGCTAGACTCACTGTTCTGGGGACGATCTCATTGTTTTTGTCAAAGCTCATGTTTTCAATATTAATTAATAAGGTTGCTGTTTTTTAAGTGTGTAAATAAGAGCCAGTCCCAGTTAATTAAAGCGCCTAAACAGACTCTCAGCGAAAGGGAGCTTCTGCAGTTGGTGTCAGTTAAAGCTGCTCTTTGAGCTTTGTCTCTCCAAATAATTGAGCATAATGGCGTCGCTGAGTCATGGACTAATTAAACGGAGGACGTCTTCTCGTACACGTTTTTGTTTTTTCCTTTAAAAAATAATTATTCCAAAGGACTTTTGACAATGTATGGACTCAGATCCATCTTCCTCTTTGGTTTTTACCGACTTGCCTGCTGTCGCTTAATGTCAAAGGACACCTTTGCGGTTTGGCTAACACTAAAATCCAACAATTAAATGCTCTGAGTCAAGGTGGATATTTCAGACTAGAAGTCTCCTCAGTCAATCCAATGGATTGGTGAATTGCCCAATGATTGGCACGTGATCAGACTCATTGGATCGCGGCTTAGGGGCAACGTGGTTCTTTTGCGTTTTCTACAAATTTCTAAAATATACGTAGTGCAGCGTTAGTCCACTACATAGCGGTGGCAAATTCAGCGAGGGACAATCATTTGAGGAGGCCCTGTGAGGACTCCGGGTCACTGTTGATAAATCGGCCGTAAGCAGCGACATCACTGCCCTTCGCTAATCTGATACAGGTAGCATCTTAATTAACCCACCTGTTTTTCCAGTAGGTAAGGACAAAGCGTGGCTGCTGACAGCGCTGACAAACAGATGAGCAGCATCAGTCCCTGAGTGCACATGCTTACTTCTTTTCTACTTTCCTTTAACGCTCCACAATGTCTTACCTTGTATGATCTGAAGGGAACACGGTGACTTTTGTCTGTTTGACAGTTTTTGGTTGATTTGCTTCCCCAGTGCAGCAGAGGAATCTTTACCATTCCTAACAATCTGTTTGGTGGAGATGAGCAACATTTGTCTTATCAGTTATTCCATTTTTTTTTTAAATTCAGTTTCCTCCCCCGTTTCTCTAACACACGGTGTTGAGACATTTAGCAGAAAAACAAAATTTAACCTTGGGTGTGTAATATTTTTCAGAGTAACCCTTTGAATACCCCTTTCTTTTAAAAAAGAAAAACATCTTGACTCTCTGATCTTCTCACCTTTTCTCCCTGCGCTTCCTCCCCCAGCCACGACTTCATCGGGGATTTCAGCACCAGCTACAGAGAGCTGTCCCGTGGGCAGAGCCAGTTCAACGTCTACGAGGTGAGTTGGATCTGCCGAAGAAGGGAAACAGGTGTCACTCAGCTTATTTGGAGGTGCGAATCAAGGTGTGAATTGAATTAAAGGTGGCATTGCGCCTTTATAGGTACCATATGGTAGTTGTTGTGAATTTGTGAGGCCCATGTGTGCTCATTTAGCCCAAAAACTCCAGACAAAGGAGTACAGAGAGCTCTCCAATGTGTGTAGCCCTGCGTAAAACAGCACATTGAGCCCTTTGTTTGGAGCATCCTGCAAAAATAAATGCTTTCCACTTCCCACTAAAACTAAGACACCTTTTCGGATTGAAATGGGTCAAGATCAAGGCGACCACATTTCAGCGTCAAGACACCTGGTTGGGGTAAACTGCTCCCTTTGTGACATCACAAAAGGTGGACCTCTGCGTTTCAGAAGCAAAAATAACTTCAGAATGGGCTTTTATTATTTCTGGGGAGTTCATTGGCTGTCTACAGACATTGACATCACTGTCAGATTGTTGCAACTGTTTCTCCTCTGTGTCTGCTTTGGAGGGAGAGTAGAGCTGTTTGCCATGTTGTTGCAACGTAAATCATAAAAAAAATACAAAATAACCCACAAGGCGTTCAAGTGTAGAAAAGAAAAGAAAAAAAAAACGGTTGAACCCAGCAGAGTGTAGGAGGGTTCAGTTCATCCGTCCGCTCCGCTGTCAGCCCTGACAGCTGTGATGGATGGCTGGCTGATCTACTCCTGGGAAGAATCGCTGTCGCTCCATTATCGATAGTGCCCACATGGGGGACTTTTTTTTTCTTCTTACTTAAACAGCTGCCATTCGACTAATTGCCCCAAAAAAGGTGCAAGCAGCAACTTTCCATATGGTAGGCTGCGGAGAAAGCAGAGTTATTTTGAAACAAATATCAAGGGCATAATAAAGGTCCTTGTGCTTGTGAACACCAGGGAGAGACCCATAAATCCACACGTTCGCGATGTTCTTTCCCACCCCTGAGTTTTTTCTCTCCCCTCCATTCAACCTTGGCCCACTTTAATTAGACTGCAAAGGTCTAATTTAAAAGCTCTTCTACTGTTGTTGGCAATTCGAAACAGGTTCTGGCTAATCCATGCGGCAGAGGAGTAAATTTAAGGCATTGGCCCATTCGAGTTGGAGCACTTAAAGCTAAAATAGATGGAGGAGGGTGGCTCAGCAAAAATAATAAAATAATTGTAAATTATTTGGTTGTTTTGAAATGTGAGAGGAGGAGAAGTTCTCTGTGAAGAAAAGGCATGGAGTGATGGTCAGCCTTCCCACGGAAAACCTGTAAAAGTCATGGAATTTGTAAATGCCATTCATCAACCAGGCCTGGAAGTCATGGAATGTTGTAGAATCACTGACAGTTTTGGAAAAGCCCTAAAATTTGACAAGGGCGATTACGAACTGGCAGAATTTGTTTGTTACTCCACCCCAGTGTTTTTCAAAATTTTTTGGAGCCACGGCATATTTTCTTCCATTGAAAAAAATCACATGGCACATCACCAACCAAAAATATAATGAAATTACACTTTTCAGTCCAATAGTGAAAATACAGTCCTTTAATTTATTTATAATGACTCAGTGTGACACCTTGAGCTGAGGAAAATAGGCTGACATTCCTTTGAAAGCACAGTCACTCCACGGTGAAATGTTATATTTTTTTATTTTTTTATTTAAATGTTTTTATTTTAAATATCTTAGATTATTTGAAATTGGATAATTTTCCATGGCACACCTAACATTATCTCATGGTACACGAGTGTGCTGCAGCACAGCAGTTGAAAAACACTGCTCTACCCTGGCGTGTTCTACCGTCCAGGAACCTTTGTTCATATTAAATTGAAGACTAACACAAATACTGGGTCTGTATTTTGAATGCATGAAGCACTTAATGTAGCCTAAGATCAGAGGCAAAGGTTCACGTCTTAAGTGTGAAAATTCAAGTATTTATAGGTCACCGTAAGGTCATGGAAAAGTCGTAGAAAAGTTTTGAAATTTTCTCCATGACAGTCAGTCAGTATCTTTTTCCTTGATTCTCCCTCAGGTAATAAATCTAAAGAAAAAAGGGAAGAGGAAAAAATACCTCAACTCTGGAACGGTGAGTGAAAAAAAAACACTTTTTGTGAGTGTAAAGCACTTTAGTTGTATTTGTAGGTGGGCGACTTTGGCTCATGAGGTAGAGCGGGTTGTCCAATGACTGGAAGGTTGGCGGTTCAAATCCCGCTCCATCCTAGTCTGTCGTTGTGTCCTTGGGCAAGACACGTAACCCACATTGCCTCGTACAAGTTTTAGTGGGTTTGGGGTAGACTGGCTGCCACACTTGTGTCAGTCTGCCCCAGGGCAGCTGTGGCTACACATGTAGCTCACCACCACCAGTGTGAATGTGGTGTGAACGAATAAGTTGTAAAGCACTTTGGGTATCTTGAAAAGCGCCATATAAAATCAAGCCATTATTATTATTATCATTATTATTATTATTAAAAGAGCACGGCTGACCTTGACTCCCCTCCTGGGTGATTTTTAGGTGACGCTGCTGTCGTTCCTGGTGGACATCGAGGTCAGCTTCTTGGACTACATCAAAGGCGGGTAAGTCCAACGGGGCCTTGCTTTCTCCTCGTCTTCCGTTTCGCCTGCCGCTTTAACGGGCGGTGACTGCCTGGGTTTAGCGGCCCAGCTGGGGGACT
>CM020502.1:92500-122500 GCA_009823395.1 Thamnaconus septentrionalis | reverse complement strand
CAACTCGGTTTGTTCCAAGCGCTTCGCCCTTTGCCGCCGCCGTTTTCGCAAATATGGTTGAACACACTCGCGAACACGGAAGTTCCGTGTCGAAAGAGTTGGCGTCGGTGTCCGCTCCAACAGGGAAAATCGACGAAAACACTGAGCCAATCCAGTGCCCTGCTCGTCGCTACGTCACCACTAAACTCGCCTCGTCTCGCTTGGACCCTGAGCGCTTGAGGTACCAAAACGGCACCTCCTACAACCGTGTAGCGGCCAGTGGGGCCGTTCTACAACCGTACCGTGGCGAGGCGAGGCGAGGCGAGGCAGTGCTATGGGGACGCCCCCTTACACCAACACCACCCCTTCACCCCTCACCCCTCTACCATAACCAACCGCTCTCATGCCCCCTGATTGACGGCTCCTTTTTCCACAACAAGCTAATCAGATAATTGTTCATTTGGACCTAATTAGGAGGCGCCGTCCCACCCAGCAGCATTAGCATAAAATGTCTGATTTCAAGAGCCACCATCTCGATCTTTCCAAGCATTCTCACTCTTCTCTTCCCTCCTCCATGGCTGCGACGAGGCGTCAGTTACCACCCGCCGACTTCAACAAAGAGGCCTTAGTTCATGGGGGTACGAGGATGGGAAGCAAAGGAGAAAAAAAATAGCGCAGAGGAAGCGTCAGCAAAGTGTGTTACCCGTATCTTTTAGTTTGGAGTCGCGCTCACTGTGACAGATATTGTTTGTCTCGTCTTTTCTGGGCGTCAACGTCGTCAATGCTTCTGAGAGGTTGTCATTAATCGAGACAGGCTGAGAGGAGATACAAAGGTTTTTGTATAAAGAAAAAAAAGAAGAGGGAGAAAATATTCTATTTCTGGAGGAGCCGCTCTCCTCTACTCCTCCTGCTCCTCCTCCTCCTCCTCCTCCTCTTCCTCGCAGCAGATGGGCTCCGTCTCACCAGCAACATATGTTTTCATATCATCAGGAGGGGTCAGTCTGCCAGACTTCCGCTGCCGTTTTAAGGGCCACTCAGCGCACATGCGTGATGCGCCCTCTGGCACATAGACGTAGGGGGACACTTTTCTGTGAACATTTGGGAAGTTTATGACGAGATTTATTTTTAAAAAACGAAAAATTACAAGTGATTTAAAGTTGATGCAGTCACACTTGGGGAGGAGGAGGGGATGAGAGGAATGGGGGTTAAGTGAATACTGTGTGACGAATTCTCCATTATTCCAACAGTCCAATTGGATTCGCCTGACAGAAGGCGAACTTGAGTTGTACATTTTTCATGTTGTTGAAATGGCTAGTTGATGTCTAGCGTCATGGTCCGGGGGTGTCCAGAAGTAATTATGGGATGGGAGTAAGAAAAAACGATTTCACTCCACTTAAGCCTGTCAAGTTGCTAGAAGGCCGGCTCTGAAGACTCCTGGTGGTCCCTTCGGAAAAAAAAAGATTCCAGACGATGCATTCAGGGTCAGTGGGATAGTTCAGAACTGCTTAAATTGTAAAAAAAAAAAAAAAGGAATATAAAAAATATAATAAATATAATAATGATGAAGATAATGACAATGAATTGTCAATTGACAACGTACCTTAACATAGTGAGTTCAGAGTTGTGATATTAACTCACAGATTGTGTCAAGGGTTCAGTCGTTTCTGTTGAATTGGCGGTCATAAAACCCTTAAAATGAATCTTTGCAAAGCCATCAGTGTACTACTCTATATGAACCCTAGAATTAGTGTTTAGTGTAGTGTGACCGCACCAACCGAGACCAAGACATTATCAAGACTAAAGAGTATTGAGATTGAGACAAGACCAATGCTGTATATATCAAAGAAAAACAACAAAATAGAAAAAATGACAAGCGTCTTTTTTTGAAAATTAAAGTTTGCTTGTACATCAATGGAACAGCAACATTTCTTTTCAGCAATTTTTTTTTTTTAAATGTCTTTCTTTTGCTACTTCGCCAACTATTTTGAACCATTTTCAAGGAAACAACTTCGCTTCAGAAAATAAAAAAAATAAATCGAAAAAAAAAAACTAGGAATAAGGGGCCGTGTCACAAACAGAGCGGAACAAGGCAGTTGGACTGTTTTCTGTTATTATCTACATTGCAGTGTTGGCTGAGTCTCGACTGGTCTTGATCAAAAATCAAAAAGGGTCCCAGTCTGAGACCAAGACAAGACCAGGTAAAAATGCCTCCGAGTTCAATACGAGATTAAAACCCTTAAAAAGTGGGCTCAAGACCGTCACAGAGGAAAAGCCAAACGACTTTGGATGGCCTGGTGGGCGGGTCACAAGAGTTGCACGTACAACACGTGGCTCGAAAACAATTCAGAGTCAGAATGCCTGATGTGTCAGGCACCAGCCAACCACACCCAACCGACCAACCGACCCTGCTGCGCTGGCATTTTGTCACGTCGACTCTCAACTGAGTTGCCGTGGGCTGGAACAGCGGGACGAGATCGGCGGCCAACAAAAAAAGCAGCTGGGGTCCCCTCCCTCCCATCATAATATGTCATGACAATGCAGGATACTTGTCTAATAAGAATTTGGCAGAGGTGGGGAGTGGCTTCTTCTTGTTTGGTATCAAGAACACACTTTTTTTTTTTTTTTTTTTAAGATTTTCCTGCGTCACCCCAACAAGTTCAAATTTAAATTTAAGTGGACGAGCGCCATTTCCTCTCAATGCTGTTGTTGAGATAGTGAACGGCCTCCGTCTACGGATGAAAGCTAGCATGGCATTAAAAAAAAAATGCAATGACAGGATTGAACCGTGTACATATTTATTTACAGATACAAAACACAAGAGTTGCACAAGGCAGAAGGCTGTGAAGTGGAGAACTTCATCTGTGGTTCTTGTCTAAAAAGTCAATATTGAATCACAGTGATTGTTACAGACGCCCAGTAATGAGGTTGGACTGGAAATTGTCCCTGGGCCTGTGGTTTGTTTAATCCAAACTGAAAGTGTCCTGCTAGGTTGAGATTACTATTGCAATATAAACCAAATTTAAAATCATAAAATCCTGACTCCATGTGGCACCGTCAGGGATCCGGGGAGTAACGTTTGTTGTTATCCTAGAAGAATTTCACACTTCCTCCCCCGCCACCCCTGCAATCACCTCACTGAAGCCAGACCTTTGAGCTGCCTCTCGGGGTCAAAACGTGCTCCGCGGCCGATGCTTGGTAGTTGACAGCGAATCCATTGCGCTGGTGATTCCACCAGCGCAATGCTTTCATGAGCGTTCATTTTGCCGGTGCCAGGCAGGTGGGAGGCGCGGATTAGCTATCATCTTGCACGGAAGTCTTGTTGTTCGCAGGCGCTTGGACAGAGACCAGTGCAAAGAAAACGTATCGTGAAACTGTAGACAAATAATCAGTCATCGGTGACAATCACTGTAGCACCGCTCATCAAATCCTCTCACGGAATATTTGGAAAGTTAGTTAATGAATAAATGCAACATGTATTTTTTTGTTGCTACCTGCCCTGCCCCGATAAAGAAAGACAGGAAGTGACCGCCAGCCTTGACGCTGCGAACGAGAATTAGCATGCATTCTGCCAAAGTGACGGTTTAATTACGACTGGTTGGCATTTGAGCTTTGACAGCGGTTTACATCATGCCGCTCTCCCAACTCTCCCAGGTTGGGACAGGTGTTGAGTTAAACACTGCAGCGTATCATCACAACTCACCGTGGATGTGCAGCTCATGTAACGCCTCAACAAATCGCTAACTGAAAACTGGCTAATAGAATGCGCTGGCAGTTTGCCGGGCAACAGTCTCACTCCAAAGAAGGCACATTTTGACCTTTTGTCAGGACCCCACAACTGCACCCAGTGCTTTCCTAGGCTACCAGCGACTTAATTATGCGCCCTCCACGGTCACTCAGACATTCATTGAGGTGTATGTGTGTGCATAAATATATATATGTATTAATGCTGGGCATCGATTAATTTTTTTTATTTGCAATTAATCGCACTCGAATCCGGGAGTTAATCGCGATTAATCACGATTAAAATGGCTCATTTGAAGTCTGCCGAAGGCATTCAAAATATGTGTGTGCAACATAAATAATGACCAGAAGTAAGTCCTTGAGGACGGGTTTCAGTTTATCATTCAAAATAAACATGCATAGTAGGCCAGTTGGCTGTGGCGACATGTAACGATCAGGCAATTTGACAGACAGGTCTGTCTTATGTGGACAAAGTTCTTTCATGAACTACCTGGAATGACCAACAGATGGTGCAACAACACCATGCAACGACATCCATGTCAGCTGGCGTTTGATGTACATGTGTTCCGACCAGCACATTGTTTAAGCCCCCCCCCAGCATAACTCGGACAGACTGGGCCAGGCATAAAAAAAAGAAAAGAAAAAAAAAGCATCCGCGCTAAAATATTCATTGCT
The DNA here is from genome assembly GCA_009823395.1 of Thamnaconus septentrionalis. Lineage (NCBI taxonomy): Eukaryota > Metazoa > Chordata > Actinopteri > Tetraodontiformes > Monacanthidae > Thamnaconus > Thamnaconus septentrionalis. The sequence goes on along the minus strand of CM020502.1, from coordinate 118,105 downwards.
TGCTCACTATTGTGGCGGCCGTGGGGAGCTGGATGCCCCCCTCGAGCCGCTACAAAATAAAAGGTGACGTAAATGTGGTGCACCAAAGACGAGATCTGCGCAACGAGTGGTTCCTCCGTCGAATCACCACACTATGTTGACCCAGCAAATTTTTTTTATTGTGAGATAAGAGTCTCGCGGTAACGCAGCACGTTAACGCCGTGCCAACGGCCCAGCACAAATATATATACAGTGCCATGAAAAAGTATTTGCCCCCTTCCGGATTTCTGTGTTCTTTGCATAGTTATCACACAAAAAGGTTTCAGTTCATCAAACCAATTTTAATATCACACAGAGACAACCCAAGGAAATATAAAATGCAGTTATATATATATATATATACACATATAAATGTGTATATATATATATATATATATATATATATATATATATATATATATATATATATATATATATATATATATATATATGTATATGTATGTATATACATATACATATATATATATATATATATGTATGTATATGTATATATATACATATATATATATATATATATATATATATATATGTATATGTATATATATACATGTATATGTATATGTATATATATATATATGTATATATATATATATATATATATATGTATATATATATATATATATATGTATATGTATATATATATATATATATATATATATATGTATATATATATATATATATATATATATATATATATATATATATATATATATATATATATATATATATATATATATATATATATATATATATATATATATATATATATATATATATATATATATATATATATATATATATATATATATATATATATATATATATATATATATATATATATATATATATATATATATATATATATATATATATATATATGTATATATATATATATATATATATATATATATATATATATATATATATATATATATATATATATATGTATACATATATATATATATATGTATATATATATATATATATATATATATATATATATATATATATATATATATATATATATATATATATACGTATATATATATATATATATGTATATATATATATACATATATATATGTATGCATATATATATGCGTATATGCATATGTATACGTATATGTACGTATATGTATATATACGTATATGTATGTATATATATGTATATATGTAGTGTGACTGATAAAGAGCTTGAGGTTAATGTGTTAGCAGCTTTTGTTTTTTCTTTTTGTGTTTTTTAACATTTTTGCCGACACGGGGCGCAGTGGTTAGCGCTGCCGCCTCACAGCAAGAAGGTCGTGGGTTCGATTCCGGGGCCCGGACCTGTGACCTTTCTGTGTGGAGTTTGCATGTTCTCCCCGTGTCTGCGTGGGTTCTCTCCGGGTTCTCCGGCTTCCTCCCACACTCCAAAAACATGCATGTGAGGTCAATTGAATATTCTAAATTGTCCGTAGGTGTGCATGTGAGTGTGAATGGTTGTCTGTCTCTATGTGGCCCTGCGATGAACTGGCGACTTGTCCAGGGTGTACCCTGCCTTCGCCCTAAGACAGCTGGGATAGGCTCCAGCAGACCCCCGTGACCCTGAATAGGAATAAGCGGGTATAGAAGATGAATGAATGAATGAACGTTTTTGCCTTGTGCTAATTAGCGTGATTTAGCACTCTAACATACCAAATGAAGATGAAGCTCAATGTCTGGTTTCCTGATTAAACTCTGATCACTATATATATATGTATTAGAATTACAATTAAAATGACTTTATTTGTGCAAAATTGGGGAAATTTACATATTTGCAGCAACATGTAGTTGCAACCGAGAAGAGAAAAATACATGATTATCAAAAGTAAATCAATAATAAATAAATAACTATGTATAGAGTAAGAAATACATTTATACACATGTATAGACATACATAAAGTACATACGTACAGCGCCTTGCAAAAGTATTCACCCCCCCTTTGCTTTTATCTATCAGATTGTAATTTAAATGTTTTTCATCTGAATATTTCGTGAGATGGATCTGCACAAAGTAATCTAAGTTGATGAAGCGAAATGAGAAAAAAAATAGATAAAAGAATAATTTAAAGAAATAAAAAAGTGGAAATTGGCATGTGCATATTTATTCACCCCCCTGAAGTCAGTACTTTGTAGAGCCACCTTTTGCAGCAATTACTGCTGTAAGTCTCTTCTGATAAGTCTCTATGAGCTTGCCACATCTTTCAACTGGGATTTTTGCCCATTCCTCATGGCAAAACTTCTCCAGCTCCTCCAAGTTGGATGGTTTCCACTTGTGAACGGCAGTCTTCAAGTCAAACCAGAGATTTTCAATCGGATTGAGGTCCGGGCATTGACTAGGCCATTCTAGCACATTTAACTTCTTCTCCTTAAACCATTCATGCGTAGCTTTAGCAGTATGCTTTGGGTCATTGTCCTGCTGGAAAGTGAACCTCCGTCCCAGTCGCAAATCACAGGCGGACTGAAACAGGTTTTGCTGCAGAATGTCCCTGTATTTAGCATGATCCATCTTCCCCTCTATGCGGACCAATTTCCCCATCCCTGCTGCTGCAAAACATCCCCATAGCATGATGCTGCCACCACCATGTTTACTTGCGGGGACAGTGTTCTTGGGGTGATGGGAAGTGTTGGGTTGCCACCAGACATAGCATTTCCCTTTGTGGCCAAAAAGTTAAATTTTAGTCTCATCTGACCAGATCACCTTCCGCCATACATTTAGGGGGTTGTCCACATGCTTTTTGACAAACTCAAAACGTGCCTTCTTCTTTTTTTTTTTTTTTATATAATCTTTTTATTCAGCATCAGCAATATAGAACATAGATAAACATATACAGGCGTTACAATGCTTATTTTTGTATTTTGACCCTCCCCCCCACCCACAAGAACATGTTGGACACCAATCGACAAGGAATGTATGAATAAATGAGATAAATATGAAATAAATAAATAAATAAATAAATAAATGAAATAAAAATTAAAAAGGCAAAAATAAATAAATAAAAATAGAGTAAGCAAGCAATTGCCTGAGCTCGTCAAGACAGGCTGTGCACTCAAAGAGATAACGTTAACATGGAATTCAATAATAAACATAAACATGAATACAAGATGACAGCTAAATGGGTGTCAAGTGGGTACATTTTTGAGTTTCAGAAGATGTTTCAAAACCGGATCCCAGACAGAGAAGAATTTTTCCTTGGATCCTCTGAGAGTGTATTTTATTTTTTCTAATTGAATGAATTGTGTCAAGTCACTAAACCACAAAGAAACTTTAGGAGGATTTTTAGATTTCCAATGTAATAATATTCTTCTACGTGCAAGCAGTGTCGTAAAAGCAATTATGTTTTTGTAATTTTTCCTGAATGTTGTATATTGTCTATCTGTGGTACCAAATATGGCCATAGTTGCGTTGGGTTGAAGGTCAATGTGTAAAGCTTCTGAAAGCGTTTTAAAGATAATAGACCAGAAAGATGATAGGGCTGGGCATGACCAAAACATGTGTGTAAGATCAGCAGGAGCGTTTCGACACCGATCGCAGTTTGCGTCAATGTTGGGATATATTTTAGCCAATCTTACTTTGGAATAGTGGACGCGATGTAAAATCTTAAATTGTATAATGTTCAATTTAGCACATGAGGTGCAGTTGTTAAAGGTCCCATATTATGCCACTTTTCCACTTCTTAAAATAGTTCTCAAATGTGTAAAAGACCTGTCTGTGACCTGCATTAGTCAAAATTGACTTTGGATCTAATATTTTTTCTCTGTTCAGAAGAGCCCGTTTTAGGGCCTGTCACCTTTATGTTAATGAGCTGCACCTGGCCACGCCCTTCTCTAGTCGAACGGGCTGTGGCTTCGGCCCGTAGCTGGCGCGCTAATGTTGTGAATGCGGCGACTCGGTCATGGCTAGCAGAAGCAGTGTGGTGCAACCGTACCAGTTTGAGCCAGAGTCTGACCCAGAGGAAGAGGCTTCGGCAGAAATACGGACTCAACGACTGCAGCAGGACATTTCAGAGTGGTAAGATACAAATACTGTGCGTCTTTCTATTTTAAAGTTTTCACTTTGTGCGATGTTACACTGTTACTTACACGTTAGCTCATGCTAACGGCTTCATCGCCCCGTTCTCGTCATTACTTCGAGCTCTTCTGGTGAAAGAGTATTTTTCTAAACAGTGCAGTAACGTTATACTCATCTCTCCTCCATATATTCTTCAAGTCTACCTATAAAAAAAAAGAAAGTTGTCGGCACAGAGCTGTTAATAACCCCAGCAAATACTCAGACTGCTACCAGCATAATGCTAAAACTAAAAGGATACTTAACTATCAAACTATGTAACTAGGCAAAAACTATATGTATATATATATATATAAAGTCTTGCGACGTTTTCAGCAGAGCTGTCTTAACATAGAAACGAACAGCCTTTTTTTTCCTAGGTATTTTTAATGTACCTTTTTTTTTTTTGTTTAACTTAAGCTTAAATATGTCTTTATCCACAATATGTCATAGTCAAAATTAGAGGCAGTGCCATGTTGCTTAAAATGCCACTGTTCTCCATCTCAACGTAAGACAAATGTCACAAGTCTTATCCAACTCTGCTTGTGTTGGCAACTTTCATTCAGGTGAAATTATAACTTTTTTCTTTTGACAGGTGCTCCTGTGGAAACTGTAACACCATGCCCACGGAGAAGGAAAATGTATGCTGCTTGGAGATACCACAGGTAAGAGTCAAGATATCAAAAATGAAATCTAGTTTGTCTTGATTATGGTTTATTGCATACATCTTTGAGACACAATGGCATTTATACTTTGTACTATCTTGTAGGTTTGCAGATGCCTGCAGGAGGTTGAGGGGGACCTCAAATGCATGGTGGACCATCCAGGATTGGAGCCAGTATGCCTGAATAGGTTCATTTAAAATTAAAATCAAAGATTTTATGGATTACTTCTTTGCTTCAGTAGGTATAAAAATGTAACTGTAATAAAGTGTGACAAACAGGATATATGTGTGTTTTTTTTCATAAGCAAGCAATGTGTATGTAACCTAATAATTGACATGAGTCATTTCAGTATACACACTCAAACATTTATTGCCATTGAATTATTTACAGATAAGTTATAAATGTGATATACAACATACAAGAAAACTATTTACAACTACACATAAAAAAGTGAACTTGGAGCCAACGATGACAGCTTCTGGTGGGAGTAGAGCCAGGGGGAACATGTCTGAAACAGATATTATTGACAATGTTAATTATACTTTAGTATTAGAATTGCAAGAGAGTAGAGGGGAGTATTAGCCATATGTTATAGCAGGCAAAACAACAAAAATAAATTGTTATATAAATAAAAGTTATGTAACCACTGCACTAAGTATCTTGTCCAATGTCTTGTAGTCACATGGGGATTAGAACACGTTATCACCCCCCACTATGTATGTGAGCTGGTGTTTCGCTTGCAATTAACATTTGAATGAGGAAAAGCTGGACGTAGGCTGAGTATCAACGATGAGTCAAAACAAGGCTGACGTTACAGGTATGTGGAGAGGGGGAAGGGAGCTTTGAGACAAATCAAAGCCAATCTTTTAGAAGCCCAAAAACAACGCTTATTTATGAAAAGCCTTTTGGTGTCTAAAAGTAGGCTGTCACCCTGATTTTGCAGACACACACACCTCTCAGGTTAGCTTCAACTGCTGCGGCTAACCTACCATGTAGTTACTGAAATCGAATTGAGTTTGATAATCACCCGGCCGAAAACGGAGGTTATTTCTTCGAACATATTTTCAAACAGCTTTCTACTAACGTCCCCGTTTATCTTACATTACATTTGCGTTTAAACGTAACGTTAACGTTACTGCAGAGACTATGTTGTAGCGTTAGTTTACAACAGTAACGTTGACTTACGTTAGCTGCAATGCTAAAAACACATTGAAAGGCTAGGAAAGGAACGAAGGCTCAACAGTACATCAAAATAAAATGTTAAAAACTTACATCTTCCACGTTTGTAGTGGTGTCACGAACCGTTGGGACCGATCCATTCTTTGTGTTTAAACGAAGTGCAAATCCAGCTTTGAACTGCCTTTCAAACAGTCCTTCGTGAGATGGTTAGCACACACATACAACAGTTTTGGAACTGCTGTCGGTACACGTCCTTAAAAAATAAAAATAATCCACCGTCTTCCCAAAGACTCGGACGACGGAGTTAGAAAAAGACTGGTATGCTCATTTGTGCAGCCAGAACCAAAGCAACCCCTTCTTCCTGATCGTAGTTTCGCCATTGTTCTCACCGGAGCGTTTGCGAGCAGAAGAAAATGGCGCAGCTTCTGGACTTTCCGGGGGTTGTGACAAACCTTTCCCAGAGGAGGTGCCACTAACCTGAAGGGGCGGGGTCGAGTGCACTTCCGTGTCTTGGTGACATCACCATGTCACGGAAGTACGATCTGCCCGTTTGAAGCAAAAATGTTCGAAAGTAGGAAAAACTAAAGACGGTCAAGGACGGACTTTTTTCATACCAGGGGGGATCGTAGACTTGCCGGGGATGCATATTATTGATAGAAAACTGCACTAAAGTGCATTTTGCATACTATGGGACCTTTAACTCGGAGAAGAGCACTCTCCCAAGTATCCTCCTCCAAGTCTTCCCCCAACTCAACCGCCCAGTCTGCTCTGATTTTTGCCAGAGTTGTGCTTCCAAAGGAGCTAATATGATCATTTATCCTGCCGATAAGTCTTTTCGAGTTGAATGAGGATCCCAGTAGATCGTCCAAACCGGAAGGTGGTGTTAAGTATGGAAAGTTGGGATCCTGGTGTTGAAGAAAGTGGCGTACTTGAAAATATCGAAATAAACTGGACCCGGGGAGGCCAAATTTATCTGAAAGATCCCCAAAGCTTGCAAAAGTTGAGTTTATGTACATATCCTTAAAATTATGAATACCTCGTGTCTGCCAATGAATAAATACAGGGTCTAACCTAGCTGTGGGGAAAAGGTGATTGTCGTGTATGGGACTTAGATGGAGAAGGTTTTTAAACCCAAAGGTCTGTCTAAACTGAACCCATATTTTGAGAGTGTTAATGACTATAGGGTTATTAGTGTATTGTAGGACAGAGAGGGGAAGGCTGGAGGTGACGAGGGTTCTAAGAGAGGTGGAGATGCAAGATGCAGCCTCAAGCTGGCACCAGTCTACATCATGACTGTGGAGCCAATACATGATTTTTTGAACGTTTGAGGCCCAGTAATAATGGCAGAAATTTGGAAGAGCTAAACCACCTTGAATCTTGGGCCTCTGTAATAGTTCCAACCGTATTCTAGGCTTCTTCCCATCCCATATAAATGCAATTAAAGCTTTGTCAATAGATTTAAAAAAAAAGATTTAGGAAGATAGAGTGGAATACATTGAAACAGGTAGAGAAACTTGGGGAGCACGTTCATCTTAATACAATTGACTTTCCCCGCTAAGGATAGATGAAGTGGTTTCCATTTCTTCAGGTCCGATTTAACTTTTTCAAATAACAAACAGAAGTTTTCTTGGTAAAGACTTTGCATATCTCTGGTGATATTAATGCCTAGGTATTTAAAATCATTCCTAGCCAATTTGAACGGCAGAATACCATCCTTTATTTGAAGTGCCAGGTCATTAACAGGATAACATTCACTTTTACTGAAATTCAGTTTATACCCAGAGAGAACACCAAACCTCCTCAGAGAATGGATAATATGGGGGGCACATGAGACTGGATCAGACACATACAATAATAAATCATCTGCATAAAGAGATAATCTATGCTCCCTCCCCCTCCTATGGATTCCATCAATCGCCAGTGATGTTTGGAGTGTTAAAGACAAGGGCTCTAACGCTAAGGCAAATAGCAATGGACTGATTGGGGAGCCCTGGCGGGTGCCTCTTGATAACTGAAAGTATTTTGAGCGCTTACCATTAGTGGTTACAGAAGCTCTGGGCAAAGTATACAGGAGTTTAATCGAAGATATAAAATTAGGGCCATAACCAAATTTTTTAAGACAAGCAAACAAAAATCCCCATTCCACCCTATCAAATGCTTTCTCCGCGTCCAGTTCGATGACCACCTCTGGAACCGCACTGGACGCAGGAGAGTCGATAACATTTAGGAGCCTGCGGATGTTCGTAAATGAGTGGCCTGGTATAAAACCATTTTGGTCCGCAGATATCACGTTGTGTATTGTTGTTTCCAGGCGCAGAGCGAGGGCCTTTGCCAGGATTTTCACATCACAATTTAGAAGAGCGTTGGGGCGATATGAGCCACATTCTGTGCTATCTTTACCTGGCTTCAGCAAAAGGGTAATTGATGCTTCAGTTAGTGTCTGAGGGAGTGATCCACGGAACAAGGAGTCATTAAACATATTAAGTAAAATTGTTGTCAGTTTATCAGAGAACTTTTTATAGAATTCTATGGGATACCCGTCAGGGCCTGGTGCCTTACCACTCTGCATTCCCTTTAGAGCAGATTTCTATACGGTTTAATGGAAGCTCCGTTTCAGTCTTATGTGCTGTTGTTATAGAAGGAGCCCGGAGGTTATCAAAGAAGTATTCCATGTGAGAGTTGTCATTTGTCATCTCTGAAGTATACAAATTTGAATAAAATGTGGTGAATGTTTCATTAATTTCTACTGGGTAAATGGTTAGTTCACCATTCCCTTTCCGTGTTTGTAGGATTTGTTGAGAGGCTGAGCGGAGTTTAAGTTGGTGTGCTAGCAAACGGCCAGCTTTATCACCATGCTCATAAACACACCCCCGTGCTTTTAGTAAGAGACGTTCTGTTTTTTCAGTTGACAGCAAATTATATTGTGTTTGGATGTCTAGCTTCCTTTTGTAGAGCTCAGGGGAGGGAGAAACAGAGTACTGAGCATCCACCACAGCTATGTCTTTAATAAGCTCCTCATGCTTAATTCTTTTCATTTTATTTATTTTAGCTGAATATGATATAATCTCACCCCTAATCACAACTTTTAATGTTTCCCAAAGGAGAGAAGGGGAGATGTCATCTTTTTGGTTAAGATTTATAAAGTCATCTATCTTTTGTGATATCACATTACATAAGCTCTCATCAGCGAGGAGATTCCTGTCTAATTTCCAGGAGGGGCGTTCTGGTTGGTAAAGGGGAAATGCAATATCCAAAACTACAGGGGCATGATCTGACTCTGTTATAGATGAGTATTCAACTTTTTTTTCGAAAGGGGAGAAGGTTCTGATCAATAAAGAAATAGTCTATTCTATTATAAGAGTGGTGGAGATTGGAAAAAAAAAAGAGAAGGATTTACTCTGCGTAAATAAAAAACGCCAAGGATCAATACATCCCATCTGGTCCATGAAATGCGATAACAGCTTGGCTTTTTTGGAAAGATTTGTAAGTTTAGAACTGGAACGGTCAAGTGCTGGATTCATCACACAATTTAGGTCTCTACCGAAAATCAATTGTTGTGAATTTAAGTCTGGAATTAATGATATAATTTTGCCAATAAACGTATCGTCATCCCAGTTCGGGGCGTGTATATTTACCAAAATAACAGGTTTGTGGTAAAGGAGCCCAGGAACTATCACAAAACGTCCTTGTGGGTCTGAGATAACGGTGGTTGCATTAAACTGAATTTTTTTATGAACCAATATGGCCATTCCACAAGTTTTAGAGTTAAGACTGGAATGAAATACATTCCCCACCCATCCTTTTTTAAGTCTGACATGATCTTTTACTAACAAGTGAGTTTCCTGGAGAAATGCAACATCACATTTTAAGTATTTAAGATGATTAAATATTCTGGCTCGTTTGACAGGCCCATTTAAACCCTTCACATTCCAACTAATGAATCTTATAGCTGCCATCTTTTCATTAACATTGTTTGCCATGTTTAACTAACTAAAATGAAATGAACTATAAGTAAGAAAAAGCAATAATAATGTTAGAGTGCACAGATTGAAGCATTTCTTCTCTTACCCAAGTAAAGGCACATTGGTACATTGTACATTGTAGAAAAATAGTGGTGTCCCTATCCCTAACCCTGTCCAAAAACAAAAACATAACTAGAACTAAGCCTATACTTGACGCTCTTGCCGAGCGAAGCCGCAGGGGTCGGGTCGGTCGCCGATTTCAGGTGATAGTCATCATCATGCCAACCTGACCAAAAACAACGTCTTATTCTTTACCGAACCTCCGATCGAAAAATTTCTGGGCTTCATCAGGTGAGTCGAAGATGAACGCGCCGTCCTCGCACATCACACGCAGCCATGCCGGGTAGAGCTGGTGAAATCGGATGTTTTTCTGGTACAAGGCTTGCTTGATAGGGCTCTCTTTTTAGCGAGTATTGCGCTGATATCCTGGTAGACTCGTATAGTGGCACCCTGGTATTTGAGCTCATGATTCCTGGCCCAGCGCAGTGCCGCTTCCTTCTGTTGAAACTTGGAAAAGCAGACCAAGAACGTGCGGGATGTCGGTCTCTGGCTGGTTCTGGAGGCTGGGGTACTGTGGGCTCGCTCAAGTTCAGGCGGCGCGGGGAAAACGTCGGGGCCCATCATTTCCATCAAAACATCCGATATGAACTTTAGGGGGTCTTTCCCGTCCTCACTTCCTTCGGGAATGTTTAATATGCGGAGATTGAATCTCCGCGAACGGTTCTCGAGGTCGTCGCAGTGGTCCAGCAGCAACTGGTTCTGTCTCTGTAGCGTTTTCATCGTAGATTCCGCTACTGTTAGCCGTTCAAAATTGTCACCTGCTACGGACTCAACAGAGGTAAGACGCTTCTGGAATGAGGTCACCGTTGCCTGTAGTGAGTCCAGAGAATCCTGCATCGGTTTAATGGCTTCTTGAATCAGAGTGGAAACCACATTCGTAGGCTTTTCGGGTGTCGCTGGAGCTTCTTCTGTTGTAGAGGGCTTGTAAGCAAAGGATGCTAGCTTACCCGCAGCATATGTGGCCAGAGTTTGTAAATTAACTGCCTTCGCGTTTTTAGACATGCTGATCTTGGAGAAATTAGTTTAACTAATCTCAACAGTTACATACTTCGTCAAAAAGGAAAATTTCAAAGAGCTGAACCGGGAGCCTTCCCGTGTGCGTCCTCTCCCTACATGTCACAACCGGAAGTCTGCCTTCTTATTTTTAACACTGAGTAAAGGCTTTTCTAGCCACTCTTCCATAAAGCCCAGCTCTATGGAGCGTACGGCTTATTGTGGTTCTATGGACAGACACACCAGTGTTTGCTGTAGAACTCTGCAGCTCCTTCTGGGTTACCTTTGATCTCTGTGTTGCCTCTCTGATCAGTGCCCTCTTTGCCCAGTCTGCGAGTTTTGGTGGTCGGCCCTGTCTTGGCAGGTTTGTCGTGGTCCCATGTTGTTTCCATTTGGCGATTATAGATTTGATGATGCTCCGGGGGATCATCAAAGCTGTAGATATTTTTTTGTAACCCAGTCCTAACTTGTATCTCTCTATAACTTTGTCCCTGACTTGTTTGGAGAGCTCCTTGGTCTTCATGATGTGATTCTTCTTGCTAAGTAGAGTTGCAGCCCATTGGGACCTCTCAGAGAAGGTGTGTTTATACTGACACATCATGTGACACTTAGATTGAACACAAGTGGACTTTAATGAACTAATTCTGTGACTTGTGAAGGTAATGGATTGCACCAGCACTTTTTAAGAGGCTTCAAAGCAAAGGGGGTAAATAAATATGCACATGCCAATTTCCACTTTTTTATTTCTTTAAATTATTCTTTTATATATTTTTTTCTCATTTCACTTCACCAACTTAGATTACTTTGTGCATGTCCATCTCACGAAATACTCAGATGAAAAACATTTAAATTACAGGCTGAAATCTAACAAAATAGATAAAAGCAAAGGGGGGGTGAATACTTTCGCAAGGCGCTGTACATATATATGCATATATATATTTGCATATATATTCTAAACTCAATGTTGTTGTTTTTTTACACTTTTACTCAAACAAAATCCAAGCGTTTTGTGCTAATTAGCGCGCTAAACAAAAAGAAGAACCCGCTTTGTACTTTTAACGGTAATCGCATTAATTCAACTGCGCATGTCGTTCTTTCCTCTGAACGATGCGATAGGCCGAGCTAATCACTGTCTCTTTTGTCTCCTCAGAACCCAAATAAACTTCACTGTGGCCATCGATTTCACAGCCTCCAACGGTGAGTCTCTCCTCGCTGCGCGCACTCTGTGTACTCCTCTGGTGCAAGCACACACGTGCGTGAAGTCAAAGGCGCGCCCTGCGTCAGTATACATATTCAGATGTATACAGACGAGGAATGTAATAGGTCTATCCATCACACCTGGTAGCCGATGCAGAGTGCAGTAAAGTCGCTACTGATGGCCGTGATGGTCAACCGCCAACGCATCGAAACCACTCCCACCATAATCTTCCCTCAGAGTAATGTTTTTGATCAAATGAGCGGCGGCTGCTGCAGCAGCAGTTTGCAAGAAAGGAAAGAGAAAACATTGACTTTGGATGGTTTCTGGGAAGCTGCGTCTGCAGCGTTCACCGATTAAGGCGACCTCTCCGAAAGCTGCATTGGATCTGGTGTGAACTCATTCGGCCAGTGGCTTTTTTTTTTAAGTCACATTCCAGCAAGCTTACAATTTTTTATTTTCCCACTCGGGTGTTTTTCTCACAGCATTTTCGCTGAAAATAATTATTTTTCTGTGCCCGTTGTCTTAAGCAGAAAATAAAACTGGATTATGTACCTGCCCTTGTGACTGAAATTTCACCGCAAAAAAGTTCTCTTTTGGTATTTCAAAGCCTTTTATTTCATTCTTATAGTACTTTGCTCTCTGGTTGTCGGCCAATATTCCTTTATTTTCACATTATCGCTATCGTAGACACAGTCTGGTCCCTCGGTCACGGTGGAAGTTATAGTCATACTCCACTTTCTGACACGTTTTCTATTATCAGCGTATTTGGCTCCATAAATAAGTTGACGTCAAAATGGGAAGATGCTCTGAACCAATAATCCCCCCTCTGTCCTCTCTCCAGGTAACCCGGCCCAGCCCACTTCCCTCCACTACATGAGCCCCTACCAGCTCAATTCCTATGCCATGGCTCTGAAGGCCGTCGGCGAGATCATCCAGGACTACGACAGCGACAAGATGTTCCCGGCGTTGGGTTTTGGAGCCAAGCTGCCGCCCGACGGACACATCTCGCACGAGTTCGCCCTGGTATGAGCGGGAAAAAAATTCTGACCTCTATTCTTTTCATTGCGAAAAGAATAGAAGATATGGGTTTGAAGGGGGGGTCATTTTGGAGATTTGATATAATATCAGATTTGGCCAGACTTTTTCATTATTCTTTTTTATTGTTATTGCGATTGGAGCTGCAGAAAGCACTAACCTTTCCTCCCTTCAGAACGGGAACCCACAGAACCCGTACTGTTCTGGCATCGACGGCGTAATGGAGGCCTACTACCAGAGTCTCAAGTCGGTCCAGCTCTATGGACCCACCAACTTCTCCCCCGTCATTAACCACGTGGCGAGGTAACGCAAACGCATGCATCCATTTCACAAGTGTCATTACCAGAGTCATTTTTATACCTCTCCCGTGTTCGCCCCCCACAGCGGGATGCCGAATGCTCTCTGCCGGCGTGGGGAACTCTGTCTGCAATTCGCTCGGCACGTGGTCGAGTTTATTGTTTTTGTTGTTGTTATTATTGTTTATTTATTTATTTTTAATAAGAGCAGCACTGCAAGACGTTTATCACTCAAGGTCGCTTACGAGACCTTGAGTGATAAAGACGAGACACATTGTTTCCTGTTCATTGAATAGTAGGAAACGGTGACCTGCTGTCAAGACAAAAGGACACAAAAGAGAAAATTTGAAAAAAAAGAGCAGAAAGAGATCAGACAAAATTCTAATAAATAAAGAATAACATTTATTTTTTAGTATTTTTCAATTGGTATCAAATATAATATAATTATTGTTTAATCATATTAATAAATGTAATGTATAATAATATATCACATGAGTGCCTGCCAATCAAAGATATTGTTTGTTGCTGTGCCATTTATGAAGGTGATTTGTTCCTCAAACTAGCCTCGGTAGAGCGAAGTACACAGGTTTGTGACAAAGGGACTGAAGGAATAGACAACAGCCCAGCTGGGGAAGACACTGCTGCAAAAAACCGAAGAACTGGCCAACTAAAGTCAAAAGAAAGAAAATATGAGGCAGCATACATGAAGTGGCCATGAAAATGGCCATGATTATTAACATGGATAGTATTCGTATTCAGAACTTGATGTTTCTTGATATATTTTGTGGTTTGTTAAGGGGGTCCCCGGTCAGAGTTAAAGCTGTTTGGGGGCCGTAGAAAAGTTGGGGAACCCATGAAACGGACCAGTCAATCAGCCAATTCTTCTGTTTATTAACCCCTGGGTCTCGCTGCATGTCCCTCTTTGTTCTTTACACTACTATTGTTCTCAGGTATGCAGCTTCGGTGAAGGACGGCTCTCAGTACTTTGTGCTTCTCATTATCACGGATGGCGTCATCTCGGACATGGCCCAGACAAAGGAGTCCATAGTCAACGTGAGTCTGAGATAGAAATGTTCCATCTCAGACCTTATTCCTTCTTCGTTCTTGGTTACAGGTTACAACTGGGAAAAGACAGGAACGTGAGCAGGATAGGGCACAAAGGGGGTGTTTGGTGGAAGGCGAATAACAGGACGTGATACTTCGATAAGATCGTCCATTTCTCGGCTGCCAGCGATCAAACCGTTGACTCCGACTGCAACACATTTTCCCCTCCCTTCCTGGCCGTTAACATCTCCGCTCTCCCACAGGCGGCGTGTTTACCCATGTCCATCATCATTGTGGGGGTGGGGCCAGCAGAATTTGACGGTAAGCCAACACGGTTTTACGGTTGTCCCCACTAGTTATCAGTGTTTTGGCTCGTCAAGGATTCAATTTTTGACACTGTCCTCTGCAGCAATGGTCGAGTTGGACGGCGATGAAGTCAGAATATCCTCCAGAGGAAGATATGCCGAGAGGGACATTGTTCAGGTATGCTTCCCCTCTCCTTCTTTACTCATTTCCTACCTTCCTAGCTTGTTAAGGACGTCCACCTTCCTACTTTTTTTGGTTAAAACCTGTTGATTGTAGACTTTAGACTTCAGGGTCACTGCGGTGGTCTGAACCACTGCACACTTAAAGGGAGTTATCCACAGGGTTCCCGCAGGGTCTTAAAAAGTCTTAAAAGCATTGAATTTGCGAATTTGGAAATAATACCTTAAAAAGACTTGGAAAAGTCTTGAGTTTTGATATCTAGTTCTTAAAAATTGTGCTGTATGTAACTTCTCCGTATCGCATTTCTCGTCAATGCACCAATACACTGGATGCCGACAGCTGGTTAAAAGAAAATAGAAGAAGAAAAAAAAAAAAAAGGAGCACGCTACAACATCACAACACAGACACAAACAATGAGGCAAGCAGCTAGCTAACTCATGCTGGGACATGGGGAAGTCCAGTTTATTGTTCATATGAACACCCAGGTACTTGAATGAGTCCATTATCTCAATGTCCGAGCCCTGGATGTTCACAGATGTGTGTGTTTGGGTGGTTCGGCGGAAATCCACCACAAGCTCCTTTGTCTTGTTCGTGTTGAGCAGCAGGTGGTTCTGCTCACACCAGTCCACGAATTCCAAGACGACTCCTCTGTACTCCTGCTCGTCCCCCTCTGATATACAGCCGACAATGGCTGAGTCGTCGGAGAACTTCTGCAGGTGACAGAGGTTGGAGTTGTAGCTGAAGTCCGCCGTGTAAAGGGTGAAGAGGAACGGAGAGAGCACCGTCCCCTACGGGGCTCCCGTGCTGCAGGTCACTACATCTGACACGCAGCCGTTCGTCCGAACATACTGTGGTCTGCCTCTAATTTTGACCATGACATATTGTGAATACAGACATATTTAAACTTAAGTTAAGCCAAAAAAAAAAGTACATTCAAAATGCCTACGTTTTTATGTTAAGACAGCTCTGCTGAAAATGTTGCAAGACTTTATATATATAGTTTTGCCTAGTTACATAGTTTGATAGTTAAGTATCCTTTTAGTTTTAGCATTATGCTGGTAGCAGTCTGAGTATTTGCTGGGGTTAACAGCCCCGTGACGACAACTTTTTTTTTTTTTTTTTATCAGTAGACTTCAAGAATATACGGAGGAGAGATAAGTATAACGTTACTATACTGTTTAGAATAATGCTCATTCACCAGAAGAGCTCGAAGTAATGACAAGACAGCGGCGACAAAGCCGTTAGCATTAGCTAACGTGTAAGTCACAGTGTAACAACACACAAAGTAAAAACTTTAAAATAGAAAGATGCACAGTATTTGTATCTTACCACTCTGAAATGTCCTGCTGCAGTCGCTGAGTCCGTATTTCAGCCGAAGCGTCTTCCTCTGGGTCAGACTCTAGCTCAAACTGGTACGGTTGCACCACACTGCTTCTGCTAGCCATGACCGAGTCGCTTCGCATTCACAACATTAGCACATGGCTACTGGAGCCGAAGCCACAGCCCGTTCGAGGGAGAAGGGCGTGGCCAGGTGCAGCTCATTAACATAAAGGTGACAGGCCCGAAAAGAGGCTGTTCTGAACAGAGCGTTTTTTTGCTGATTTCGGGACAGCAAAAATATTAGATCCAAAGTCAATTTTGACTAATGCAGGTCACAGACAGGTCTTTTACACATTTGAGAACTATTTTAAGAAGCGGAAAAGTGGCATAATATGGGACCTTTCAGCACAGCAACAAAGTATTTGTACTTGGTTACTTCCCACCTCCGTCGGCAAGTCAAATATCAATATATGATTAGAATATGATTAATTAAGATTAATTAAATGCAAAGACCATGATTAACTTGATTTTTTTTTTTAATCAAGTACCACTGCTGATAAAAATACCGCACTCAACCCACTGAGCAGGTCTCCTCGGCCACTGGGCGGGCGCTGGTGGCAAGATGGACGGCGTGACACGAGCAAAAAGTCGCTCTGCCAAGAATCTCATTAAGGAAGAGAGCCCTCCCGCTCTAACCAACTGTAGGGCATCGTGAGGTCCGTAGGAGGACGCCCTAACCTGTCAGTCAGCTGCTCCGTCCGTCCATGCATCTGTCCTCCTCTTCACTCTCCCTTCCTGCAGCCGCCTTCAGTTTCTTTGACATCAGCTGGTCAGCTGGCCCGGTGTGACCTGAGACGCGCTCGTTAGCCAGCTTTTTTTTTTTTTTTTTAACAAGCTGAGACACACACACGCATGTACAAATAAAAAGGGAAATGCTCCACCACTAACTGTTGCTACGCTATCAGGAGCCCATGTGCTCTGCCTTGAGGCTCTCATTACCGGTGAGCTAATAACCACCGGTGGCATGGCGGAGCTTTGCAGGATTCCGCACCACAAATTGGCCTCTGGTATGATTGTTTGATTGTAGGTGACAAGAGCTCATTAAGTCAATCAAACGTCCCCGGCATCCGTCCTCTCTCGACCCAATGCCACGTAAACAGGGAGTCGTAACGAGGCACTCGCCACGCTTCCACGGCTCTTCAGCTGTAAATCAAATAAAAATTTAGAAAGGAAAAGGTTGAATGAGTGAAAAGTGTTTGATACAGTTTTACATCCTTTCTGATTTTTCTATCTCACCAACCTTTTTACCTCCATCTCGCAAGTTTTTATGGCAAGATATCCGAGACGAGCGTGTGTCCGACACAGTTGTTCCCTGAACATCATGAGTATAGTCTTTTATACCACGGAACAAACATGAGCATGAGATGAACATGGACGGCATTCGGAATAGAGATCGGCATAACCCACCTCTCTCGTTTGGAATAAAATTTCCTTGCGAACGGACCGGATCGGTTCAGAATCTTCCGATTGACATGTTTACATGAAGCATTTTTAATCTGATCGGACCTTTATTCCGATTATTTGTGTCCATGTAAACGCAGCTATTGTTGCTGCTGGTGGCATAGTTTGCACCCAGCAGAAGAGTCATAGCGGAAGTGGGTCTCTGAAGTGCAGCTCCCTGGACTGGCAGGCATCAGTTCCCTGATAATCTCCAGTGGTTTCTTTGTTTGTAGATGTGTGGCCTGCATGTTCTTCTAAAGCCAGTTCAAGCAGTTTGGCATTAGCTGACATCCTCCTTGCTTGGTATCAGAAATCCCAGGTGCTTATGATGAGGGTCCAGCAATGTTGCTATCATTGGTGTTGCTAATGTGAGGTCATCAGACTCAACCTGCTTAAATTAAATAAACAAGAAAGCTAGCATCAGATTTCTATATAATAACATTTGACATGACAAGTGTACAACTGCATAAAATCTGTGAGTGATAAAACAATATGTGTCCCATAATCTGTCAGGATAGATCTTAAATATGTTTAATAAATGCCTATAGCTTATGTGGTGGATTCTTCAGGTTGCAGCAGTGAAGTGTGGATGTTGAAGGAATCCTCGTTGACACCGACTTGGTTGTATAAAAACAGGTTTATTACAAAGAAGTCAGGCATCAATCAGGCGATCGGTCCGCCTGAGGAGGTTGTGTATCCAGATGTGCCGAAGCTCTCACAATCTCTCAGAGAATAGTTAGAACATCACCTCCTTATACCCACAGGTTTCGTCATCTTGCACATTCCATGTAAGGAGGACAAAGAGGCAATTATAAAAGGTGAAGGGATGGGAAAGTTACTGGCCAGAGTTGGAATGTCTGTTATCTAAACAGTCCTCCTAGGGAGTAGAGATGCAACCTTTCAAGGACAGGTTGCCTAATACAGGAGCTGCGCTAATGAGGGGTTTGTTTGTCTTATCAGGCAAGAGGCCTGCAGGAGTAGGGCCAAAGCTTCAGACACTACACTTACTTCATCCGTTCACCCAACAAAGTACGCACTTTGGATTTGAATTCTGCCACTTTGCTGCTGTCTCCATCTGCCCTCTTGAGGTGTGTGTTGATCAGACTGGAGATGATGGGGTACGTGTTGGATATGGATACCACAGTATCTGTCGACATGACAGTCATTGCACATTTGAGAGCCTCCAGAGGCGGTGCCATGTCCTCCAGTGAATCTGTTGTTGACGACCAGATTTACAGTATGAGTGAAGCACGGAACTGACTTCCAACTGACTCATGTGGAGTTGTTTGCTGAGACAATGTTCCGAGCGTTGTCGTGAACACAGGCTATTACACACCCGGTGAGTCCCCATGACTCCACAGTCTGGTTCAGTTTGTCAGCTAAGTTAACAGCTGTATGTCTCTCGGGCAAGCTCTCAGTCAGAAGGACTACTAAAGAAGGACTTTACCTGCCAATCATTGTCAGTATCGTGGCAAGTGACTGTGATGTCACTTTCTGTTGTCAGTGCCGTCCAACAATCTGATGTCAGAGCCACGTTTTCTGAAGCTAACTTTTGTTTTTAGCTCAGCCTTCCTCATTACGTAGCGTGCTTCCACGCGGTTAGTTATGGTACCTCGAGAACAGTGGAAGCTCATCAGCTCTCCAAACACAAGCAGCTACAGTCTTACAAAAACAGCAGTAATAGATGCTGGACTTGTCGCTAGACGTTTTTTTAACAAAGACAACGTCGCTAAGAGGATCAGTAAAGTCTCCGGATCAGTGGAACAACCCACCCTATGCTTCTCCATTGAATTCAATAGACGCTCTGCGTCTGCACGGTCTGCATTGCGACGCTGCGGGGATGAATGAGAAGAAAGTTGTCAGTTACCTGCGATAAGTTGCTGATTCTGAACAAAAGATGAAGGCATTCTATCGCATATTTAGTCAATGAAATGTACACACAACAGTACATATTTGACCACTTATTTTCTCACATTTTAGGGGAAGCTCAGCTTCCCTTGCAGTCCTAGGGCAATCGCCTCTGCTCGAGAAGGGATATTATATCCTGGCTCCATGAAGTGTATCAACTCCCGAAATCCCTGGCCGTCAGCCACTCTTATTGGCATCATATCTTTCTCTGTAAATAAACGGTTTATTTATTTTTTTCCCTATTATCATTATTATTATTATTAACATTATTATTATTATTATTATTAACATTATTATTATTATTAGGGACTGAGCCCGCGGAAGACCAGTTCGAAGCGAACTGGTCTTTCGCCCTTGTCTAAGACCCTATTGTTTTTGCTCACTTTATTTTTTTTTCCCCATTATTATTCAGGACTGAGCCCCGGCGATAGACCCGATTGTTTTTTCGTATGTGTTTTTATTATTGTAGTTCCGCTGCCGTTTCATTCCCAAATTTGACCCCAACATGCACGAAAAGTCACCAAATTTTGCACGCAGGTCCAAACCGGTGAAAATTTTTATTTTTTGAAAGGATTTTACACATTTACTCACATAGACCAAAACACAAAAATGGCCATAGCACCCTCTAGGAAGGTCATAGACACATGGGACAAAGACCCACATATTTTTTGAATCCATACCTAATTGTCATAAATGCTTATCCCAAAAAAAAAAACGTTATTCTGATCGGGTCAAATGTTACACAGTTCGATTCCTGAAGACCTTGGCTAAATGATGATGCCAATATCTTTCCTGTAGATGCAGAAATGCCTGAGTTAGAAGCATTTGTTCCCCAGGTTTTAAAAACTGAAAAAAAACACTTTAATGGCCGTAGGGCCCCCTAGGAACATCGAAAATGCGTGCAACAAAAACCCACGCGTTCCTCTCGTCAAACTCTACATCCTGTATGCTCTAATTTTTTTTTGCACGACAAACAGGAAGTGAGATATTTCAAATTGTTTAAAATCACCCAAATGTAAAAATGTCTTTTTCCCTGACCACGCCTACACCGTTATTCACACCCCGGTATAAGTTACACAGTTAGATTCCTGAAGCCCTTAGTTAAAAGATTATACCAATATCTTTCATGTAGACGCAGAAATGGCAGAGTTAGAAGCGTTTATTCCCCATGTAAAAACGGGGCTAACGTTAGCCTAACACCTTTCTCTCAGCTCAAAGTGCAGGCTGCATCTGTAGTGTCCCTGGCTCACTTGAACTTAAATAGACAAATAAGAAAAAATCCATTGATTCATTGCCATTTGGAAGGTGGTGCAGCTGTCATTCAAAACCCCACGCGTCTCCTCAAGGCCTATAATTTACACTTGGCAGCTTTGACCAGAAACGATCAGAAAATGCAAAATCTGCATCATTTGCTTACACATATGGTAAAATGCATATGGTTAAGTTTTGCGTGCTGCTGCAAAGCTTTCTGGGAGGTCAGCTGAAGTGGCAGCAACTACTGGCAAAGACACGACATATAAATTTAAGTATAAAAATTTCACATAAAATATAAAATTTTTACCATAGGGGTTTTACTTATTTGAACATCGAACGTCATGGTTGGATGGCGAACCAATTGTTGGCCAGCAGTCGGGAACGGCGGTGACGCAACCAGGAAATACACCGAAGGCTAGACCGTCCCATTTGGGTACCAGGGAAGCGGGTTAATGTTCGACCCGCTTTCCGACGGAGGGCGCATCCTTTTAAGGATGCAGACCCTGAATTGAGACATAGTCACAGTCTTCCTTGCCTCCTCACCCTCTGTACCACCCCTCTTACCCACTCGTGCCTAGCCCAACTCTAAAGGTGCATTCAGGTGACATAACAGGTAGGAACTTTCAGAACATTTGCACTTAACAGCACCCAACATGAACACAACAGCAGAGTTGCTACAATACCATATTATACACACAGAGACATATAAGATTGCCATTTAGTTTTTTTTGAATGCCAAGCTGGGCTTGGCTTGCTTTTTGTATGTTTTGCAATTTCTTTTATTTATTTATTTTTATGTTTGTTGATGTGTTCTTTCACTTGTACATAGTTATGTTAGGGTGGGTGTTTGTTTTGGTACCATATTTATTTTGTTCCATGTTGAGTGTATAAATAATACACATTTAATATTTTGACAGAATGAACATTAATTATTAATTTTAGCACATAATTTGGTCATAAAATTAAAGTTGCAAAAGAAATCTAAGGAGCTGCTTGGGAGCCAAAAGAGAAGGCTCTCTCTAGTGAGCCGAGCCAAAAGAACTGGTTCTCTGAAAAGTGCTGGAATTCCCATCACTACAAGGAGGGTAGCCAATAAGAGACGTTCTGGGGCAACAAGGGTAGCCAATAGGAGACGTGAGTGGCTGTATTGTGCCGACCTGCTCAGTATTAAGTTTGTTTGCGAAGCAGAAACGATATTGCAACACCAAGTGGACACATTTAGAACAGCAGTTTCTTTAATTAAAAAATTTGCAGTTTTTGTACTGCAAAATCCTCTCGCGGGCCAGAAAAAAACATTTTGCGGGCCTGATCCGGCCTGCGGGCAAAGTTATCAGAAAAAGAAATATTGAAGTAAAGTACAGATACTTGAAAAATCTGCTTTAGTTCAGTTACAAAGTATTTGTACTTTGTTGAGTGTTGGGCAGAAATACGATTGGTCTGTTTTAAATCTTGTCCCTGTTCATCCACCAGAGGGCATCTGCATTACTACAGCTAGCTAGATAGAGTTCCGATGTTTGTGGGCTTTCATGTCGTTGACATTCTTTCATCATAAAATTCATTTGTTCTCATTCTCTCCCAGTTTGTCCCATTCAGGGATTACATCGACCGGACGGGTAACCACGTCTTGAGCATGGCCCGCCTTGCCAAGGACGTCCTGGCCGAGATCCCCGACCAGTTCCTCTCCTACATGAGGACACGAGGGATCAAGCCGCTGCCGGCGCCCCCTCCCTACACACCGCCGGCACAGCCGCTCCAGACCCAGATATGAAGGAGCAAGGTGGTGGTGGGGCAGGAAAAAAAACAAAACGTTTTTGGAGTCCGCTGAACATTTTACATACAGAATGCCCCCACCCCTCCCCAAGAGCCGCTCCCCATGCATTGTTGTCAGGGACCGTCGCCGTCTTTTCCCGTCTTAAGGTGGGTGGGTGGGGGATGGGCAGGGTGGGGTGGACTTCCCCGCATTGGGTTAGCGAGAGCATCAGTTCTGAAAGAGTGGAGAAAAGCCAACAAGAGTCTGTTTACTTCCACTGTTGTCTGAATCTTTGCGGTGCCGGAAGACACTCCGAATAGGGGCATTGGGGTGGGGTGTGGTGGGGGCGGGGGGTGTTGGAGGAAGGAAGGAGTAGAAATGGGGGGATGCTAAAACAACCGTCCAACCTTTGGAAACCTGGCCGGAAGAGAATGTGCCTCCAGATGATCCTGAAGAAACTGTAAAAACCTGGACTTCTTTGTCTCTCTTAATTTTCACTCTTTCTCTCTCGAGCTCACTCAATATTTACAGTCCAGAATGTAAAATTTTTTAACGTTGATACTTTTTGATCCACACGTACCATTTCCAAACGTGAAGCTCCTCCTCTCTCTCTCTCTCTCTCTCTCTCTCTCTCTGTCGTGGCATGTGCGTCAGATAGCAGCAGCAGCAGTGCAGGTCCTGGTAGCCCTTTTGTACTGTATAGTACAGACTGTACTGTGTTTCTATTAACCTTTTTTGCATGAGTGTAGCCTTAGTCAAGTGCATGCATAGAGTGGCCCTGCACTACCTCTTTGACTTGCGTCTCTTTCCATGGGGACGAGCGTCTGTCTGTCTGTCTTGTCTGTCCACTATTCTCTCAGGCTCGAGACATTTGTCTCCCATTGACACATTTCTCCTCCCCTTCATCATCATCATTGTCATCATTGTGTTCCTCCTAGCTGTGTTTCCATTAATCGTCTTTGCCACGTTAGCCTTTATTTCAAAAACACATTTTGATTTATTGTAAATTCAGATTAACTAGGTTAAGCTGCCTGTCCGACAATTTGACTTCCTTTAGGATTTATTTTTTCAGCCCCTGCGCGTCATGCTGACCAGGACATTTTAGCTGGATAATCCACCCATCCAAATGATACAAGTCAACACTGTTTTTGAAGCCTGGTACATAATGGCTAATATTAGCAATTATCTCAACACAATGTAAAAATGCTGCTTAAGGATCAATGCAAGCAAGATTTAGCGACCATTTCAGCTACCTTTTGTCTTTCTTCTTTAACGGTTCTGTCAGCGCTTCCATTTCATGCTAACTGGAAAATTTTAGCTGGCTAAAACACCCAAATGTGATCAATGTGACACATGGGATATGAGTGGGTCGAGTCAACACTGTTTTCAGAACACATTAGCATACTAATGTTAGCCACCCGGCAGCTAGCAATGTTTTTAAGAGGGTCATCTCAAGGAACATTTAAATCCGCTGTTTGTAACTGCCTTTCATATTTTTTGTGACCTGCCTTCAACTCTTGTGTTCCAAGCTAATTGACACATTTTAGCTCGCGAACACACCCAGTGAAAGTGGCCAACGGGACAAGTCAACACTAACTGCGTTTCCATTACCTCTAGAATCGCACAAAACCTAAATATTACATTAAAAAAATGGTAATAGAAACAGCGAAACTTTGAAAAACCTCCCAAATATTGTTAAAATGTTTTTACTATCTCATGAGGTGGTTTTTCAGATGTATCGATATAGAGGTACAGTATATCTCAAAAGTGTAATGGATGCACTTTTTTCCCATTTAGACGTCACCAGACCAGGGTCACGTGACCAGTTCACTTCAAGTGAAAATGGCGTTCTGTTTGGACGGAGGAGGAGACAGAATATTTTTTTACAAGTAATCAAAAGAGAAAAATTCAACAGCCAGTCTTGACAGCAAACAACATTGAAATGCAGATTTATATAAGAAATTTTGTACCTCCATCCTACCCAAAGTGGGGTCGCGAGATTATCCAAGAATTACGGCTAATGCATTTCACAGCATTTAATGGAAACACTTGCAAATCAAATAGAAATATTGCTTTCATTTTGCGAAAAACTGAAATGGAAACGCAGCTAATGTCTGTAGACCAGACCTGGGCAAAGTATGCAAAGGCCACATCTGGTCCGCTGCGTGTCTCTGTCCGGCCCGCGTGAGGCCATAAATTACGCAATCTACCCGTCGATCACGAAGGTAGTTAGCCTTCTGGAGGGAGTTTGCGCAATTTCCGCACAAAACGTCCGTGGCCCTCTGACACGATTTAGGTTTGTCATGTGGCCCGTTGCAAAAAATAATTGCCCACCCCTGCTGTAAACCATATTAGCATGTTAATATGAGCATTTGGCTTTGAAAATTCAGAATTCACTCTTCTAATGCGTCAGCGTTTTGTTTGATTTTTATTTTGGACCACTTAATGGAAGCATAGCTACATACTGTGTGTATGTGTATCTTCTCATGACAACTGCCTTGACATCAGGATGTCCATATATCGGTATCTGTCACCACATCCCTTCTCCTGTGTTCAAAAACGTCAGCAGCTGCTCTCAAACTTAACACTGTTTGAGCAAAAAGAGCCCAGTGGTCAAAAATGCAGAGAAAAACGCAACTTTCCTTTTGTTGGCTTTTTTCTAAATTTAAATTTTTTCTTGTCTTTTTTTAAACTGCACCTTTAGCTCTGATATAGCTTTTTTAATTTGTTTAATAAAGTGTAATTACATGTGCCAAGTAAGTGGAAAAAGAATGATTTGCGTAATTCCTG
>CM020502.1:85000-87500 GCA_009823395.1 Thamnaconus septentrionalis | reverse complement strand
CCCCTTCCAACACACTGTCCCTTTCAGAAGTTACACTGGCAGTGCAGTGTTAATTTACCGGCCTTCATGAAGCAGGCATCACCTGGCACTTTATCTCTGGCCGCTGCTATCAATTTTTCTGAAGCCTCGAGGGGAAGTAACCACTGATAGACATGCAATATAGGCTCAGAAATGTGGACTAAGGTCGAAGAAGATAACGACCTGGCAACAATCAACCCATCAGGGGTGGAGATGAGATTCATGCTCAGGGCTAGAAGCAAGTCTCTTCCCAACTGATTCATTGGACACGCTTCTGATAATATGAAGCTGTGTTTAATTTGTTTCTGAGATGGGCATGTCTCGTCCCCATAGTCAATGCAAGTGTAGGGGAGGAAATATCTAGGCACAAATACTAATATCTCCCCAACACGTATTCCGTCGTTCCGGTACTTAAGATGAGGATTTCAAAGTAAAGTACGTAATAATTAATTTAATCTGACTCCATTTGATAATAATAACTTTACTTTTGTATATCGGTTGAGAGAAAGACTTGATTACTAGTTAAGAATATAGACTCAATATGATTGAATTCTAGTGATTCTGACAGTAGTCTTCAGTTCAGGGATGGCTTACATACATTAACAAACTATTCAGTTTATTTATTTAACATGGAAGAATAGCCTGATGTCTGGGTTGGAGTATTCAGAGGTTATTGAACATGATACCCAATCTTATCTGTCCAACTCAGAGGTTAAGGGTTTGAATAATGCCCAGTGAAACTTCCCATATAACTAAGGTCATTGGGATTCTGATTAATCCCTATCTTAGTTCAGTGATGGCAGATATAGACAAATCATTCAGTGACCTTCTTAACATAGAAGAGCAGCCCAGACATCTAGGTTGAGATATTCAGAGGTTTATATAATCTAACTCAATAGAGAAAACATGATACTCAATCTTTTCTATTCAACTCAGAGGTAAAGAGTACAAGCATTACTTGGATACATTTACCATATAACTGAAGACTAAATCAACATTCAATGTCAGATAATTATCCACATAGAACAAAAGTCTCAACAAGTTGATATTGAAAGGAAATGGATAACATACCAGTTTATTGCGACGTCCAGAGTAAAAATGCAACAAAAATGTAACAGACCGGTTGTGTGAAAATGATGGTACGCAGACCAAGAAGAGGGAACAGGATCAGCCAAAAAGACCCCCTCAGATTCTTGTTCCTTCTCTTAAATATCCTCCCAGAACAGAGACACTTCTACCATGCATATTTAAAAGACTCAAATCAAATATGTTCTTACTCGGGAACCTTTTGGTCATCAGGGGTTATTTTCCACAGTAACAATAGATCACCAAGACCTTCACACCTCTCGCACTGAGTCTCACAACATTTCAAAGGAAAGTTATAAACAAAAGGCAGAGACAGTCCCCAAATGCACATCAAACAAACCCAAGGAGATACCTTTTGGCCCTCGGGGATTCCTTTCCCGTGACATGTAAATCAAGTTAGTTAATTACAATGGGTGAAATTAACACAGTTGTAACCCCCGTCTGGGAAGAGCTTCCATTATTAGAGAAAACGCTTCAGGATGTGGATTTGACTGTCTTACACAAGTAAGTGGAGTGGTGAGAGGCTCTCTCGTCTGCATTCCGGCCGCCCCAATAGAGTAAACATATCTCCCGCTTTTCTTGCAGCGTGGGAGTTCCTCTGCGTGGATGAGCGACAACGTTGCTCCGCTGTCGGCTAAGAATGTGATATCCTTATTCATGACCCTAAGCATGACACTTGGCAATTTCTTAAAAGGAGCTTTGTTGTACATTGCATAAGTGGGTGGGGAAAGAGTGTTGAGGTGTTCTAACCTGTCGATGGTACTCAAGATCCGATCATGTAAATCAACATCGGATACTGCGTCAATATCGGTGTGTGCCTCAACATCAGAGTGAGAACAAACATCAGAACGTAAAACCTTGTCAGAATAAGAATTAACATCACAATGTGAATCAGTAGATGTTTCAGCGGGGTTGGGGGAGGTAGAGGGGACAGGAAGCATTTCTTCATTGCAAGAAGCATGTAGCGTGCATGTGTGTGCATCACTTCCCTGCGAAAACGCTGTAGGCCGAGGCTCCATCTCACTGGATCCATGCCGTGCCCCCCTCTCCACCTCCTCCCCTCAGCTACTCTGGACTGAATCCTCCTCGGGCCTTCCTTGCAGGCCCCCTCTGGGCCCTCTCGTCTGGCCCTCGCGATCTCTTCCTAGGCCGCGGTGGGCAGGGTTTTGCCCGCGTCGTCTTCCTTTGTCAGGGCAATCTCTGGCCCAGTGGCCGACTCGCCCGCAGACGTGGCACGTGCCTCTGTCGGCCGTCCTGTCTCCACTGGTCGCCCTCCTCCGGTTGTCAGTGTTCTTGGAGGGCCGTCGTGTCATGTCAGCAATGTGTTTCATCATGGTGAGGGAGGCTTTGTGGTTGTCGCGTTTCATCTTCTTTTCCTCTGCTTCGTTGGCCTCCT
>CM020502.1:0-80000 GCA_009823395.1 Thamnaconus septentrionalis | reverse complement strand
TCCCTTGTAGGTTGTAGCGACGTTCTCCTTTGAGTTCGTTGAGCAGATTGGTGGGGGGAGGGTAACATCAGCTCTCCCGTACCAGCGGTAGCCAGTGCATAAATACCCGCCGCAAGTAGCTGCATGAAGACTAGGGGGGAGCTTAGGTAGTCGCGTTGGTCTTTAGGTAGCGGGAAACTCCGAACTGGGTTGAGGGTTGGTTGATCATTCCTCCTTGTGCGCAAGGGTAAACGTGGGGTTTATCGGGTCTGGTTGCTCATTGTTGGTCAAGTTGGTCTGCCCAATATGTCTGCTGTGGAAGATTTTATTGCAACTCCGTCTCTTGAGACCCTGGACAGGTTGTCAAGGGAGCAACTGCTCGAAGTCGCGAAGCATTTTTCCGTCGTGGTTGTGGGCGACAAACGCCTTAAAGAGAATATTAAAGATGCTGTTAAAGTTGCCAATCAACCACTGTTGATTGGCCGTGGTTTAGTGTCCACGGACAAGCCGGTTTTGCCGCCTTGTCCTATTTCATCGTTCCAAACATCGGGATTAACATTTGAGCAACAGAGAGAAATGTTGGTTTTGCAATTAGAACACGAAAAAATGAAACATGAACTTGATGTAAAAAAGCAAATTGAGGTGGAGAGAATTCGCCAAGAGTTGGAGAGGGAGAAGTTGGATTTGGAGAAAAGTCGGTTGGCCATGATCAAAGATGGCACCTTGGCTGGTGATGCTCGGGGCGGACAAGCGCACGGTTTGTCTGTGCCTCGGTTCGACGTAAGTAATTTGCGCCTGTTGCCACAATTTAATGAGCGGGATCCGGACACGTTCTTTCTTTTGTTTGAGCGTGTGGTGAAGGCGAGAGATTGGCCGGAGGCAGATTGTGCACTTATGCTGTAGTGTGTTCTCACGGGGAAGGCGCAAGAAGCGTATTCAACCCTTAGCCTTGAGGATAGCTCCAGCTATTCCAAAATAAAATCTGCGGTCTTGAAGGCATATGAATTGGTGCCGGAGGCATACCGTCAGCGTTTTAGAACGTGGGAGCGGAAATCTAGCCAGACGTATGTGGAGTTTGCACGAGACCTGTCTATGCATTTTAAGCGGTGGTTAAGTGCGCTTGACGTCACTACTTTCGAGGACTTGTGCGATTTGATCATCTTGGAGCAGTTTAATAATTTCCTTCCCGAGCGCATGACAAAACGTGTCATGGAACAGAAACTCAGCACTGCTGCTGATGCCGCTGTGTCAGCTGACGAATATGTTATTGTTCACAAGGGCAGTTTCAGAGAGCGATCTTTAGCTCGCGATGGTTTTGCTGCACGGGGGAGTGGTTCTGATGCTCCGTGGGAGGCTCACCGCGCAAAGAAAGTTGCGTTTCGGTCTGATTTAAAAACCGGGAACAACTTGGTGAGTAGCTCCGATAGTGGTAACATCTGCAACTATTGTCATGAAAAAGGACATTGGAAAGCTGACTGTCCTGTGCTAAAAGGTAAAGCCAGGGGCACCAGGACTGTTAAGCCTGCCGCATTCGTTGCTCCGGTGAAGGACGGCGGTGTACTTTCTTCACAACCGTGTGATCGGGATGCTTTGACAGCGTATGTTCCTTTTATTCGAGAGGGAACTGTGTCGCTATTGGGGAGTGACGTGAAAGTCCTGATTAAAATTCTATGGGATACCGGGGCTTATGACTCGTACATCGTCGACTCCGTTTTGCCGTTTTCCATCGAGACTGATACGGGTGATCGTGTTCTCAGTCGCGGGATGGGATTAACAGTCATTCCTGTTCCTTTGCACAAGTTTGTGCTTGATTGTGACTTAGTTAAAGGCGATGTAGTTGTTGGTGTGCGACCGGCGATGCCGGTTGAAGGCGTGCATTTTATTCTGGGCAACGGCCTCGCGGGTAGTCGTGTATGGATAGATTCTCCTCCTTCACCTGTCGTCACACCTTGTCCAGTTGTGTCTGAGGACTCTGGAGCGTCGTTGGAGGTCTCGTCTGCTTGCGTCGCCACACGCGCTATGGCAAAGAGAAATTCTGAATCGTCAGCTCACGGTAGTGTCCTCGATGTGAGTTTGGGGGTGCCTTCTCTATCCGAACTCCCACTGTCGCTTTCGCAAAGTGAAGTTGTGCGGGAGCAGCGTAACGACGATGCATTTCAGAAAGTGGGTGCCTGTGGGTGAGGACACGGTGAACGGGGACGTTTTTCAGCTGGTGGTCCCAGACAAGATGCGCCCCCTGGTGTTGAAAGTGGCACATGATGAGTGTGGACATTTTGGTGTGCGGAAAACGTACCTGGGCATCCTGAAACATTTTTTTGGCCGCGTGTCAAACGTGATGTGTCTGCTTATATTAAAACTTGTCATGTGTGCCAGCTCACAGGAAAGCCGAACCAGAATCTGAAGCCTGCACCGCTGCAGCCGATTCCGGCTGAAGATTAACCATTTTCGCACCTCATCGTGGACTGTGTGGGTCCGTTGCCGTGCTCAAAGTCAGGTTGTAAATATCTGCTTACAGTCATGTGCCAAACAACCAGATATCCTGCGGCGTATCCCCTGCGGTCCATTACGACTAAGGCAGTGGTTAAAGCACTGACTCAGTTTATTTCAATATTTGGGATTCCGAAAGTCATTCAAAGTGACCAAGGGTCCAACTTTTCGTCGGCTATGTTTGGGCAGGTTTTAAAACTACTGCACATCAAGCAAAGCCAGTCGTCGGCTTATCATGCTCAAAGTCAGGGGGTTCTAGAACGGTTCCATCAGACTCTCAAGTCTCTTTTGCGGGCATATTGTACCGAATTGGATCGAGACTGGGAGGAAGGGCTTCCGTGGCTGTTGCTGGCTGCGCGGGAGGCTGTTCAAGAAAGTACGGGCTTTAGCCCAAATGAATTGGTGTTTGGACATGCCGTGCGTGGTCCCTTGGCCGGGTTGAAAGGGGACTGTGCTGACACGAAGCCACCGAGCAATTTGATTGACTATGTAAACGGATTCCAACATCGTTTGTTTGTGGCTGGGTTTTTGGCACGCGAGCAGCTGAGCGCGTCACAGACAAAAATGAAGCGACTGTATGACCGCCGTTCAGAACACCAGGAATACAGTCCGGGAGATCAGGTCCTGGTGCTCGTGCCCGTTGTTGGTTCACCTTTTCAAGCAAAATTTTCCGGTACGTACGTTATTGCTGAGAAGGTTTATGACTTGAATTATTTGGTTTCGATGCCAGGGCGGAGAAAAGCTAAACGCCTCTGTCACGTCAACCTTTTGAAGCCATGCCGTGAGGAGTATGCAGCCTCGGGCCAGGGTTCGGGAAACGGGGTGCAACCAGTCCTTGCGGTGACTTCGGAGGGTGTGATGCGTGAGGGCGATGGAGTGCCGGAGCCGGACGAGAGTTTACTGTGCGGACGGTTGAGAAACACAGAATCTCTCCGTAATTTGGACAGCTTGTTGGCCCATTTACCGGAGTTAAAACGCTGTGAACTGTCTGAGTTGGTGAAGAAATACCCTTGCCTGTTCGGTGACGTTCCATCACAAACCGACTGGATTGAACATGATATTGATGTTGAGGATGCGTCGCCGATTAAGCAGCGGTTTTACCGCATGGCGCCCGTTAAGGCTCATACACACTGAACGCGTTTTTGACGCGGTCTGACGCGCAGACCTGGCGTCAACACCCTGTGACGACACCTTGGCGCGGCCAATAGGAGAGCAGCCGGTTCTGGGGGAAAATAAAGTGCCCAGATGCAGAGCACGGCACCAGTGTTTACATGTGTGTTAAAACTTCTCTACATCGAACTGTGTCTGACAATTTATGAACATAAGGTTGTTGCTTTTTCATATATATTAGGGTCGGGACATTATCGCGATGATTCGCATTTTATTTTATACTCAAGACAACACGGAACGTACATTGCACGAGTAGAGTTTCCGGCAAAATGGATAGCAACGCACTGAGTAGAAAGTGGGAGGACGAGAGCGCTGTTGTGTGCAAACGGTGGCACAAACGTATATATATATATATATATATATATATATATATATATATATATATATATATATATATATATATATATATATATATATATATATATATGTATATATATATATATATATATATATATATATATATATATATATATATGTATATATATATATATATATATATACATGTGTGTGTGTTCTTGTACTTGCTACATTCTAAGGACCGGTAAGAGTTTTTAACTAACAAAGTGAAGTCTTTTTTGCAAAGTGAGGACATTTTGGCCGGTCCTCACTTTGGGCCAATACCAATTCCTCCCTTAATCCTCAATCTCAACCCTCGCCCTTAACCCTCAATCTTTGGCCCTCAATCTTGGCCCTCAAAAATACAAGAGTACCGAACTGCAGACACATGGGCGCCGCCATCACTCCAACCCCCTGACTCAATACCGGAACTCAACGCCGGAAGTTAGTTGATCGTTTTGTTTTTTTTAAATGGATTTTTTAATAATTGCGCAAAACAGTACAAACAAAAACAAAGAAAAAGAAACCCAATAGCAACAAAAACTATCGCCGGACATGGGCTCCGCTATAACTTCTATACCGTAACTCAAGACCGGAACTCAACGCCGGAAGTTAGTTGATCTTTTTATTTTTTTTTTTAATGTATTTTTTTTTTAATAATTGCGCAAAACAGTACAAAAAAAACAGAAAAACAATAGCAACAAAAACTATCACCAGGGGGTTGCATACATAAAAGTATTTTTACGGTTTGCATGATAAAAATAATTGTAGAAGGCAGATAGATTCAGGGTCTTGATAGCTTTTATGTTACTATTATTTAAGTAGTTTTAATATACTGTTGGACATCGTTCTCAAATGTAAGAAAAAGGGTTTTAATACATTTTTTTTTAAAAGAAAGGGTAAAATCAGGTTCAATATAAGAGAAAATCAAATTATAGACATCTACTCAGCGAAGTTAAGTTAAAAGTAATTTAAAAGTAAATTTGTAGGCTGCTATAAAACTCAGAATTTAATTCAAAGCTCACAATCACTAAGTTATAACAGAAAATTAATAAAATGGGACTTTATACAACCAAATAAACAGAGCACTTTCTGATTCGGCTGCAGTTGCAACATGCACACACGGTCAAAACAAATGTCATACTTACTTTCACATTAGCATATGGTTACTATTCATTTAGATCAACAGCAAAAATAAAGGCACTGTAAATCCTTGCTATTGTGAAGTATATCTGGAATGGGCAGCAATGTGAATGTAAGGACCTGATAAAAGCCTTCAGTGACTGGAGTCACAAGAACTGTCCTACTGAAAAACCTCAAAGACCAAGGAAATAATAATAGATTTCTTGCAGATCCAAGCCCCCTCTTCAGCCAGAGTACCAGTGGGGAAGACCTCAAGGTGGTGCCAAGTCATAAATATCTAAGTGTACAGCTGGATAATAATTTGAAGAGGTATCTAAACAGGATCACTTAGTAAATAAGGGCAGAGCTGCCTCTTTTTCTTAAGGAAGCCAAGATCTCTTGACATCTGTAGCAACATGCTGAAGATGTTTTGTTTGTGGTGGCATGTGTGTTGTTTTATGCTGCAGTCTGCTGGGGAGGGAAGGAAATTTGTTTTAGGTTTCTGATGTGTTCATCTGCCTCTGCAACAAATTCAAACACTGCACAGACACAGGTCCCAACATACTGTTTTTTTTCAAAGGCACAGAAAAGCAGCTTGGCAAAATGACTTCAGTCCTGCTGGTTGATTTTTCATCCACCAGGGATCTCCAGGGACAAGCATTATGAGTAAAACAATGGCCCCAGACGTCACTGCAACAGAACAGGTATTTCCTGCTTCTGGAGAGGTCTTCATTATCCCATTTAGTCATTATATGCATGAAATAATTCTATTTAACCATTATCAGTTTTCTGTTCATTCTATTTTGTTATCAGTTTTCTGTTCATTCTATTTTGTTTCTAAAATGTAATAAAAACAATGTCATGTCATACTGGCAATAATAATTTGACTAGAAGTTCTCACAATGCCTTTATTGAGATAATAAAAAAAATAGATAAAAATTCTGAGTTTTATAGTAGCCTACAAATTTACTTTTAAATTACTTTAAATTAACTTCGCTGAGTAGATGTCTATAATTTGATTTTCTCTTATATTGAACCTGATTTTACCCTTTCTTTTAAAAAAATGTATTAAAACCGTTTTTCTTACATTTGAGAACGATGTCCAACAGTATATTAAAACTACTTGAAAATAACAGTAACATAAAAGCTATCAAGACCCTGAGTCTATCTGCCTTCTACAATTATTTTTATCGTGCAAACCGTAAAAATACTTTTATGTATGCAACCCCCTGGTGATAGTTTTTGTTGCTATTGTTTTTTTGTTTTTTTTGTACTGTTTTGCGCAATTATTAAAAAAAATAAATAAATAATAATAAATAAAAAAAAGATCAACTAACTTCCGGCGTTGAGTTCCGGTCTTGAGTTACGGTATAGAAGTTATAGCGGAGCCCATGTCCGGCGATAGTTTTTGTTGCTATTGGGTTTCTTTTGTTTGTTTTTGTTTGTACTGTTTTGCGCAATTACTAAAAAATACATTTTAAAAAAACGATCAACTAACTTCCGGCGTTGAGTCAGAGGGTTGGAGTAATGGCGGCGCCCGTGTGTCTGCATTTGGGTGGGGGGCGGCCTTAAGCCAAAGCCAGGTCCAGTCTGTCAAGAAGACGACGACGACGAAGAAGAAGGAGAAAAAGAAGAAGACAAGTAAAAATTAGTCCTCCGTTGCTACACAACGAGGTATACAAGTAACGTGAAGCCGGGACCGCCGGTCCGGCTGACTTTACCGGCGTAAAGTAAAAAAAAAAAGAAATGTTACGCAACAACGATGTCAATAATCCATAAAAAAATAAAAATAAATAAAAAGTATTGAACTAAGACAATAAAATGGTTTCGTAATATTTACGAACGGAATTCACCCTTTGTCTTTGTTAAAAACGTCTAGCGACAGTTCTAGCATCTATTTCTGGTGTTTTTGTAGACTGTAGCTGCTTGGAGACTTTGACTTCTGACACAGCGGGAGCTGCTGAGCCTCTCCCCTGTCACAAAGCACTCACAGGCGGTCACACTTCACACAAGCCTCGCGCAGTAGCTTCAGCTAGCGAGCTAGCTGCCAGCAAGCTGCGCATAATGGCAGATAACGAGTGTCCTCAAAAGTTATGGCTTTGATTCAGGGAGACTGAGGTCTGACTTCAAGCCCTACATTCAAACCAGGACTTGCAGGGCAACAGAGGAAAGCTGTGTGATTTTTTTATTTTTTTTTTAAATTTTTTTTTGCTGCTTCTGAAGACATGGAGTTGGACAGTGCAACACTTCAGCTGTACAAACTTGTCATTAGTGGCAACGATTGGAGCTCCATCTGCAGGTGTAGAGAGGAGTTTCTCCTGTTTAAAGCAGCTCAAGTCTTGAACCAGCAACACAATGGGCCAAGGCAGTTTAAGCAGCCGAGCTCTGCTGACCATTGAGAGGACACTGGTCAAGTCCCTGGAAAAGACGGCTAGCTGGTACATCAGGGTCGATGATCATCTTTTATTGAAAGAAATTGATGGTATAATTTACGTATAAATAAACGAATGCATTTTATGATGTAGGCAGAAAATGAGCTTCCCTTTCGTGAAAGACCAGCAGCCGCCACTGCCCTCAACAAGTGTCCAGTCTCATCATGTCAGGGAGAAACAGGTGCAGCTCTTCAAAGAGGAAATCACATTTTTCACACCGTCATCATGGACTGCCAACAAGTTATGGCAACTGTAGTTTTGTAAAGAGCCGCCAGGGGGGCACCCTGAAGTCAAAACTACCTTCTACTCCAGACTTTACAGAAAAATAAACACATGCTGAAAAAATAACACATTAATTAACAGCCAGATATTTTAGACAGATCACTCTATAATATGTTACTAAGAAACATAATGTGTTCAAATGTGGCCTTGAACTTTTAAACGTTCCTATGACGTGTCGGTCCTCGCAGCTCCGAGTTCTACCACTAAGGGTCGCTGTTTGACAAGTTTTTGCTTGTTTGGTTTTGTTTGTAGCCACAATGCAATCATCAGTTGTGTTATATCCTTCACTTGTTCGTTACTCCATATAACAATTAATCCTCGGACCACGACGTAACTTGAACAGTTTTATTTATTCGGCAACTTAAACACACGGTTACTCCAAAACCCTTCCAGTGACAACAACCTCGCCGTGTTAACCATCATGCACCTGGTGCATGCCAACTACGGGTCCTAATATAACCCAAAATACATAACATCTCCTCCCCTCTTACAACAAACGTCCTATGAGAAACAAACTAAAGCAGGAATATATTACTCTTAGCTCCTAATACAAAATTAACCCTTATGATAGTTTTCTCAGCATTATGCTATTAACAGAACACGAAATAAAAGTTTCTTCTTCTTCTTTTTTTTTTTACTATACCACTTCTAACTTCAATACCACTCCTCTCGCTCAGGGATGAGGGTAGACTACCTCGATCCCTGGACTGTTCCCAAGGGGATTATTGTGCCCCTGATGATTTGGGCCAGTCTCTAAACTACACTACAAATCCATACGCGCAGGGGGTCGCCGCTCTTTTGCTGGATATCTGCGCCCTGCAGGAACAGCAGTCTTTTTGTCCATTGATGGCAAAGTGTCTTGTGGAGCTGATGCCACAATAGGTGCCTCTGTCCCATTTACAGCAACATCTGCAGCAGGTGTAACTGTCTCTGGGGTAGTGGACTGCTGCACCTGTGTGTGTGGGAAAACTGGTGCTGGAACAAGTGCATCTGATGAACATCCCGGAGACAGCTCCGACAACACGGATGAAGTTGACAGCAGTTGGTCAAGATGTCTTCGCCCGACACTGTCATTTGTCTGGACGGTGTAGGAAACTGGTCCGGACACAGTCAAAACCAGTTTCCTACACCAGCTACTGTGCGATGACAGTAGCTCTAATCCACTTCGGTCCTCCGCTGTAGTTCATTGCTAATACAGTTTCTCCAGACATGAAAACTCGGTTCTTAGCCTGACGTTGTCTGCGTTGTATCTGTTTCTCCTGCTGACCTTGAACTGTCTCTTTCACCGTTGTCGGCTTTATAAGGTCAAATGTGGTACGCAGCTCTCTTTTTAGCATCAGGCTCGCAGGGGATGTTTTTGTGGTGGCGTGTGTAGTGCTTCTGTAGTTGAACAGAAGGTTGTGTAATCTTTGATGTAGCGTCCCTTGTCCCCATGATGTTTTTAATGCGTTTTTGAGAGTTTGGACAAACCTTTCAGCAAGGCCATTAGCTGCAGGGTGGAAAGGAGCTGAGGTAATGTGTTGCACTCCGTTTGCCTGTAGAAATGAAGACATTTCCTGAGAAACAAGTTGGGGACTGTCGTGGAAATTTTGAAATTAAGAGATCCAACATCCAAACTGGTCTGCGTTGAGTTTATTTGAGCGGATCCGGGCTCCTACAGACACACTCGAATGGTGTCTGTAGGACTGCCAAGTTGAACGGACTGCAAAGAGTTTTGAACAAAAGTTGTTGACATCACTGATAAGAGAAGAAGGCTAAAACAGACGAAAAAGTTGAAGATACTCTTATATCGTGTATTGAAGATAGTCCAATTAAGGTTAAAAGAACTAGGAGTAACATCTTGACCGGAGTAAGACATAACAAGCACATATCTGGCGTGGAAAAGGGAGAACAAGTTTAAAAAACAGCAGTTGCTCACAATGTCACTCGCAGCAGCATTTTTTCGCATTACAACTGATCAATAATTTCCTGCTGGAATGAGGGAGTCAACAGTTGGCTCAAGATGTGATGGTGAGTGAATGATAGTAAGTCACTCTATATAGAAATATATCATCTACACTTGATGATTTCATCAGTGTGTCAGGACATTATCAGCAGTCTGTCACTGAAGCTGCTCCTCTGCCTGGAGATGGCGCTGTGCAGTGGATGATGTGGATTGTCTATGATGGACTCCCCTGCTCTGCAGCCTCGGTATGGCTTCCTCACGTTGCCAGGTAAACACGGAACCACACCAATGCAGGACTTTGTAAGACAGTGTACAAAGTGACTATACTAGCAGTGCTTGAACTGGGCCGCAACGTACCAGTAGAACTTCTTTATATTTGGACGTCTTAGCGTTGTGCATTGTTTTTCTTGTCGTAGGCTACCGGCTCTTATTGAAAGTGGTCGGGGAAGGTCATCAGATATTGTGCCATGGAGTTTGGCTGAACTCAGCAGTCAATCAAAAGGCACTAAAGCATTAGATTGAGATACATTTGGAAAGCGTTTTGCTGAGCAACATGGAAACGGCCGTATTCAGCTGTTCTAGTCATGACCCCTTCATACAGTCGCTGATATCACAGTCATTTGAACACTATGGGCAGCTCTGAAATGTTGAATATATATCAGCCGTTGACATCTGGTGACAGTGTTAATTCTCCTCTTAATGCTGAACACTGACTATGTGTTGAGTATGTAGCTGTCTGTCTAATCTATATCTGTGCTATGTTTGAATTGCCTTTTGCTGATTGCGTTGATTTCTAGCATACATTGCATAGACAGATGGCAGGTCTATGCAATGTATGTGGTTTAGTTTTCATCATTTCATTTCGTTTGTCACTGTGCTGAAATGTTGATGAATTTAGTGCATTTTTTGGAAAAGCACTCAAATGTGAAGTGGCCCCTCCTCCCTCAGCAGAATGTGCACTTTAGAACAAATGGGGAGAAGATGTGTTGTGAGTGATGTCCACAACCTTGTTGGAGTGCCATGAGCCATTTCTGTCCATTGTGTATTGATGCTAACCTTAATACAGCCCAGTCCAGAGACCTTCATGGCTCACTTTTTCTTTGGATAGTTTCTTCTTGTACAGATGCTGCCTGCAATGCTGCCACCCTGACACAGTTTGCATCCCC
Source organism: Thamnaconus septentrionalis (assembly GCA_009823395.1). Taxonomy (NCBI): domain Eukaryota; kingdom Metazoa; phylum Chordata; class Actinopteri; order Tetraodontiformes; family Monacanthidae; genus Thamnaconus; species Thamnaconus septentrionalis. Next base: position 69,081 of record CM020502.1, on the reverse strand, counting down.
TGTCACTCATCTGCCACTCATCACCGCTGTCTGTCTTTCCTTCATGCCTTTTGTAGATGTGGCTGTTTGGTGCACTTATTTTGAAATGCTGACCTTTTGTTTTTGTGCTCTGGGACGGAAGTGGCGCTTGTTGTCTTCGCTGGCTTGGAGACGCAAGTGCTGAGACGCACCGGTGGGAGCATGGTGGTTTGATGTTTTTTGCGTACTTTTTGTTGTATCACTTTGTTTCGTATGTTGAGAGGAGGTGTTTGTGTTCGGGCGCGCTCACTGGGAGGAAGAGGACAGCTTTCAGGATAACTCTGCCGTTGGTTGAGAAGCAGGCTAAAGTGGTCAGTATTAGCTTGTCTTTATCGTCTGTATTAACGATGTGTTTCAATGCGAAGCAACGTCATTTTCATTATTATTGTAAGAACTAATGTTTTATTTGTATTTGTCTGAACTTTTAGTTCTACGGTGTTCATTAAACATCTATGAAGGAACTGGAGTCTCGTTTCTAATCAACTGGACGGCATATCTTTCCTGTCATAATGCGCCACCTACAGTAGGATGAGCAAACCTCTAACTCCTGTTAATAGGAGGTAGAACCATGCTAACATCTCACTTAATGACATGACATCACATTGTATTGTAACTTATTCCTAACATGAAGCGTTTCACATGAAAGCTGAGAGCTCAAATGCGAGACATTAATTGCATGAGATTCAGTTTGTCTGGATGAGTTTGGAAATGGCAGCTCGAGCCCTGATCTAGTCTACATATATCTACATGTGGGATACATGTTCTGAGTTATGCATAAAGTCCTATTGGGCCCTGGGTGAACCATCCACCCCCCTCTCCCCACCCGACCACAACCACAATATCACATTACTAATATTATTTTATTCAAATAGTTCAAAGTGAACAAGAACAGAGAAACAATGAGATCAATAAATGACAATAAGAGTACAGTAAATGTCACACATCCTTCATCACACAAAAACAAATGAACGAAATAAAGTCAATCAATAAAAATACTCATGAGAATGAACATGATCTTAATTTAGTGCTCAGACTGCAGCAGGTTGTTCACTCTGGGTCTCATAGCGTCTAGGCTACTGTTGCATGATATGTACAATTAACGTCACGCATGGAGACTTGCAAACCTTTATCTTTTGAGCGTTTCTCTTCTTCTTCTTCTTCTCTTTCTGAACGGAGCACCTGGTGGTTTTATTGGCCTTTTGTCCATGATACACCATTGACTTCTGTCCGTCAAACACCCAGAGTTCAAACTGACGTGATGTCAACAAATTCACGTAGATACAGACACAGAGTCCTGTTTTTTGTTTGTTTATTTTGCCTTTCTTTACATTTTCACATACCACAATAAATTGCATGTAGCTATAAGGGATCAATTTTAATTTTATGAATGAAAAACAATTTATCTGGAAGCAGCAGTTTGTATTGTGAATCACTTTCTCTGTTCCAGATGAAAGAATATGTTTAATGTGATTGATTTATTTATGATCATAAACCAGAAATATATCATAAAAACAATATTTTCACCCCAAAAATAAAGGTGTGATATCAACGACACAACCTTCACAGCGCTGTCAGACACAGCATGAAGGTCGTGGGTTCGATTCCGGGGCCCGGGCCTGGGACCTTTCTGTGTGGAGTTTGCATGTTCTCCCCGTGTATGCGTGGGTTCTCTCCGGGTTCTCTGGCTTCCTCCCACAGTCCAAAAACATGCATGTGAGGCCAATTGAACATACTAAATTGTCCGTAGGTGTGCATGTGAGTGTGAATGGTTGTTTGTCTCTATGTGGCCCTGCGATGAACTGGCGACTTGTCCAGGGTGTACCCTGCCTTTGCCCTAAGACAGCTGGGATAGGCTCCAGCAGACCCCCGTGACCCTGAATTGGAATAAGCGGGTATAGAAGATGAATGAATGAATGATGGAGAGTTTTTCCAGGGTGTCATCACTCTGAAAATCAAACTGAAATGAAATGTGAGAGAAAAAATGGGAGGGAGAGGGCAACAAAATGAGCCCTGCAATATGAAATCTGATCACTCGGTGGCAGGATTTAACACACTGTACACTGTCACTCATTACAAACACAAACCAGTGACTGCAAATTGAATTTCCAGCACCAGTGAAGTGAAAATCGTGACAACAATAACAAGAGTGATAGAAGTTGTAGAGTGAAGAGGGTGAACTGACCTCAGACTCTCCAGTTTACAGTCTGGACTCTGCAGAAAACCACTCAGCACCTTCACTCCTGAATCCTGCAGCTGGTGGTTCTGACTATGGTCCAGGTGTCTGAGGTGGGAGGGGTTGGACTACAGAGCTGAGAGCAGCCAATCACAGCTGACCTTAGACAAACTGCAGCCCTTCAACCTGAATAAAGGATAAATGGTGGAGAGTTTATAATGATGGAGAGTTTTTTCAGGGTGTCATCACTCTGAAAATCAAACTAAAATATCAACTTCTGAATCTGCAACTACAGAAAAAAAATGAGTGTTGAAATCTGACCACTTTATGGCAGAATTATGCACACAGGACCCAGTTTGATATATTTCAAACACAAATTAAAACTGAAAGCAGTTTTCAAGAGACTGAGCCTGCCCTGGCTGACGCCTGGTTTTGCAGGTGGTGCTGTAGAGCCAAGTGGGTTCTTTCCTTATGTTTGTCTAATGTTTCAACATTCTGGACTTGTGTGTCAAATTTGATTTGAGGAGTTCTGACGCATGTTTAGTGGGTGAAATGTGAACTGGAAGAAGTCTTATTAATCACGTGTCAGTAAAAGATGCAGATTTTGCACTTTCTGTTTGTTTTTGGTGGAAGCTGTCAAGTGTAAATGATAGGCCTGGATGAGACAAACATGTGGGTTTTTGAATGATGGCTGGAGCACCTTCCAAATGGCAACAGCAGCCATTTATGTGTGTGTTGCAGCAGGAACCACTGAGTCATGTCTCACCCATGGAGCAAGTTATATATGAGAATTAAAGGTCAGGTCCTGATCAAAAGTGACTCCAAGGTTCCTCACAGTAGAACTGGGTGTAGAACCAAATAGACCACCTTGTCCATCAAAGGCTCTGTCCCTACTCTCTCGCGAGCCAAATATAATGACCTCAGTTTTATTGGTATTAAGCAACAGGAAATTCTATGTCATCCAAGTTTTGACGTCACGAAGACAAGATTCCAATTTAGCCAACTGATGAGCCTCATTTGCCTTAAATGACAAGTACAGCTGTGTGTCATCTGCTTAAGAATGGAAACTGATGTTATGCTTTCTAATGATGTCACCGAGAGGTGACATCATTACAAACTGAAAACGGTCAGACAAGTAAGATCCAAACCAGTCCAAGGCCCGATCCTTGATGCCAATAGCATCTTCTAATCTCCTAAGAAGAATGATGTGATCAACTGTGTAGGAGCGAAGCCTAGTGCTTTGCTTCTTCTATGCTTGACCCTTAAATTACCTGGCTGACGCGCCCGCTAGTGTTGCTATATATTGCTCTGGAAAAAACGATGCTTACACCTCTCTTGCGATGAAAGAAGGCTTTCCACATTTATTCCAGTTCCATTTTTTCCCTAGCAGACAAAACAAACATTTTGCGGCAGAGCGGTCAAAAACCATTTGCTCTTCCGGGTCAACAACACCTGACGACAATAGTGACATGGCTACCTTTATACCACTAAACCAAAAACAATACCGGAACACAGCGACACCCACAGCATAAAGAGTGTAACAACAACTGTCTCACTGGCTCAGATAAAAACAACAACATTTTGGCTGCTACACACCAGCCCCTAATTGGTAGTGGCTAATAGACATACCAATTCAAAAACAAAAAACAAAACAAAAACAACAACAAACAAGCAAACAAACAAAAAGGAAACCAAAAGTGTGTTACAGCAATTTAAAGTGCAGACCCATAAATCTAAATTGCATGGACCAAACAGAGCTTCGTCACAGGTCTTTCAATTATGTTATTTTTTATCTGCAACTTAACAGAACGCACAAGCCCTTGTTTGTCTGGAAAAACCTCCAGAATCTTGCCTAATGGCCATGAACCACATGGAGCTGATGGATCCATGATAACCACAATGTCCCCTGGTGTCAAACTCCTTTTCTTTTCATTCCACCTTTGTCTCTCTTGGAGCAAGGGCAAATACTCCCGTATCCACCTCTTCCAGAAAAGGTCTGAGAGATACTGCACTTGTTTCCAACGTCTTCTAATGTACTGGTCATGTGGCTCAAACACTCCAGGTGGCAAAGCTGGTTTACCCTTTAGAAGTAGGAGATGGTTAGGCGTAAGAGGTTCTAGGTCGTTGGTCATCTGAGAGCTTGGTGATTGGCTGATCATTCAAAATAGCCTCCGCTTCACAGAACACTGTATGTAGTCCATCATCATCTAGCTTCTGTTGACGTAGGACAGAACTGAGAACTCTTCTCACGAGGATCATCCGTTCCCACACACCACCATGGTGTGAACCAGCAGGTGGATTAAAGCTCCATCGAATTCCAACCTGTGACAGAGCTCCTTGAATCCTGTCTTGATTCAAAGAGGTAAGAGCCTCCTTGAGTTCTCTGCCTGCCCCTATGAAGTTGGTACCATTGTCAGATGTTAGGTGTGCCACCTGACCTCTCCTGCTGATGAAACGCCGCAGAGCATTGATGCATGCATCTGTGTCCAGTGAAGCGGCTACCCCCAGATGAACAGCCCTGCTTGCCATACATGTAAATAGAACTCCATATCGTTTACAGGTAGATCTGCCTCTCCTTACTTCAATTGGTCCAAAGTAATCCACTCCTGTGTTGGCAAATGGTGGCAAGTCAGGAAGGATTCTCACCAGTGGCAGATCTGCCATTTTTTGTTCCACTGCCTTTCCATTGTAACGTCGACAAAAACTGCATTCACCGATCTTCCTGACAGCTGCATTGGCACTTGTGATCCAAAACCTCTTCCTTACTTTAGACAGAGTGTGAGTTCGTCCACCATGGCCCAGATGCTGGTGTACATGCCTGAGAAAGAGCGTAGCAATGTGCTGATCCTTGGAGAGAATGAGTGGATGCTTTGCTTCCTCCGGCATTGCTCCCCTGCTTAATCTTCCTCCAACTCTCAAGAGCTCATCCTTCAAAACTGGATCCAGCCTGTGGAACTTCGTCGGCTCACTGTCCCCCTCCCAGAAGACAAAGCTGCAATTTCCTCACTGAATTTCTGCTGCTGGCAGTAGCGAATTATAGCAACCTCAGCTTCCAGTAGATCATCCAGCGTCAGCTTGCCCTTTGTGAATGTTACTGTGGCCCTTTGTCTTCCCTCTGGATCTTTTGCCACAGAAGCCTCCACCTGCTTCCTTGAGCGACTCTGTGCCCACAACATGGCCTTCACCTGAGGATCCAGGCTACGGCTGTCCTCAGCTTCTTCCAGTCGGAAAAATAGGCGATCAGCTGGTCCGTAGGAAAAGATGTATCACACACACTGACGGTATTCACCATTGCCTCCTTTCTGACCTCCTGGTCATTTGAGTCCACTGACACGTCCAGCACACTGTCAGGCCAATCCTCTTCCCGTTTCCAAAAAAATGCGGGACCTTCCAGCCACCTGATGTTGTTCATAAAGTCAGAGACCTTCATTCCTCTGGATGCATAGTCAGCCGGATTGTCTTTGGAACCGACATGTCTCCACTGTGATGGTTCAGATGTTTCTCTGATGATTGAAACTCTATTGGCTACGAATGTGTGAAAGCGCCTATCTTCATTGTTAAGGTACTTCAACACCGAAGTGCTGTCAGAACCTTCCAGCTGGAAGTCCAATCCGACTTTAGCAGCAAGTCCACTTTGGTGGCAAGGACAGCTGCCGTCAATTCAAGTCGGGGAATAGTTAAAGCTTTCAGCGGTGTCACCCTGGCTTTGCCGAGCAGACAGGTGACCTGAGTGTTGTTTTCCTGATTTTGCATCCAGATGTATGTTACGGTTCCATATCCACTTTCACTGGCATCGGCAAAATTATGTAATTGGGCTTGCTTGACTGCTCCAAAATCCACTGGCTTGATGCACCGATCCACATTGAATGCAGACAGCTGATCCACATCCTCCAGCCATTTTTTCCACTGGGGTAAGATGTCCTGTGGTAATTCTTCATCCCATCCACAACCTCTTCTGCAAAGTTCTTGCTGCATCATCTTGGCAAGCAAAGTGACTGGTGCCAGAAAACCCAATGGATCGTACACTGAGCTGGAAACTGCCAACATACCACGTCTGGTAAATGGCTGTTGTTTCATCTCCATCTTGAACCCAAAAGAGTCTGTCTCCACGCACCACTGTAGACCCAGAGCCCTCTCGACTAGAAGTTTATCACAATCCAGATCCAGCTCTTTCAGGTCTTTGGCCCTTTGATCCTCTGTGATGGCTTGCAAAACAATGCGACTGTTGCTAGTCCATTTTTCCAACATGAAGCCCCGCTTCTGACACAGAGCACCAATATCGTGGATCATCTGGACAGCTTCTCCTTCAGTGGCTGAGCTCTTCAAACAATCATCCACATAGAAATTCTGCTTGACAGATTGGGTTGCCTCATGCAAAAACTCAGACTGGTTCTCGTCAGCCGTTTTCCTCAGTGCGTAGCTTGCACAACTGGGAGACGACACAGCACCAAACAGATGCACAGTCATCCTGTACTCCAACAGTTCCTTGGTGACATCCCCGTCTGGCAACCAGAGAAAGCGAAGAAAGTCTCTGTCCTCTTCAGGGACTCTCACCTGGTGGAACATAGCTTTAATGTCACCCATGAATGCCACCGGTTCCTTTCTGAACCGTACAAGGACTCCAAGCAGCGAGCTGGTGAGGTTAGGCCCCTGCAAAAGTTCACTATTCAGTGAAACTCCTTGAAATGTGGCTCCACAATCGAACACTACTCGGAGGGATCTCTTCCTTGGATGGCGGACACCGTGGTGAGGGATGTACCACACCTTCCCCTTTTCACAGTGCACTTGTTGCCGAGGCACTGGCTCTGCATAACTCTTGCTAATGAGAGTATTCATGTACTCAGCATACTCATGGTGGAAGTCTCTGTTGTTCAGGAACCTTTTCCTCAACCCCTGGATCCTCTGCTTTGCCACTGCAAAGTTGTTGGGCATGCAGACCTCCTTGTTCTTAAAGGGCAGTTTCAAGGAATATCTTCCTTCTTGAAGTATTGCTGAGTTCTCCATGATCTCCAGAAACTTAAGATTTTCTCTGGACATTTCCTTCTCCTTTGCCGTTTTCTCATAAAAATCGTGGTTGTATTGTGTGGCCAACATTTCTTCAAGCTTACACACAGAGATTCTGTTCACTGTGACCAAAGGCCGCTCCACCTCCAAAGCACTGTCTGCATTCAGCGGACCATTCAAAACCCACCCCAACACCATCTTCACAGCATACGGGCCATTCCCACAACTGTTGAGGACTTCCCAAGGTTCCAATATCTTGGGTGCATTGGTTGCAATTAGCAGGTCGACGTTCGCTTTTATTCTTTGAATCTTCACCTTTGACAAATGCGGCCATTTTGCCAGTTCCTCAGGTGTCATCATGTTGTCAACAGTGACTGGCATTTTTGATTGTGTGAGAACCTCTGGGAGAAGATGAAAATCACTGCCGTCCAGATCAGATACCTCCAAACCAGTTAATGAATATGCTGGAACAACTTTCCTTTGTCCCATCGTGCTCAACAGGAAGTTGTTTTTTCTGCCTGTGACATTCAACTTCTGCATTAGATGTTCTGTGCAGAATGTGCCTGAACTACCTGGATCTAAAAAGGCATAGGTTGTTATGATGTGATTTCCCTTCACACCTTTAACTTTCACAGGGACAATGGATAGAACACATCGATCTACCCCGGCCCCTGTATGTCCACATGTTTTAAGTGAAGCTGGCTGGTCAGATGAGTTTACCAGTTCTGGATCTGATGATCTTTTAATATGAAGCACGGTGGGATGAGTTTTTCTGCTGAATACGTCGCATGTCAAGCACCTCTCACATGCACTGCTCATGTGACCAACACGTAAGCATGCAAAGCACACTCCCTTTCCCTTCAGAAACTGCATCTTCTCCTTGTGCATCTTTCCCTTAAACTGCTTGCACTCCTCCAACAAATGACTGCGAGCACAGCATAGGCATCCAGCTTTCTCACCCTTCTTTGGCTCCAACGTTGGCCTTTCACTTCCATCAGTCACTTCCATAGATGTTACTGTGGTGGCAACAACATTTCCCTTTACTCTGTTTCTGGGTTGTGATTTAAATGTGGTGACAGTCTTTACCCCAGCAACGCCAGACAATGGATCTTGTATTTCACCAAACAGAGGGTCAGAAAGAATACTGACGCGGCGCTCAATAAACATGACCAGATTGATGAAACAAGCTCTTTCTTTGGTGGTCTCCATTATGTCATGAGCTTTGGTCCTCCATTGCTCCCTCAGTTTGAAAGGTAACTTTGACATAATGGTTCTCATGTTTACTGGCATATTCAGTTCCTGCAAGTATTGAAGCTCCTCCATGACATTGCAACATCATCGCAGAAATAACGAGTAGGCTTGGAGAGCTTTGACATCCTCTGATTTTATTGTTTGCCACGCCAAAGCCTTTTCCATGTAAGCACTTGCGATTTTGTACTGATTTTCCAAAATGCTGCTGTAGAAGCTCCTTCGCTACAACGTAGCCACGCTCAGGGGACATATGATGGCAGCTACGTACTAATTCATGTGGCTGTCCCCTAGCAAACTGTTCCAGATAGTACAAACAACCTGCTTGACCTGCCTTTTCTTCCACTCCATACTCAATAGCTTTAATGAATGCCCTGTACTGCAGTGGGTCACCTTCGAATGTGGGAATATCTCGTGGCGGGAGTGACACCAAACGCTGCTGCTGCACGAGGGCTGTTGTTATTTCATTCTGCCTATGCATGATTGAAAGCATGTCTCCAGGTTGACTTTGAATTTGATGATGATATGAAGGGTGAGCATCTGTTGAATGATGTTGAATATGCTGCGACGATTGCAGTATTTTGCTTTCCTGTTGCTGTTCGTTGACGCTGCGTTGATGCAATGAAGCAGCTTCGACCCACTGCTTTGTTTCTTTGGGTTGCACGTTCATCAATAGAGCTTGGCTGGGTGGCAATGACAACCTTGTCAAATCCTGTCTTGCTGTCATTTTTTCTGGCTCATACTCCTTTGCCAGAGGATTTAATGCGTTGACAGTTTCCTTTTTGGTTCGCTCCCTTTTAAGATAAGAATTCACGCCATTGGTGGATCCTGAAGAACTTCTCCCATCTGATGCTTGAAGTACTGCTAGTTTTGCATTGGAAGCTGCTATTTCAGCTTCCACTTCAAGCTGTTCTCTTTTTCTCCTCAGCTGTTGTTCCTGCTCCTCAAGTGCATGACGTTCCTTTAAAGCTGCAGCACGTGAAATAAGTGCAGCCTTTTCTGCTTCAGCCTTTATGGCTGCCAAGGATGTAGTGCTAGACATGCAACTGCTACGGCTCCTATGACTTGAGCGTACACTAATATTTGAAACACTGTCATTGGGTTTAACATCATCCACAACATGAGCATTTTCATTAGGTTTACCTTTGTTGCATGAAAGCCACTCTTTTGTATCAGCAATACACTCATTGATAGGCAACATCTTTGCTTTAAACCATGTTTCATGTTTTTCATTTTCTTCAACCGGTAGCAGACCCAACAAATGATCATGAATACCTTTTACATCATCACACACTTCAGTCAGTTCTTCAAGACCTTTTTGTACCTGTGTTTCATCATATTTTTCCATTGAACCTCTTATTGATTTTCTTATATTAGCTGCTTTATTAAATTTAGCTTTTCTGTCAGACTGTAATCTATCTAAAATATTGGCAATTGCCTTTGCAGAGAGTTTGATAACTCGCTTCCCACTCTGTGAGTCAACACCGCTCATTACACTACCAGGTTTACTAGCAGTGCGCACATTAGACCCGGTAACGTCCGACGTTGCGTCCCGCGTCTCCATCCTAAATAGTCAATTAATTAACCGCTCTCCAAACGTTGACGTAAATCCAGACAACTTCCAGCAGCTCGACTCGTCCTCAGAAGCAGCCTCCTGACTGCCCCCAACGTGCCAAAGATTCTACGAACTTCCAACTAGAGCGGTTTTTGACTAATGTAGGAGCGAAGCCTAGTGCTTTGCTTCTTCTATGCTTGACCCTTAAATTACCTGGCTGACGCGCCCGCTAGTGTTGCTATATAATCCCCCTGGAAAAAACGATCCTTACACCTCTCTTGCGATGAAAGAAGGCTTTCCACATTTATTCCAGTTCCATTTTTTCCCAAGCAAACAAAGCAAACATTTCACGGCAGAGCGGTCAAAAACCATTTGCTCTTCCGGGTCAACAACACCTGACGACAATAGTGACATGGCTACCTTTATACCCCTAAACCAAAAACAATACCGGAACACAGCGACACCCACAGCATAGAGTGTAACAACAACTGTCTCACTGGCTCAGATAAAAACAACAACATTTTGGCTGCTACAAACTGTATCAAATGCTGCACTGAGATCTAGGAGGACCAGAACAGAGAGAAGACCTCTGTCAGATGCACACAAGAGATCATTACTTACCTTAAGCAATGCAGTTTCAGTGCTGTGACCAACTCTGAAGCCTGACTGAAAAGCCTCAAGTAGATTGTTGTCGTTTAAGAAGTCAACAAGCTGCCTGGCAACAACTTTTTCTAAGATCTTAGAGAGAAACGGAAGGTTTGAGATTGGCCTATAATTTGAAAGGGCACTCGAGTCCAAATTGTTTTTTTTTTTAAATCAGAGGCTTGATTACAGCCACCTTGAAAGCTTGAGGGACAAAACCTGTTGAATGATTGATTATTGGCGACAGCGTCACAGCGTCACACAGGAGGCGACAGCGCAGCCGGCCAGCCAGCCACGCCGCTCTTGAGCTCTGACTGAGCGAACCACTCGACTGTTTTCTCTTAAAAGGTGATCGTTCTCCAAATTATTTAGTCTCTTCTCAATACACCTATCTCTATCTGTTTGCACAAGCACAGTCGAAGCCATGGCTTCTCCCTCTCACCTCTCCCCTGTCCCTCCTCTCTCCCCTCCCGTCTTTTCTTGCTCACACTGCCAGATGCTTAGCTTTAGCTCGTCCTCAATTACCGAGTCAGGGATGTGTATTAAATGTAGTGCTATGTTAGCGCTTGAGGCGAGACTTAGCCAGCATGAGGAACGTCTTCGCTCCTTCGAGCATAGTAGTCCCGTAGCTAGTAGGGTTAGCCTAGCTGGAGCGGAGCGTTCATTCGCTAGCGTAGCGTCGGAGTCTCTAGGTCCCACTAGTTCCCCTCCCTTCGCGGCTCCCGAGCAGCCGGGAAAGGTCGGTTGGGTGACTGTCAGGAGGAAGCGTAGCCCTAACAAGTCTGCCGGGGACCACCACCATTCTCAACACCAGGCCCCCTCCGTCCATGTCTCGAATAAGTTTGCCCCACTCAGCAGCACGCCGACTGAGATTGACACTCTGGTGATCGGCTCGTCTATAGTGAGGCATGTTAACGTAGGACAGCCATCGGCCACAGTGAAGTGCATCCCCGGGGCCAGGGCGGGCGATATTGAAGGGCATTTAAAGTTAATGACTAAGAATAAACGGAGATTTAGGCGGATTGTAATTCACTGTGGTTTCAATGATGCACGCCTGAAAACGTCCGAGGTCACTAAGTTAAACGTAGCTTCGGTGTGCGCATTTGCTCAGACCATGTCGGACGAAGTAGTTTTCTCTGGCCCCTTGCCAAATGTTAGGAACGATGAGATGTTTAGCCGCATGTCATCTTTTCACCGTTGGCTGTCAGGGTGGTGTCCCAATAACTCGGTGGGCTTTGTAGATAACTGGAAGCCTTTCTGGGGCAAGCCTGGTCTTGTTAGGAGGGATGGCATTCATCCCACCCGGGAAGGTGCAGCTCTCTTATCTAGCAATATAGTTACAATTCTAGCTTCCACTCACTGATGCTCCAGGGTGGAGACCAGGCAACAGAGTTGTAGTCCTACACGCTACTCTGGGCTTCTCTCACTGCCGTCCCCAGCCGTTAGTAAGTCCCCGAAGCCCAGCCAGTCTTTTCCAATAGAAGTTGTGTCGGTCCCTCGCACCTCCAAACCTCTTATGCTGTGCAAATCTCCAATCGATTATAGTAACCTAATTCGAATAGATTGTAGAAATAAGGGGGCCCGGTCGGAGGTGGCTCCAGGGTCTCCCACAAACAAAATGGTGAAATGTGGCCTCCTTAACATTAGGTCTCTACATTCCAAGGCAGTTTTAGTTCATGATTTGATTAGTGAACATAATGTTGATATTTTTGGCCTCACAGAGACATGGTTACGTCAAGATGAATGTTTTAGTCTTAATGAAGCCACTCCTCCTAGTCATATTTATACTCATCAGGCTCGTGATAGTGGTCGAGGAGGTGGCGTTGCAGCTATTTATAATTCCAGTTTGTTAGTCAATCTCAAGGCTCAATCTATTTATAGTTCATTTGAGAGTTTAGCGATGTCTATTTTGCTGTCACCTGATAGACAGGCAGATTCCGTTGAATTCATTGTTGTCTACCGTAGACTTAAGACTTTCCCCGGTCCATATTCTTCTTTCTTAGATGAATTTTCAGAGTTTTTGTCTACTTTAGCATTGACTAAGGATAAGATCATAGTGATTGGAGATTTTAATATCCATGTTGACATTGAGAGTGACAGTCTGAGTTCTCATTTCAAATCTATCCTTGACTCCTTAGGCTTTCTTCAAGTTGTGAATGTACCCACTCATAAGCATAGTCATACTTTGGATCTTGTGCTCACTTTTGGACTTGGTGTGGAGCAGTTGACAATCTTTCCCCCGAAATGACGTTTTGTCTGACCACTTTCTGATCACTTTCACTTTCTGATCACTTTATTGTGGCCGATCACATTCCCCAAGCAAGGTCTATAATGAGTAGAAACATTTCGGACTCTGTTGTTGCTGAATTTAAAGAGAGGCTTCCTGATCTGCGTGATGCTCTTGTACCTCTGGACATGCTTCGGCCTCTCCCCCACCCACTTGACTGATCTTGATCTTGACTCCTTGACAGATCGTTTTTCTGGTATTCTGAAATCAACATTGGATGATCTTGCCCCTTATAAGGTAAGAATGAAAAGGCAGGATCGATCAGCCCCTTGGTTTACTTCCTCTACTCGCAAATTAAAACAAAATTTGCGAAGGCTTGAGAGAACTTGGCGTTCGTCAAAAACAGCTTCATCCTTCAAGACTTGGCAGGATTGCTTTAGGTCCTATAAAAAAGGCCCTGCGTATCAGTAGAACTTCCTACTATTCTGCTCTTATTGACTCCAACAAGAACAATCCAAAGTTTTTATTTAGTACAGTTGCTAAGCTGACGAGGAGCCATCATTGTGTTGAGCCATGCGTCCCTATTGGCCTGTCAAGCAACGATTTCTTGAATTTCTTCCAGCAAAAAGTAGAAGATATTAGAACTGAGATTGGGAATTCTTTGTCTTCTTTGTCTTCTTTGTCTTCCACCGGTCACATGGCAGATCTTTCTCAACATGGCAACCCCAGTGTTTATTTCGGGAGTTTTCGGCAAGTTGGACTCTCTGAACTTGATTCTCTTTTCTCCTCTGCTAAGCCGACCACGAGTCTTTTGGACCCAATTCCAACCAGGCTTCTCAAGGAGGTTTCCCCATTGCTTCATTGTGTCATTCTTAGAATTATCAATCATTCTCTATCAACAGGTTTTGTCCCTCATGCCTTCAAAGTGGCTGTAATCAAGCCTCTGATCAAGAAACCCAATTTGGACTCGAGTGTGCTTTAAAATTATAGGCCAATCTCGAACCTTCCGTTTCTCTCTAAGATCTTAGAAAAAGTTGTTGCTAGGCAGCTTGTGGACTTCTTGAACGACAGCAATCTATTTGAGGTTTTTCAGTCAGGCTTCAGAGTTGGACATAGCACTGAAACTGCATTGCTTAAGGTAAGTAATGATCTCTTGTGTGCATCTGACTGAGGTCTTCTCTCTGTTCTGGTCCTCCTAGATCTCAGTGCAGCATTTGATACATTGACCACAGCATTCTTCTTAGGAGATTAGAAAATGCTATTGGCATCAAGGATCGCGCCTTGGACTGGTTTGGATCTTACTTGTCTGACCGCTTTCAGTTTGTTCATGTTCATAATCATTCATCGGAACGTAGGAGGGTTAGTCATGGTGTCCCGCAAGGATCTGTACTTGGGCCACTCCTCTTCAACATCTACATGTCACCTCTTGGTGACATCATCAGAAAGCATAACATCAGTTTCCATTCCTATGCAGATGACACACAGCTTTACTTGTCTTTTAAGGCAAATGAGGCTCATCAGTTGGCCAAATTGGAATCTTGTCTTCGTGATGTCAGAACTTGGATGACACAGAATTTCTTGTTGCTTAATACCGATAAAACTGAGGTCATTATATTTGGTTCGCGAGAGAGTAGGGACAGAGCCTTTGATGGACAGGGTGGTCTATTTGGTACTACACCCAGTTCTACTGTGAGGAACCTTGGAGTCACTTTTGATCAGGACCTGACCTTTAATTCTCATATACAGAATGTGGGGAGGTCAGCTTTCTTCCACTTAAGAAACATTGCCAAAATTCGAGGTTTTTTGTCCTTCAAAGACGCTGAAAAAATAATCCATGCTTTTGTTACATCTAGGCTAGATTTCTGTAACTCGGTACTAACAGGATGCCCAAATTCGTCCCTTAGGACATTACAGTTAATCCAAAACTCTGCGGCACGATTGTTAACCGGAACTAGAAGGAGGCAGCATATTACTCCAATCTTAGCTTCCTTGCATTGGCTGCCTGTCAAATTTAGAATTGAATTTAAGATTCTAGTTTTAACTTACAAAGCTCTTCATTCTCAGGCTCCTTCTTATATTAGGGAACTAATTGAACTTTATCATCCTCCAAGAGCCCTTCGCTCTGAGGATTCAGGTCTTTTAGTTATCCCAAAAATTTCTAGAGTTAGGTCAGGAGGTAGGTGTTTCAGTTTCCTGGCACCTTTATTTTGGAATCATCTTCCAGCCTCGGTGAGGGGGGCAGACACAGTTAGTTTATTTAGGAGTAGACTTAAGACTTTCCTTTTTCTTAAAGCTTATAGTTAGATTCCATCCACTGTCAGTTAAGTTGCTATAGGCTTACGCCGTGGAGGGAAATCTTTCGCTCCCGTTACAGGGATCGTTGCTCTGTGCAGGCGGAGCTTCTATCACTCTCCTCACCCAATCAATCTTTGACTCTTTTGACTCTATCTACTCTTTCCAAACTAGCTCTCATTATGCTTTGTACAGTATGCTCGATATGCATGATACTGCTGCAGTCTCTGTGTCCCCGGCAGGTGATGACCACTGCGCCAGGAGCTGGATTGTGCTGTCCTGGGGGTCTTGGTGTCATCGCTTGTCCCACCACCACGCCTAGGACCTGGACTTGTCCTATTGGCAGATTGTCCGGGATAGGCTCTTGCCTTCCAAAGCATGGACACTTACAGCCCACACGGACAGCAGCCTTGAATTATTTCCTATTCTTTGTGTTTATATCCGTTTTGTGAATGCCTGGTTGGTGTATCTGTTTTTCACTCTGTCCTGTCTGCCACCCTGGCTCACTCTACTCCTTTCTCTCTTTCTCTGTATCTCCTCTATTTTTGTATTTCACCCCAACTACTCATAGGCAGATGATGGCCCTCTGGAGTCTGGTTCTGCCCTAGGTTTCTTCCCACAGGGGAGTTTTTCCCAGCCACTGTCGCATCTTGCTTGCTCCGGGGGCCCAGTTGGTTCTCTCTGATTGTATAAAGCGCTTTGAGATGCCATTGGTTGTGATTTAGCGCTGTACAAATAAAAGTTTATTATTATTATTATTATTATTATCATTATTCAGTGACCTTAACGTGGAAGAACAGCCCAGACATCTAGGTTGAGATATTCAGAGGTTTATATTATCTAACTCAATAGTTAGAAAAAACACGATACTAAATCTTTTCTATTCAACTCAGAGGTAAAGAGTACAAGCATTACTCGGATAAATTTACCATATAACTGAAGACTTAATCGACATTTAATGTAAGATTATTTTCCACATAGAACAAAAGTCTCAACAAGTCAATATTGAAGGGAAATGGATAACATACCAGTTTATTGCGATGTCCACAGTAAAAATGCAACAAAAATGTAACAGACCGGTTGTGTAAAAATGATGGTAAGCAAAACAAGAAGACAAAGGAAAAGAAGAAGAAGAAGAAAACAGAAGAAGAGAGAGAGAGAGAGAGAGAGAGAGTCCAAGAAAAAGAGAGTACAAAAGAGAGTCAAGAGCGAAAAAAGAGCTTCAGATTCTTGTTCCTTCCCTTAAATATCCTCCCATAACAGAGACACTGCTAAAATGCATATTTAAAAGATTCAAATCAAATCTACTCTTCCTATTCGGGAACCTTTTGGTAATCAGGGGTAATTTTCCACAGCAACAATAGATCACCAAGACCTTCATACCTCTCGCACTGAGCCCCACAACATTTCAAAGGAAAGTTATGAACAAAAGGCAGAGACAGTCCCCAAATGCACATCAAACAAACCCAAGGAGATACCTTTTGGCCCTCGGGGGTTCCTTTCCCGCGACATGTAAATCACGTTAATTACAACACAGTGAAATTAACACAGTTGTAACCCCCGTCGGGAAAGAACTTCCATTGCTACAGAAAACACTTCAGGATGTGGATTTGACTGTCTTACACTATCTAAGTCCAACAAAACACTGTTATTCGTAAATATTTGTTATTTGTTTATATTTTGTGTTGCTGTGTCCAATGAATTAAAAAGTTGTTTGTTTTTAAAAAAAAAAAAAAGAAAAAGTTGGAGCGTTGAACTACAGATAAATAATGGAGAGACACATTATTTGTAAACAAAAAACACATCATAACACATTAATACATTACATATTGCCGTAAGCTGAAAAAAGGGACACCATGTTGATTTTATTCATTGAATATTTTATTGATAGATTGATTGAGTGGGCTCCAACATATAGTTATACCTGCTTGAAAGCAAAATTAAAAGCAATATAAGATGTATGTGGGAATTGACAGATACTGTATGTTGTTGGTTGCTATTGTTGATTTGAAACAAAAAGTCTCAGGTAGATCCTCAAAGAAGGGCACGCAGCGGTAAAATGCGGCACGTTTTGCGGCGGGATTGCGCCCGCAATTTGCGCCACAGATGCGGGTATCCACAAAGGTTTTTGCGCTAATGACATGCAGGCGCAAACACGCCCACGAATGCGGCCCTTAAAACAGGTGCGAATGTTGCGGTCTGGCAACCTGAGAGGAGTTTGCGCCAAAGGTTGTTCGTGAGTGCATGTGTTTGACAGCGAAACTCTGCTTCGATAAACGCGCTCCTGTGCGCGCCTGGCATTACGATGCCTCCTCCGTCTGACCAAAACTGCTGCCATAATGGAAAGAAAGTCAAGACGCAAGAGGCGTTAGTCACCAACACCTGAGTACCATTTGTATGTTTTTGTCTCTCACCCACATAGATATACAGCATGGTCCAGAGGGGACCCCAGGTAGCACTGTCTTCAAAAAGGCAAAGAAAGGAAAGATAATTCTTCACATTTCAAGTTTTTAGTTTACAAATGTTAGTTTGCTATTTTCAGTTTAGTTCTCATGTTCATTCATGTTCTGGGTTAAGTTTTTAGATACTATATAGTTTCTATATAATATATAGATTACTTTAGAGCTTTGTTGTTCATCTATTTTTGAATGACATTTTTATTAAAAATGGGCTCATTGTTGTAATTATATTGCAGTCTCGTGGTTTACTCATGTTGTAGTTATTTATTTAGCCTGGAAAATTAGTCTGCCAAAATTTATTGTATTAATGAATGTTGCTTTCAATAAAATCATTACATGCTTTAAAAATAATTACACTGCTGTAATTGTTTTACTGTAGGCTACTTAAGGTTTCAAGTTAATGTTTACTATGTGATTATTGTCCAAAACACCATCAACTGCTGTTTTCCTTTTTTCTCAGACCGCACATGAAGTGGGCCAGTCTATCAATAATTCCTGGGGCCCAAAGCCCCCTGGTGGCGACTGGTGGCAACTGGTGGCAACTGGTGGCAACATTTTGTAGCCACAATGTGGCCCCAAAGTTGCATGTTCAGGAGAATTTAAAATATCCGTTTTTAATCTGTAGCTATCTCATGTGTTTGTTACACCCCTGATATGCTTAAAAATAAACGTTTGCTATAAATAAAATTAGCTGCAATAATAAGCTGTGGCTGGCCGGGGTTTTTCTTTGGCATTATGAGGTCGTTGGACCACACTGCATGGATGTATTATAAGAACTGGATACCGGACTGGCAATATGGCGGCAGGCCGATTTTTCCCAGTGGCCACTCAAGGTACTGCAACAAAAAAATTCCATTGGACCAAGAGGCCTTTTCCCCTTTGACCGCAATACAAAAATAAACGTCTGTACAATGGCTAACAGGACACCTCCTACTAAACTCGGGCTTTATAATATAACCTTTTTATTGTATATTTCTATTCATATCTCTCTGAATAGTTTCTAAAGGCTAGAAAATCCCCACAAAAGTCTACATTCTGAGAGTGACGTCACAGCTTTGTACGCGCACGTCCAAAGCGTGTGCGAGCTATGTCGGCTATGCCTCGGCATAATAGTCGCCCCGTGCAGCGCCTGGACTGACGGATTACCGCAATTGAACACGCAAAAGTAAGTTTTTGTTCACTCATCGTGGCATGCAGACGTGTCGTTTTCAATGTCCGACACGTAAGACTCCTTTGTTTGAGACATAGTTGTTTTATTCGTAGCATTTATGTTCGCTACGAAATAGGGTTGTTCACCAGCACGAAAAGAGACGAAACCGATAGCAAGATGATTTGAAATGTGTGTTATTTTAGCTCTAAAGCATTGTATGAAGGTGACAGTGTCATTGTATGGGCACTGCGTTTGACAATGTCCATTGTTTGTATTACCAATTTACTTTACTACTGTGCTAAGGTGGTAGGCCAAGTGCTAAATCTGGCCTCCAACATGCTTTTTACTCTTTCACAGATGACATACTCATCATTTCAGTTCTGAACAGTATTTATTGACTGAAAAACAGGACCCCGTTTACTTGTGTACAAGCAGAGTAGTAAAGAAAGTTGTAATCATTTACATGTCCATTCTACAGTGTAACACTGGACGTTTGACTATCTGCTTT
The DNA here is from genome assembly GCA_009823395.1 of Thamnaconus septentrionalis. Taxonomy (NCBI): domain Eukaryota; kingdom Metazoa; phylum Chordata; class Actinopteri; order Tetraodontiformes; family Monacanthidae; genus Thamnaconus; species Thamnaconus septentrionalis. The sequence continues at coordinate 49,805 of CM020502.1, read as the reverse complement.
AATATAAAATCACATCAAATGTGTTAATGACTTTTATAATTTTATTTATATAATCTATAAACGTATTAGTATGATCCACGGAAAATTCCATGTTTGTTTGCGAAACTCATTGGAAGAATGAAGAAAATCTGTTGTTATTGTCATGAACATGAATCATGAATCATGAATCAATTTTTTTTTCATGTGTCACTATAACAGAGACAACACCATCTGTAATTACTATGTTTGGTTGCATTTCCCTGGCAGGCAAAGATAGATGGAAGAGACATCCGTCTGGGTGGAAAATAGGACTGGCTTGTCTGTGAATGTTAGAGGCTCGCTGGGCTCATCAATCCGTCCATCCATTCACCTGTTCATCTCATCCTGACTGCAGCACGCCACTGTGGAGGCTTGACACAACACAGATTAATAACAGAAAAGCAAAATGTGACTTACGGTGTATTATTTAGTGTGCTTCAGTTGTAATTCTCATAATAATGACTGTTTTCCTGGCTTCGCACAATATATATAATTGGCCTGTCTTAGTTAAAAGCCCACTCACCACGACAAGGTGCAGTCCAAGAGTGGGAACACAAACACAGACCAGAAACGAACAGGACAAATCCAGACAAGACTACAAAAAACACAAACACAAATAACAATCACTTTGACCACTATATTTTTTCACAAAAACTTTTTATTTCTTTACAAATTGAACCTTAGATTGTGTCACAACAAACTAAATAAACCCTTGAAACAGCCAACAAAACATGAAATAACAACACTTCATCATTTCAAGATAACTTTAACTTTGAACACTTTTTTAAAATAAAAATATAAATAATAAACGTCTGTGTGTGCGCATGTGTCTAAATGCCTGCGGAAATATTAGTAATAATCTTTTTTTTTTTTACTTCCAGGTCAGAACTTGTTTTCCATAATACAAGCTAACATTTGGTTGTTTTTTTGTTTTTTTTTTAACAATAAGACAAAGCCAGGTGCAATGAATGGAGCCATGTAAAGGTTGTTTTACACCACAGAATACTGCTAACTATTGACTACTAGTACTACTAATAAGACTACTAATAGTATATGAGTACTACTACTCAATCAATACACACAACACACAGTATGGTTTACACTACTGATGGTAAAAGTGGACCAGCTTGGTGAATTTATTTCAAACATAATCTTTCTTTAAAGATTATGTCTCTCTCTTCGCCAAATGGTGCATCCTAATTGTACAATGAATGCTGGATGCCATTTTTACCAAGATGTGCACGTGGTTGTCATCCACCGTGGTTTCAAACATGTGGTTGTGCAGCCCTGGGAAAAGATTTTTGCCATCACTGTAGCTTAGGACTTCCTTTGTGATAGCTGTTGCGAAGCCATGACCCTTGGGAATCCTGCCTGAGGATGTTTTCAAAAGTCTTGTGTACAAATAGTCCTGTACAGACAGCAATTATTCCTGCTGATGGCTTCTGCAAACCTCCTTTGTTTTTCAAGAGAAGGAAGGGATGGACTGTGGAATCAGTTGTTAGTGCATCATGGCAAGAAATGCATTGATGTCTAACTTTATTTTTTTTTTACTACAAAGCCAGAAATGTAAGTGATAACAGCCTCTTTGTACTCAGACACTATTTCTACATTTGGACAGATGGGATAATCATGGTCAGTCTAGGGTTGATCAACAGGTTTTAGGTCAAATCTATGGCCTGTGCTTACAGAGGCAGGTGTTGCTTCCAAAATGGTGGTGCCATCTCCTATAATGCAATTGCCTGTTGCAGTGCTGACCTGATGCTTCACCAGGAGACGCTTGTAAGCAGCTTTAAACTGTGTGGCTGTGGGATTGTTGTTAAATCCACCATGTGCTCTGACAGAGGAGAAGAAAAGCTCGAGATGATCTTGACTGAGCTTGTACGTCAACAGATAGCGACATGGGACACCAGACCTTTCCACCAGCTCTTGGAAAATGTTCAGCACACTTCTGAAACTGGCAATAAAGCCTATGATGCAGGTCTTGCGCTTTCCAGAATGCAAAGGTGTTCCGTTGTCATCTTTGAGATCCAGAAGAAGGCCTTTTTTTTTTCTGCACGCTCCTTGTTTGATGTTCTCATTGGTGCTTTGTCTCCTTTACCCAGAGGGTTCCTGCTGTTGAGTACATCAAAAGCCGCATCAATGGTTCTCAAGGGATTTACCGTCTCCTCACATCCTTTGAACTGTGGCAACTGGAGGTGTTTGTTGCAGTACTCCAGAGCATCAACCACACTGCTGCTGAAAACTTGACTTGCAGGTTTTACTTTCATTTTCTGCCTTTTCCACCGTATGTGTGCCATCTTTAACTGGTTTCCTAATCTCAGTCCTTCCAACTCTTGAAGTTTGTTAAGCTCCACTATATATTGCCGCTTGACTTTACCTGTTGTTGTTTGTAGTGAAGTTGCTTCAGCAAGAGTGTTCCTAAGCAGCTTCATCATGTGGCACACATCTAAAACTCCATGGACCACTTGTGGGGTATCAGCAGGATTAGTAAATGAGGGCCTCATTAAATTTACATTTAAATCTGCTCCAAGAGCCCTTAACTTGGCAAAATGGCAAGATGGGCCATCACATGTCAAAGACACTGTGCGAACTCCAGCATTTTTAAGTCTTTGAAGGCATCGCAGATGCAGATGATTATGTTTGCACGCTCTCCCCCTGTCAGTGTATCAATAAAGCAATAGGCAACAGGGATTTTCCAAGCTTCATCAATGGCTATGGCCATGAGAACTAATGCATCCCTTGCGGGTGGCAAACTGTCATCTACACTCCCGCAGCCAAGATCTACATAGCCATGAATTTTCCCTGCAGAGAACTCCACATGCTTTCTAATGGACATTGTTGCGGCGAATGCTCCGTGGCGTCAGCAGCGACGCGAAACTATTAATTGGCCACCCGCACGCACCCGGGCGGATATAAGCGGAGCGCGCAATTGGTGGCAGGTGAGAGCGAGCAGGACGCCAGTCTGCGCTTGAGAAGACACTCGTCGGAGCGAAACCATTCACGGAGCTGTGCAAAGCTGGCGACTGAACTTTCAGACTGAACAGACAGTCGGTAAGACCGTCAGCCATGGTGTTGCGGACTGCTACGACCGCTACCTGTTGCGCCTGCGCCGCGTCGCTTTTGTATCCAGCACCGGCGCAGGAGGACACGTGGGGGAGCATGAATTGTTTGTTGTGAAGGAAATGGGGCGAGTCATGTTGATTGTGCACTTGTTTAGACTGAATTAAAGTCTCACTGCTAATTGATAAACATAATTGATAAATACAATGGGTAAACTTAATAGTTGATAATTAAACTTAATTGGTGACTAAATTAATTGTTTAAACTGTATTTATTTATTATTAAATATCCATTGTAAATAGTCATAGTATATGTTGTGACTAATGTGTTGAATTCACTGTATCATTTATTAACTGGTGTTATTGATTGGTGTTAAATCACTTGTTATGTCAATTTAACTTGTTTGTTGGTTTTGGTTAAAGGTTTTTCACCTATGTGTTTGGGCAGCAGGGATCAAAAAGATAAAAGGATGCTTCTGTAAATCCTGGATCTGCAGAGATTTTATTGTACCAAGTCCTGATAGTGCCTGGATGTGGCAAGGCAAGGTCAAAGCATTCATGCACATAAGCATAAGCTTTTGCCTGATAAAAATGTAAAGTCATTGCAAATGATTGCAATTCCTTTGACACTTTTAACCTGTTCCCACTCCCACTCTCTGTAAGATCTGGAACGCCACTGGAGGAATTCATCAGCATCTCTGCACATCCAGAAGAAACCATTTTTTTTTTCCTAAAAGGGACAGATGACCTCAGTCAGAGACTCCACTCTTTTCAATAACTCTTCTGGTCTTCTTCTTTTCCAATTTCAATTTCTTTTGACAAGTCTCTAATTTGTCTCCAACAGAAAATAAATGTTTCTGTAATTGGCCCTTCAGTGTCTTTGGGGACTCCTTAACTATGTAATTGTGATCATGGGTTGCTCTGACCTCTTCATCATTTGTGACCTCTACATCTACATCAGACACAATATGGCTGTCACATGGCTCCTGAATCACTAGAAAACGGTCTTCTTCCAAGATCTCTGACACCTCTTGACATTTTTTAGAATATGTGTGGTCAAAGATTTGTTGAAAATCACGGGTGTGTGACTCACTTCCCTTTTGTTTGGTAGACATGCTCTTACCTGATTTGAAGAAACTAAAAATGGTTGGGACAGCTGTTGAAGTTCGGCACTTTCTCTCGCCACGCAAAATGAAAGATTTCTCCTCAAAGTGAAGAGCACACAGCCTGGAGTTGTCATTGGGTGTCCAGTTTTTTCTTCTCACATTTTCCACCCATTTGTGCAACCTTTTTCTGTCCCCAAAAGGAAAGCTGTAAAAAGCAAAACATTCCAAAAATAAATGTACAATATTTTTTAGTGTAATTTAACTTAAAATTGGGTATGCAAACATATTTAACTCATTTAAGCTTGAACACAATGCAGACAGTTGTGCAGAAAGTTTAGTGTAAGCTAAAATATCGGGCACACAGACATACTTATTATGTATACATTTTTTTCCATTGTAACAGGTCACTACAAGATCTGCAATCCATTACCTAGAATTGGTTTTCCTTAAACTGATGTACAGGATTACTAATCTGACTTTGATGGGCAAATTTGACAACAGAATAAAATTATGACGCACTAAAACACAGGACCACAAAACAATTAAATGCATGATGAAATAATGATAGGCTTTGTTAAATGAAATAAAATGGCATTTTCAACTAAGTAATAAAATAGTCAATAACACATCACTAATTTTAAATGTAACAAATTAATGACATCTTTTTGAATGAATGACACATTTTATTTCACTCGTCGTTTATGTAATTATTATTGTATATATTATTTTTTGCTCCATAGCTTTCATGATTCAGCATTACATGTTCAGTGTGATGGATTGCATGAAAAGAGAGAGCACTCACTGATAAATCAACATGCTGTTTAATTCCATGAGGACAACCAAATATTTGCACATTTGTGTTAGCTACACACACGTACGTACGTACGTAAAAAAGCCAGCGGCATAAAAGTGCCTTACAGTCATTTCATTAATCATTCTTACCGAAATAACGTGGGTCCTTTGCACCCTTTGCCTGTTGATCGGGTGACACAGTTAATTGCAGCACAGGTCGACATTTTCTCGAACACAGCAGATAAGCCAAAAGTTGACCGGTGGACAGGTGCAAGAGAAAGGGGAGAACTTTCGATCGTTCAGTTTGTATTTTTTAATTTTTAGTTCTGATGAAATAAATATACCAATCATTTCAATGCTTTGTCTGCTTTCCAAAGAGGTTATTAATTAAAAAAATATGTGGCAGTGCTGTTATGGTCCATAGAGAGTTGATTCAAATAATTATTATTTATTATTCAGTTGCACATTGCGCACTTGTTTAATACACAAATAATATTATATTATTATAATAATACTAATACTAGTATTATTATTATTATTATTATTATTATTATTATTATTATTATTATTTATAAAAATTTCGAAACAACATCGTCAGTTGTTCCGTAAAAAATACATTCATTTCCACGTTGAATTCTGTACGGTTCGTGAGCGCGCACGTCTGGCAGTGACGGTCTCCACACTGACACAACTGCGCATGCTCTATTATCCCATCAATGCGGAAGTCCAAAACTTTTTGGAGCCATGCGGTTGGGTGAGCAACTTCATTGAAATGAATGGGACGCCATCTTGGACTCTGGGGCCTTGCCGCACTGTCACACAGTTAGTGACGTCGACAGGTATGATGTGAATGATTGACAGCTACCATTCGTTCCCGTTAGCAAGAGGATTAAAAACAAACAAAGACCATAATGGCATCAAAAAGGAGTTATCCCAGCGGTGCGGAAAAACGGAAGGAAAAGAAAACTGATCAAGAGAAAGGTAAGTTATTTGTTTGTGATGTGGGCTGGAGTGGTGGAGGTGAAAAGCCGTTCACCCCAAAGTTTGTTTATTTGTCCTGCTAGCCAGCTAGCTAGCGTCGGATAAATGTTAGCTGGCTGGCTAATATTTGTTCGTCAGCGTTTTTGTTTGTTTAATGAAAGTTGGCTATGTCCTGCCAAGTTGGCCTATTCCTGCCATGGGAATGACTGATTGAATCCAGACCCGTTTATTCAGATTATAACAGGGAGGGAGGGCATGTTGTTGTAGTCCGTCCCTTGTTATTGTTCAGTGGAAGTTGTGTCTTACAGAATTTTCTCTTAATGTTATTTTCGCCTTACTTCGGATGAATTTACTAAGCTTAGTTTGTATTTTGTAGGCCCTTAATTAGAAATGTGCTACTGTTTTATAATTCAAAGAAATATTTTATGGAAATATTTTATTTGGCATGGTGTTGACTGTTTTAGACTATTGTGGCAGTGGGTTATTTCTGTTATTTTTATTACTTTAACTAGTACAGTGTGTAAAGTAATGCCAAAAACTCTTAAAAATGACAGTTTTGTAATTGGGTAAACACTGCAATCATAATGTTTACAATGAAAACATTTTTTTTTTAATTTTCCTGTATTACTGCAACATCACTGTAATAATAAAAGAGGACAATGCACTTATGATAATAATAATAATAATAATAATAATAATAATAATAATAATAATAATAATAATAAAACTTTATTTGTACAGCGCTAAATCACAACCAAAGGCATCTCAAAGCGCTTTATACAATCAGAGAGAACCAACCGGGCCCCTGGAGCCAGCAAGATGCGACAGTGGCTGGGAAAAACTCCCCTGTGGGAAGAAACCTAGGGCAGAACCAGACTCCAGAGGGCCATCATCTGCCTATGAGTAGTTGGGGTGATCTATTATGCTTGATGATCTCATGAGCTTTGTCTTTGCAGGAGCAATTCTAAAATATTTTGGAGCTCCAGACATTGAGCCAGAGGGATCTCCCGAACATCCTGACCAGGAAGCTCCCGGACCAACACGTTCCTCAGAACCTCCTTCTGTCCAGGTGAATAATGTGTGTTATTATTCGTAGCTAAGCTGATAAGTGTGGGACGAAGCTAAGGTAATTAAGCATTATTTTAATTGTTAGTTTGCTTTTAGTGTTGCACTTGTTGGTTTGTTGCATTTTCTTATTTAAAGTAAGTATTTTTTTCTGAATACTCACTCTGTTATATTTATTGACATATAGAGGATTCTTTTCCTAGTATTATAGTGTTTGTTTGTTTTTAAATCAGTTTAACTTGCCTGAGTTGCTCAACTGAAGATGATTAATTTTACCTGTAGCCTGTTTTACTCATGAGGTGTAAATAGGGGTCTCAAACTCATGACCCGAGAGCGATATTTTGTGGCCCGCACCTGAATATGAAAGTTTAATATTAGTGCGGCCCGCAAGTTTTATAAGAATGGCACTTCACAGTGTTGTGTGCGGAGCTTAACAAACCTACCAATCACAGTGGCGTATATGGCTCTCAGTGCGGGACATGGACAGGGCTTGATGCAAGCAGAGAAACATTTCTCAATGCGTGAAAGTTATAGCAGCGTTGCCATACAGTTTTCTTCCGTGCCTGGCTGACTGCCGTGCCTGGCAGCCTCGTTTCTAATGTATTAGGCAAACGCGGACGTTCGTCTCTGCGCGCTGCGTTCACACTTCCAAAAAAATTTGCTGCCCAGCGAGACATTATACGTAAATATGTCTCTCTCTGACAAGATAAATCAAAATGATGTGTACGCGGTGAGATAAAATAAAAGTAAGGAACTCAATTGTAGCCTAATGTGGTCTGCAGTCATTTAGCGACACCCATCTGTCGGCAATAACAGTCCCCGATAACCTGGAGAACTTTAGCATGGCATCGTTATTTGGGGTAATTATGTATTTATATATATATATATATATATATATATACATATACATATGTATGTATATATATATATATATATATATATATATATATATATATATATATATATATATATATATATATATATATATATATATATATATATATATATATGTATGTATATATGTTGTAGTCCGTCCCGTCGCGAAATAACGTGGGGCTCCAGCTCCGCAGCCCGGTCCCCCACTTACACCAGGGGGGCCCAGCCTGAGACCCAGGTTGTCATTGCTTTGTGCCGCCCCACATCGGACAAGCTGTCCCCAGGCCACCCTGTTGTTTGCATTCACCTCCCAGGTCTTAAGGTAAACTGTAAATTCCATTTCTTGAGTTTATTCTCCATATTGTCCCTGGGATGATCTTTGGCTGACTTAATGTTGCTCCAGAACAACAAACCCTCACCAGCCTTTGTCTCCAGGCCACCCCGGGGCTCCAGCTCCGCAGCCCGGTCCCCCACTTACACCCGGGGGGCCCAGCCTGAGGCCCAGGTTGTCATTGCAGGGTGCCGCCCCACATCCGATGTGGGGTCCACCCTGTTGGCCACCCTGTTGGTTGCATTCACCTCCCAGGTCTTAAGGTAAACTTTAAGTTCCATTTCCCTTGGATGATCTTCGGCTGACTTAATGTTGCTCCAGAACTCCAAGCCCTCACCATCCTGTGACTCCAGGACCTCACCCAGGGCTCCAGCTCCGCTGCCCGGTTCTCCACTTGCACCAGGTGGGGCAAGCCTTAGGCGGAGGTTGTAGTTGCAGTGGGCAGCGCCCTCTCGATCAAGCTGTCCCCTGTCCAGCCTGTTGGTTGCAATTACCTCCCAGGTCTTAAGGTAAACTTTACATTCCATTTCTTGAGTTTATTCTCCATATTGTCCCTTGGATGATCTTCGGCTGACTTAATGTTGCTCCAGAACTCCAAGCCCTCACCACCCTGTGACTCCAGGCCACCCCGTGGCTCCAGCTCCGCCTCCCGGTTCTCCATTTGCACCAGGTGCGGCCAGCCTTAGGCGGAGGTTGTAGTTGCAGTGGGCGGCGCCCTCTCGATCAAGCTGTCCCCTGTCCAGCCTGTTGGTTGCAATTACCTCCAATGTCATAAGGTAAACTTTAAATTCCATTTCTTGAGTTTATTCTCCATATTTTCCCTGGGATGATCTTTGGCTGACTTAATGTTGCTCCAGAACTACAAGCCCTCACCAGCCTTTGACTCCATGCCACCCCGTGGCTCCAGCCCCTCACCCAGGGCTCCAGCCCTGCTGCCCGGCCCCCCACTCGCACCAGGGGGTCCCTGCCTGAGGCGATTGTTGTCGTTGCAGTGGACGGCACCCTCTCGATCAAGCTTTCCCCTGGCCACCCTGTTGGTTGTATTTTCTCCCCATGTCTTAAGGTAAACTTTAAATTCCATTTCTTGAGATTATTCTCCATATTTTCCCTGGGATGATCTTCGGCTGACTTAATCTTCCTCCAGAACTATAAGCCCTCACCAGCCTGTGATCCAGGCCGACCCGGGGCTCCAGCTCCGCAGCCCGGTTCCCCACTTACACCAGGGGGGCCCAGCCTGAGGCCCAGGTTGTCATTGCTTTGTGCCGCCCCACATCGGACAAGCTGCCCCCAGGCCACCCTGTTGGTTGCATTCACCTCCCAGGTCTTAAGGTAAACTTTAAGTTCCATTTCCCTTGGATGATCTTCGGCTGACTTAATGTTGCTCCAGAACTCCAAGCCCTCACCACCATGTGACTCCAGGCCACCCCGTGGCTCCAGCTCCGCTGCCCGGTTCTCCATTTGCACCAGGTGGGGCCAGCCTTAGGCGGAGATTGTAGTTGCAGTGGGCGGCGCCCTCTCGATCAAGCTGTCTCCTGTCCAGCCTGTTGGTTGCAATTACCTCCAATGTCATAAGGTAAACTTTAAATTCCATTTCTTGAGTTTATTCTCCATATTGTCCCTGGGATGATCTTTGGCTGACTTAATGTTGCTCCAGAACTACAAGCCCTCACCAGCCTTTGACTCCATGCCACCCCGTGGCTCCAGCCCCTCACCCAGGGCTCCAGCCCTGCTGCCCGGTCCCCCACTCGCACCAGGGGGTCCCTTCCTGAGGCGATTGTTGTCGTTGCAGTGGGCGGCGCCCTCTCGATCAAGTTTTCCCCTGGCCACCCTGTTGGTTGCATTTTCTCCCCATGTCTTAAGGTAAACTTTAAATTCCATTTCTTGAGTTTATTCTCCATATTTTCCCTGGGATGATCTTCGGCTGACTTAATCTTCCTCCAGAACTATAAGCCCTCACCACCCTGTGATCCAGGCCGACCCGGGGCTTCTGCTCCGCAGCCCGGTCCCCCACTTACACCAGGGGGGACCAGCCTGAGGCCCAGGTTGTCATTGCTTTGTGCCGCCCCACATCGGACAAGCTGTCCCCAGGCCACCCTGTTGGTTGCATTCACCTCCCAGGTCTTAAGGTAAACTTTAAATTCCATTTCCCTTGGATGATCTTCGGCTGACTTAATGTTGCTCCAAAACTCCAAGCCCTCACCATCCTGTGACTCCAGGCCACCCCGTGGCTCCAGCTCCGCTGCCCGGTTCTCCACTTGCACCAGGTGGGGCCAGCCTTAGGCGGAGGTTGTAGTTGCAATGGGCGGCGCCCTCTCGATCAAGCTGTCCCCTGTCCAGCCTGTTGGTTGCAATTACCTCCAATATCTTAAGGTAAACTTTAAATTCCATTTCTTGTGTTTATTCTCCATATTTTCCCTGGGATGATCTTCGGCTGACTTAATCTTCCTCCAGAACTATAAGCCCTCACCAGCCTGTGATCCAGGCCGACCCGGGGCTCCAGCTCCGCAGCCCGGTCCCCCACTTACACCAGGGGGGCCCAGCCTGAGACCCAGGTTGTCATTGCTTTGTGCCGCCCCACATCGGACAAGCTGTCCCCAGGCCACCCTGTTGGTTGCATTCACCTCCCAGGTCTTAAGGTAAACTTTAAATTCCATTTCTTGAGTTTATTCTCCATATTGTCCCTGGGATGATCTTTGGCTGACTTAATGTTGCTCCAGAACTACAAGCCCTCACCAGCCTTTGTCTCCAGGCCACCCCGGGGCTCCAGCCCTGCTGCCCGGTCCCCCACTCGCACCAGGGGGTCCCTGCCTGACGCCCAGGATTTCATTGCATTGTGCTGCCCCACATCGGACAAGCTGTCCCCTGTCCAGCTTGTTGGTTGCAATTACCTCCAATGTCTTAAGGTAAACTTTAAATTCCATTTCTTGAGTTTATTCTCCATATTTTCCCTTGGATGATCTTCGGCGGACTTAATCTTCCTCCAGAACTATAAGCCCTCACCAGCCTGTGATCCAGGCCGACCCGGGGCTCCAGCTCCGCTGCCCGGTCCCCCACTTACACCAGGGGGGCCCAGCCTGAGACCCAGGTTGTCATTGCTTTGTGCCGCCCCACATCGGACAAGCTGTCCCCAGGCCACCCTGTTGGTTGCATTCACCTCCCAGGTCTTAAGGTAAACTTTAAGTTCCATTTCCCTTGGATGATCTTCGGCTGACTTAATGTTGCTCCAGAACTCCAAGCCCTCACCATCCTGTGACTCCAGGCCACCCCAGGGCTCCAGCTCTGCTGCCCGGTTCTCCACTTGCACCAGGTGGGGCCAGCCTTAGGCGGAGGTTGTAGTTGCAGTGGGCGGCGCCCTCTCGATCAAGCTGTTCCCTGTCCAGCCTGTTGGTTGCAATTACCTCCAATGTCTTAAGGTAAACTTTAAATTCCATTTCTTAAGTTTATTCTCCATATTTTCCCAGGGATGATCTTTGACTGACTTAATGTTGCTCCCGAACTACAAGCCCTCACCAGCCTTTGACTCCATGCTACCCCGTGGCTCCAGCCCCTCACCCAGGGCTCCAGCCCTGCTGCCCGGTCCCCCACTCGCACCAGGGGGGCCCTGCCTGAGGCGATTGTTGTCGTTGCAGTGGACGCCACCCTCTCGATCAAGTTTCCCCCTGGCCACCCTGTTGGTTGCATTCACCTCCCAGGTCTTAAGGTAAACTTTAAGTTCCATTTCTTGAGTTTATTCTCCATATTGTCCCTGGGATGATCTTTGGCTGACTTAATGTTGCTCCAGTACTACAAGCCCTCAGCAGCCTTTGTCTCCAGGCCACCCCGGGGCTCCAGCTCCACAGCCCGGTCCCCCACATACACCAGGGGGGCCCAGCCTGAGGCCCAGGTTGTCATTGCTTTGTGCCGCCCCACATCGGACAAGCTGTCCCCAGGCCACCCTGTTGGTTGCATTCACCTCCCAGGTCTTAAGGTAAACTTTAAGTTCCATTTCCCTTGGATGATCTTCGGCTGACTTAATGTTGCTCCAGAACTACAAGCCCTCACCATCCTGTGACTCCAGGCCACCCTCACCCAGGGCTCCAGCCCGCTGCCCGGTTCTCCACTTGCACCAGGTGGGGCCAGCCTTAGGCAGATTGTTGTCGTTGCAGTGGGGCGCGCCCTCTCGATCAAGCTGTTCCCTGTCCAGCCTGTTGGTTGCAATTACCTTCAATGTCTTAAGGTAAACTTTAAATTCTATTTCTTAAGTTTATTCTCCATATTTTCCCAGGGATGATCTTTGGCTGACTTAATGTTGCTCCAGAACTACAAGCCCTCACCAGCCTTTGACTCCATGCCACCCCGTGGCTCCAGCCCCTCACCCAGGGCTCCAGCCCTGCTGCCCGGTCCCCCACTCGCACCAGGGGGTCCCTGCCTGAGGCGATTGTTGTCGTTGCAGTGGACGCCACCCTCTCGATCAAGCTGTCCCCAGGCCACCCTGTTGGTTGCATTCACCTCCCAGGTCTTAAGGTAACCTTTAAATTCCATTTCTTGAGTTTATTCTCCATATTTTCCCTGGGATGATCTTCGGCTGACTTAATCTTCATTCAGAACTACAAGCCCTCAGCAGCCTTTGTCTCCAGGCCACCCCGGGGCTCCAGCTCCCCAGCCCGGTCCCCCACTTACACCAGGGGGGCCCAGCCTGAGGCCCAGGTTGTCATTGCTTTGTGCCGCCCCACATCGGACAAGCTGTCCCCAGGCCACCCTGTTGGTTGCATTCACCTCCCAGGTCTTGAGGTGAACTTTAAATTCCATTTCTTGAGTTTATTCTCCATATTTTCCCTGGGATGATCTTCGGCTGACTTAATCTTCCTCCAGAACTATAAGCCCTCACCAGCCTGTGATCCAGGCCGACCCGGGGCTCCTGCTCCGCAGCCCGGTCCCCCACTTTCACCAGGGGGGCCCAGCCTGAGGCCCAGGTTGTCATTGCTTTGTGCCGCCCCACATCGGACAAGCTGTCCCCAGGCCACCCTGTTGGTTGCATTCACCTCCCAGGTCTTAAGGTAAACCTTCAATTCCATTTGAACTTCAATTCAAGTTTTCTCCATTTCCTTGGATGATCTTCGGCTGACTTAATGTTGCTCCAGAACTCTAAGCCCTCACCATCCTGTGACTCCAGGCCACCCCGGGGCTCCAGCTCCGCTGCCCGTTTCTCCACTTGCACCAGGTGGGGCAAGCCTTAGGCGGAGGTTGTAGTTGCAATGGGCGGTGCCCTCTCGATCAAGCTGTCCCCTGTCCAGCCTGTTGGTTGCAATTACCTCCAATGTCTTAAGGTAACCTTTAAATTCCATTTCTTGAGTTTATTCTCCATATTGTCCCTGGGATGATCTTTGGCTGACTTAATGTTGCTCCAGAACTACAAGCCCTCACCATCCTGTGACTCCAGGCCACCCCGGGGCTCCAGCTCCGCTGCCCGGTTCTCCACTTGCACCAGGTGGGGCCAGCCTTAGGCGGAGGTTGTAGTTGCAGTGGGTGGCGCCCTCTCGATCAAGCTGTCCCCTGTCCAGCCTGTTGGTTGCAATTACCTCCAATGTCTTAAGGTAAACTTTAAATTCCATTTCTTGAGTTTATTCTCCATATTGTCCCTGGGATGATCTTTGGCTGACTTAATCTTCCTCCAGAACTACAAGCCCTCACCAGCCTTTGTCTCCAGGCCACCCCGGGGCTCCAGCTCCGCAGCCCGGTCCCCCACTTACACCAGGGGGGCCCAGCCTGAGGCCCAGGTTGTCATTGCTTTGTGCCGCCCCACATCGGACAAGCTGCCCCCTGGCCACCCTGTTGGTTGCAATTACCTCCAATGTCTTAAGGTAAACTTTAAATTCCATTTCTTGAGTTTATTCTCCATATTGTCCCTGGGATGATCTTTGGCTGACTTAATCTTCCTCCAGAACTACAAGCCCTCACCAGCCTTTGTCTCCAGGCCACCCCGGGACTCCAGCTCCGCAGCCCGGTCCCCCACTTACACCAGGGGGGCCCAGCCTGAGACCCAGGTTGTCATTGCTTTGTGCCGCCCCACATCGGACAAGCTGTCCCCAGGCCACCCTGTTGGTTGCATTCACCTCCCAGGTCTTAAGGTAAACTTTAAGTTCCATTTCTTGAGTTTATTCTCCATATTTTCCCTGGGATGATCTTCGGCTGACTTAATCTTCCTCCAGAACTATAAGCCCTCACCAGCCTGTGATCCAGGCCGACCCGGGACTCCAGCACCGCAGCCCGGTCCCCCACTTACACCAGGGGGGCCCAGCCTGAGACCCAGGTTGTCATTGCTTTGTGCCGCCCCACATCGGACATGCTTTCCCCAGGCCACCCTGTTGGTTGCATTCACCTCCCAGGTCTTAAGGTAAACTTTAAGTTCCATTTCCCTGGGATGATCTTCGGCTGACTTAATGTTGCTCCAGAACTCCAAGCCCTCACCATCCTGTGACTCCAGGCCACCCCAGGGCTCCAGCTCTGCTGCCCGGTTCTCCACTTGCACCAGGTGGGGCCAGCCTTAGGCGGAGGTTGTCGTTGCAGTGGGCGGCGCCCTCTCGATCAAGCTGTTCCCTGTCCAGCCTGTTGGTTGCAATTACCTCCAATGTCTTAAGGTAAACTTTAAATTCTATTTCTTAAGTTTATTCTCCATATTTTCCCAGGGATGATCTTTGGCTGACTTAATGTTGCTCCAGAACTACAAGCCCTCACCAGCCTTTGACTCCATGCCACCCCGTGGCTCCAGCCCCTCACCCAGGGCTCCAGCCCTGCTGCCCGGTCCCCCACTCGCACCAGGGGGTCCCTGCCTGAGGCGATTGTTGTCGTTGCAGTGGACGCCACCCTCTCGATCAAGCTGTCCCCAGGCCACCCTGTTGGTTGCATTCACCTCCCAGGTCTTAAGGTAACCTTTAAATTCCATTTCTTGAGTTTATTCTCCATATTTTCCCTGGGATGATCTTCGGCTGACTTAATCTTCATTCAGAACTACAAGCCCTCAGCAGCCTTTGTCTCCAGGCCACCCCGGGGCTCCAGCTCCCCAGCCCGGTCCCCCACTTACACCAGGGGGCCCAGCCTGAGGCCCAGGTTGTCATTGCTTTGTGCCGCCCCACATCGGACAAGCTGTCCCCAGGCCACCCTGTTGGTTGCATTCACCTCCCAGGTCTTGAGGTGAACTTTAAATTCCATTTCTTGAGTTTATTCTCCATATTTTCCCTGGGATGATCTTCGGCTGACTTAATCTTCCTCCAGAACTATAAGCCCTCACCAGCCTGTGATCCAGGCCGACCCGGGGCTCCTGCTCCGCAGCCCGGTCCCCCACTTACACCAGGGGGGCCCAGCCTGAGGCCCAGGTTGTCATTGCTTTGTGCCGCCCCACATCGGACAAGCTGCCCCCAGGCCACCCTGTTGGTTGCAATTACCTCCAATGTCATAAGGTAAACTTTAAATTCCATTTCTTGAGTTTATTCTCCATATTGTCCCTGGGATGATCTTTGGCTGACTTAATCTTCCTCCAGAACTACAAGCCCTCACCAGCCTTTGTCTCCAGGCCACCCCGGGGCTCCAGCTCCGCAGCCCGGTCCCCCACTTACACCAGGGGGGCCCAGCCTGAGACCCAGGTTGTCATTGCTTTGTGCCGCCCCACATCGGACAAGCTGTCCCCAGGCCACCCTGTTGGTTGCATTCACCTCCCAGGTCTTAAGGTAAACTTTAAGTTCCATTTCTTGAGTTTATTCTCCATATTTTCCCTGGGATGATCTTCGGCTGACTTAATCTTCCTCCAGAACTATAAGCCCTCACCAGCCTGTGATCCAGGCCGACCCGGGGCTCCAGCACCCCAGCCCGGTCCCCCACTTACACCAGGGGGGCCCAGCCTGAGACCCAGGTTGTCATTGCTTTGTGCCGCCCCACATCGGACAAGCTGTCCCCAGGCCACCCTGTTGGTTGCATTCACCTCCCAGGTCTTAAGGTAAACTTTAAGTTCCATTTCCCTTGGATGATCTTCGGCTGACTTAATGTTGCTCCAGAACTCCAAGCCCTCACCATCCTGTGACTCCAGGCCACCCCAGGGCTCCAGCTCTGCTGCCCGGTTCTCCACTTGCACCAGGTGGGGCCAGCCTTAGGCGGAGGTTGTCGTTGCAGTGGGCGGCGCCCTCTCGATCAAGCTGTTCCCTGTCCAGCCTGTTGGTTGCAATTACCTCCAATGTCTTAAGGTAAACTTTAAATTCTATTTCTTAAGTTTATTCTCCATATTTTCCCAGGGATGATCTTTGGCTGACTTAATGTTGCTCCAGAACTACAAGCCCTCACCAGCCTTTGACTCCATGCCACCCCGTGGCTCCAGCCCCTCACCCAGGGCTCCAGCCCTGCTGCCCGGTCCCCCACTCGCACCAGGGGGTCCCTGCCTGAGGCGATTGTTGTCGTTGCAGTGGACGCCACCCTCTCGATCAAGCTGTCCCTAGGCCACCCTGTTGGTTGCATTCACCTCCCAGGTCTTAAGGTAACCTTTAAATTCCATTTCTTGAGTTTATTCTCCATATTTTCCCTGGGATGATCTTCGGCTGACTTAATCTTCATTCAGAACTACAAGCCCTCAGCAGCCTTTGTCTCCAGGCCACCCCGGGGCTCCAGCTCCCCAGCCCGGTCCCCCACTTACACCAGGGGGGCCCAGCCTGAGGCCCAGGTTGTCATTGCTTTGTGCCGCCCCACATCGGACAAGCTGTCCCCAGGCCACCCTGTTGGTTGCATTCACCTCCCAGGTCTTGTGGTGAACTTTAAATTCCATTTCTTGAGTTTATTCTCCATATTTTCCCTGGGATGATCTTCGGCTGACTTAATCTTCCTCCAGAACTATAAGCCCTCACCACCCTGTGACTCCAGGCCGACCCGGGGCTCCAGCTCCGCAGCCCGGTCCCCCACTTACACCAGGGGGGCCCAGCCTGAGGCCCTGGTTGTCATTGCTTTGTGCCGCCCCACATCGGACAAGCTGTCCCCAGGCCACCCTGTTGGTTGCATTCACCTCCCAGGTCTTAAGGTAAACCTTAAATTCCATTTCCCTTGGATGATCTTCGGCTGACTTAATGTTGCTCCAGAACTCCAAGCCCTCACCATCCTCTGACTCCAGGCCACCCCGCGGCTCCAGCTCCGCTGCCCCTTTCTCCACTTACACCAGGTGGGGCAAGCCTTAGGCGGAGGTTGTAGTTGCAATGGGCGGTGCCCTCTCGATCAAGCTGTCCCCTGTCCAGCCTGTTGGTTGCAATTACCTCCAATGTCTTAAGGTAAACTTTAAATTCCATTTCTTGAGTTTATTCTCCATATTGTCCCTGGGATGATCTTTGGCTGACTTAATGTTGCTCCAGAACTACAAGCCCTCACCAGCCTTTGACTCCATGCCACCCCGTGGCTCCAGCCCCTCACCCAGGGCTCCAGCCCTGCTGCCCGGTCCCCCACTCGCACCAGGGGGTCCCTTCCTGAGGCGATTGTTGTCGTTGCAGTGGGCGGCGCCCTCTCAATCAAGCTTTCCCCTGGCCACCCTGTTGGTTGCATTTTCTCCCCATGTCTTAAGGTAAACTTTAAATTCCATTTCTTGAGTTTATTCTAGGCAGCTTGTGGACTTCTTGAACGACAGCAATCTATTTGAGGTTTTTCAGTCAGGCTTCAGATTTGGACATAGCACTGAAACTGCATTGCTTAAAGTAAGTAATGATCTCTTGTGTGCATCTGACCGAGGTCTTCTCTCTGTTCTGGTCCTTCTAGATCTCAGTGCAGCATTTGATACAGTTGACCACAGCATTCTTCTTAGGAGATTAGAAAATGCTATTGGCATCAAGGATCGCGCCTTGGACTGGTTTGGATCTTACTTGTCTGACCGCTTTCAGTTTGTTCATGTTCATAATCATTCATCGGAACGTAGGAGGGTTAGTCATGGTGTCCCGCAAGGATCTGTACTTGGACCACTCCTCTTCAACATCTACATGTCACCTCTTGGTGACATCATCAGAAAGCATAACATCAGTTTCCATTCCTATGCAGATGACACACAGCTGTACTTGTCTTTTTAAGGCAAATGAGGCTCATCAGTTGGCCAAATTGGAATCTTGTCTTCGTGATGTCAGAACTTGGATGACACAGAATTTCTTGTTGCTTAATACCGATAAAACTGAGGTCATTATATTTGGTTCGTGAGAGAGTAGGGACAGAGCCTTTGATGGACAGGGTGGTCTATTTGGTACTACACCCAGTTCTACTGTGAGGAATCTTGGAGTCACTTTTGATCAGGACCTGACCTTTAATTCTCATATTCAGAATGTGGGTAGGTCAGCTTTTTTCCACTTAAGAAACATTGCCAAAATTCGAGGTTTTTTGTCCTTCAAAGACGCTGAAAAAATAATCTATGCTTTTGTTACATCTAGGCTAGATTACTGTAACTCGGTACTAGCAGGATGCCCAAATTCATCCCTTAGGACATTACAGTTAATCCAAAACTCATGGCACGATTGTTAACCGGAACTAGAAGGAGGCAACATATTACTCCAATCTTAGCTTCCTTGCATTGGCTGCCTGTCAAATTTTGAATTGAATTTAAGATTCTAGTTTTAACTTACAAAGCTCTTCATTCTCAGGCTCCTTCTTATATTAGGGAACTAATTGAACTTTATCATCCTCCAAGAGCCCTTCGCTCTGAGGATTCAGGTCTTTTAGTTATCCCAAAAATTTCTAGAGTTAGGTCAGGAGGTAGGTGTTTCAGTTTCCTGGCACCTTTATTTTGGAATCATCTTCCAGCCTCGGTGAGGGGCAGACACAGTTAGTTTATTTAGGAGTAGACTTAAGACTTTCCTTTTCTTAAAGCTTATAGTTAGATTCCATCCACTGTCAGTTAAGCTGCTATAGGCTTACGCCGTGGAGGGAGATCTTTCGCTCCCGTTACAGGGATCGTTGCTCTGTGCAGGCGGAGCGTCTATCACTCTCCTCACCCAATCAATCTTTGACTCTTTTGACTCTATCTACTCTGTCCAAACTAACTCTCATTATGCTTTGTACAGTATGCTCGATATGCATGATACTGCCGCAGTCTCTGTGTCCCCGGCAGGTGATGACCACTGCGCCAGGAGCTGGATTGTGCTGTCCTGGGGGTCTTGGTGTCATCGCTTGTCCCACCACCACGCCTAGGACCTGGACTTGTCCTATCGGCAGATTGTCCATCGGGATAGGCTCTTGCCTTCCAAAGCATGGACACTTACAGCCCACACGGACAGCAGCCTTGAATTATTTCCTATTCTTTGTGTTTATATCCGTTTTGTGAATGCCTGGTTGGTGTATCTGTTTTTCAGTCTGTCCTGTCTGCCACCGTGGCTCACTCTACTACTTTCTCTCTTTCTCTGTCTCTCCTCTATTTTTGTATTTCACCCCAACTACTCATAGGCAGATGATGGCCCTCTGGAGTCTGGTTCTGCCCTAGGTTTCTTCCCACAGGGGAGTTTTTCCCAGCCACTGTCGCATTTTGCTTGCTCCGGGGGCCCAGTTGGTTCTCTCTGATTGTATAAAGCGCTTTGAGATGCCATTGGTTGTGACTTAGCGCTGTACAAATAAAAGTTTATTATTATTATTATTATTATTATTATTATAATTATTATTATTATTATTCTCCATATTTTCCCTGGGATGATCTTCGGCTGACTTAATCTTCCTCCAGAACTATAAGCCCTCACCAGCCTGTGATCCAGGCCGACCCGGGGCTCTTGCTCCGCAGCCCGGTCCCCCACTTACACCAGGCTGGGCCCCCCGCCCAGCCTGAGGCCCAGGTTGTCATTGCTTTGTGCCGCCCCACATCGGACAAGCTGTCCCCAGGCCACCCTATTGGTTGCATTCACCTCCCAGGTCTTAAGGTAAACTTTAAGTTCCATTTCCCTTGGATGATCTTCGGCTGACTTAATGTTGCTCCAAAACTCCAAGCCCTCACCATCCTGTGACTCCAGGCCACCCCGTGGCTCCAGCTCCGCTGCCCGGTTCTCCACTTGCACCAGGTGGGGCCAGCCTTTGGCGGAGGTTGTAGTTGCAGTGGGCGGCGCCCTCTCGATCAAGCTGTCCCCTGTCCAGCCTGTTGGTTGCAATTACCTCCAATGTCTTAAGGTAAACTTTAAATTCCATTTCTTGAGTTTATTCTCCATATTTTCCCTGGGATGATCTTCGGCTGACTTAATCTTCCTCCAGAACTACAAGCCCTCACCAGCCTGTGATCCAGGCCACCCCGGGGCTCCAGCTCCGCAGCCCGGTCCCCCACTTACACCAGGGGGGCCCAGCCTGAGGCCCAGGTTGTCATTGCTTTGTGCCGCCCCACATCGGACAAGCTGTCCCCAGGCCACCCTGTTGGTTGCATTCACCTCCCAGGTCTTAAGGTAAACTTTAAATTCCATTTCTTGAGTTTATTCTCCATATTGTCCCTGGGATGATCTTTGGCTGACTTAATGTTGCGCCAGAACTACAAGCCCTCACCAGCCTTTGTCTCCAGGCCGACCCGGGGCTCCAGCTCCGCAGCCCGGTCCCCCACTTACACCAGGGGGGCCCGGCCTGAGGCCCAGGTTGTTATTGCTTTGTGCCGCCCCACATCGGACAAGCTGTCCCCAGGCCACCCTGTTGGTTGCATTCACCTCCCAGGTCTTAAGGTAAACTTTAAATTCCATTTCTTGAGTTTATTCTCCATATTTTCCCTGGGATGATCTTCGGCTGACTTAATCTTCCTCCAGAACGATAAGCCCTCACCAGCCTGTGATCCAGGCCGACCCGGGGCTCCTGCTCCGCAGCCCGGTCCCCCACTTACACCAGGGGGGCCCAGCCTGAGGTCCAGGTTGTCATTGCAGGGTGCCGCCCCACATCGGACAAGCTGTCCCCAGGCCACCCTGTTGGTTGCATTCACCTCCCAGGTCTTAAGGTAAACTTTAAATTCCATTTCTTGAGTTTATTCTCCATATTGTCCCTGGGATGATCTTTGGCTGACTTAATGTCGCTCCAGAACTACAAGCCCTCACCAGCCTTTGACTCCATGCCACCCCGTGGCTCCAGCCCCTCACCCAGGGCTCCTGCCCTACTGCCCGGTCCCCCACTCGCACCAGGGGGTCCCTGCCTGAGGCGATTGTTGTCGTTGCAGTGGACGGCACCCTCTCGATCAAGCTGTCCCCTGGCCACCCTGTTGGTTGCATTTTCTTCCCATGTCTTAAGGTAAACTTTAAATTCCATTTCTTGAGATTATTCTCCATATTTTCCCTTGGATGATCTTCGGCTGACTTAATCTTCCTCCAGAACTATAAGCCCTCACCAGCCTGTGATCCAGGCCGACCCGGGGCTCCAGCTCCGCTGCCCGGTCCCCCGCTTACACCAGGGGGGCCCAGCCTGAGACCCAGGTTGCCATTGCTTTGTGCCGCCCCACTTCGGACAAGCTGTCCCCAGGCCACCCTGTTGGTTGCATTCACCTCCCAGGTCTTAAGGTAAACTTTAAGTTCCATTTCCTTTGGATGATTTTCGGCTGACTTCATGTTGCTCCAGAACTCCAAGCCCTCACCATCCTGTGACTCCAGGCCACCCCGGGGCTCCAGCTCCGCTGCCCGGTTCTCCACTTGCACCAGGTGGGGCCAGCCTTAGGCGGAGGTTGTAGTTGCAGTGGGTGGCGCCCTCTCGATCAAGCTGTCCCCTGTCCAGCCTGTTGGTTGCAATTACCTCCAATGTCTTAAGGTAAACTTTAAATTCCATTTCTTGAGATTATTCTCCATATTGTCCCTGGGATGATCTTTGGCTGACTTAATCTTCCTCCCGAACTACAAGCCCTCACCAGCCTTTGTCTCCAGGCCACCCCGGGGCTCCAGCTCCGCAGCCCGGTCCCCCACTTACACCAGGGGGACCCAGCCTGAGGCCCAGGTTGTCATTGCTTTGTGCCGCCCCACATCGGACAAGCTGTCCCCAGGCCACCCTGTTGGTTGCATTCACCTCCCAGGTCTTGAGGTGAACTTTAAATTCCATTTCTTGAGTTTATTCTCCATATTTTCCCTGGGATGATCTTTGGCTGACTTAATCTTCCTCCAGAACTATAAGCCCTCACCAGCCTGTGATCCAGGCCGACCCGGGGCTCCAGTTCCGCAGCCTGGTCCCCCACTTACACCAGGGGGGCCCAGCCTGCGGCCCAGGATTTCATTGCAGGTTGCCGCCCCACATCGGCCAAGCTGTCCCCAGGCCACCCTGTGGGTTGCATTCACCGCCCAGGTCTTAAGGTAAACTTTAAGTTCAATTTCCCTTGGATGATTTTCGGCTGACTTAATGTTGCTCCAGAACTCCAAGCTCTCACCATCCTCTGACTCCAGGCCACCCCGGGGCTCCAGCTCCGCTGCCCGGTTCTCCACTTGGACCAGGTGGGGCCAGCCTTAGGCGGAGGTTGTAGTTGCAGTGGGCAGCGCCCTCTCGATCAAGCTGTCCCCTGTCCAGCAATTACCTCCAATGTCTTAAGGTAAACTTTAAATTCCATTTCTTGAGTTTATTCTCCATATTGTCCCTGGGATGATCTTTGGCTGACTTAATGTTGCTCCAGAACTACAAGCCCTCACCAGCCTTTGTCTCCAGGCCACCCCGGGGCTCCAGCTCCGCAGCCCGGTCCCCCACTTACACCAGGGGGACCCAGCCTGAGGCCCAGGTTGTCATTGCTTTGTGCCGCCCCACATCGGACAAGCTGTCCCCAGGCCACCCTGTTGATTGCATTCACCTCCCAGGTCTTAAGGTAAACTTTAAATTCCATTTCTTGAGTTTATTCTCCATATTTTCCCTGGGATGATCTTTGGCTGACTTAATCTTGCTCCAGAACTACAAGCCCTCACCAGCCTTTGTCTCCAGGCCACCCCGGGGCTCCAGTTCCGCAGCCTGGTCCCCCACTTACACCAGGGGGGCCCAGCCTGCGGCCCAGGATTTCATTGCAGGTTGCCGCCCCACATCGGCCAAGCTGTCCCCAGGCCACCCTGTGGGTTGCATTCACCGCCCAGGTCTTAAGGTAAACTTTAAGTTCAATTTCCCTTGGATGATTTTCGGCTGACTTAATGTTGCTCCAGAACTCCAAGCTCTCACCATCCTCTGACTCCAGGCCACCCCGGGGCTCCAGCTCCGCTGCCCGGTTCTCCACTTGGACCAGGTGGGGCCAGCCTTAGGCGGAGGTTGTAGTTGCAGTGGGCAGCGCCCTCTCGATCAAGCTGTCCCCTGTCCAGCCTGTTGGTTGCAATTACCTCCAATGTCTTAAGGTAAACTTTAAATTCCATTTCTTGAGTTTATTCTCCATATTGTCCCTGGGATGATCTTTGGCTGACTTAATGTTGCTCCAGAACTACAAGCCCTCACCAGCCTTTGTCTCCAGGCCACCCGGGGCTCCAGCTCCGCAGCCCGGTCCCCCACTTACACCAGGGGGGCCCAGCCTGAGGCCCAGGTTGTCATTGCTTTGTGCCGCCCCACATCGGACAAGCTGTCCCCAGGCCACCCTGTTGGTTGCATTCACCTCCCAGGTCTTAAGGTAAACTTTAAATTCCATTTCTTGAGTTTATTCTCCATATTTTCCTGGGATGATCTTTGGCTGACTTAATCTTGCTCCAGAACTACAAGCCCTCACCAGCCTTTGTCTCCAGGCCACCCGGGGCTCCAGCCCTGCTGCCCGGTCCCCCACTAGCACCAGGGGGTCCCTGCCTGACGCCCAGGATTTCATTGCATTGTGCCGCCCCACATCAGACAAGCTTTCCCCTGTCCTTCTTGTTGGTTGCAATTACCTCCAATGTCTTAAGGTAAACTTTAAATTCCATTTCTTGAGTTTATTCTCCATATTTTCCCTGGGATGATCTTCGGCTGACTTAATCTTCCTCCAGAACTATAAGCTCTCACCAGCCTGTGATCCAGGCCACCCCGGGGCTCCAGCTCTGCAGCCCGGTCCCCCACTTACACCAGGGGGGCCCAGCCTGAGGCCCAGGTTGTCATTGCTTTGTGCTGCCCCACATCGGACAAGCTGTCCCCAGGCCACCCTGTGGGTTGCATTCACCGCCCAGGTCTTAAGGTAAACTTTAAGTTCAATTTCCCTTGGATGATTTTCGGCTGACTTAATGTTGCTCCAGAACTACAAGCCCTCACCAGCCTTTGTCTCCAGGCCACCCCGGGGCTCCAGCTCCGCAGCCCGGTCCCCCACTTACACCAGGGGGGCCCAGCCTGAGGCCCAGGTTGTCATTGCTTTGTGCCGCCCCACATCGGACAAGCTGTCCCCAGGCCACCCTGTTGGTTGCATTCACCTCCCAGGTCTTAAGGTAAACTTTAAATTCCATTTCTTGAGTTTATTCTCCATATTTTCCCTGGGATGATCTTTGGCTGACTTAATCTTGCTCCAGAACTACAAGCCCTCACCAGCCTTTGTCTCCAGGCCACCCCGGGGCTCCAGCCCTGCTGCCCGGTCCCCCACTCGCACCAGGGGGTCCCTGCTTGACGCCCAGGATTTCATTGCATTGTGCCGCCCCACATCAGACAAGCTTTCCCCTGTCCTTCTTGTTGGTTGCAATTACCTCCAATGTCTTAAGGTAAACTTTAAATTCCATTTCTTGAGTTT
Source organism: Thamnaconus septentrionalis (assembly GCA_009823395.1). Classification (NCBI taxonomy): domain Eukaryota; kingdom Metazoa; phylum Chordata; class Actinopteri; order Tetraodontiformes; family Monacanthidae; genus Thamnaconus; species Thamnaconus septentrionalis. Next base: position 24,971 of record CM020502.1, on the reverse strand, counting down.
ATTCTCCATATTTTCCCTGGGATGATCTTCGGCTGACTTAATCTTCCTCCAGAACTATAAGCTCTCACCAGCCTGTGATCCAGGCCACCCCGGGGCTCCAGCTCCGCAGCCCGGTCCCCCACTTACACCAGGGGGGCCCAGCCTGAGGCCCAGGTTGTCATTGCTTTGTGCTGCCCCACATCGGACAAGCTGTCCCCAGGCCACCCTGTTGGTTGCATTCACCTCCCAGTTCTTAAGGTAACCTTTAAGTTCCATTTCCCTTGGATGATTTTCGGCTGACTTAATCTTCCTCCAGAACTATAAGCCCTCACCAGCCTGTGATCCAGGCCGACCCGGGGCTCCTGCTCCGCAGCCCGGTCCCCCACTTACACCAAGGGGGCCCAGCCTGAGGCCCAGGTTGTCATTGCTTTGTGCCGCCCCACATCGGACAAGCTTTCCCCAGGCCACCCTATTGGTTGCATTCACCTCCCAGGTCTTAAGGTAAACTTTAAGTTCCATTTCCCTTGGATGATCTTCGGCTGACTTCATGTTGCTCCAGAACTCCAAGTCCTCACCATCCTGTGACTCCAGGCCACCCCGGGGCTCCAGCTCCGCTTCCCGGTTCTCCACTTGCACCAGGTGGGGCCAGCCTTAGGCGGAGGTTGTAGTTGCAGTGGGCGGCGCCCTCTCGATCAAGCTGTCCCCTGTCCAGCCTGTTGGTTGTATTTACCTCCCATTTCTTAAGGTAAACTTTAAATTCCATTTCTTGAGTTTATTCTCCATATTTTCCCTGGGATGATCTTCGGCTGACTTAATCTTCCTCCAGAACTATAAGCCCTCACCAGCCTGTGATCCAGGCCACCCCGGGGCTCCAGCTCCGCAGCCCGGTCCCCCACTTACACCAGGGGGGCCCAGCCTGAGGCCCAGGTTGTCATTGCTTTGTGCCGCCCCACATCGGACAAGCTGTCCCCAGGCCACCCTGTTGGTTGCATTCACCTCCCAGGTCTTAAGGTAAACTTTAAGTTCCATTTCCCTTGGATGATCTTCGGCTGACTTAATGTTGCTCCAGAACTCCAAGCCCTCACCACCCTGTGACTCCAGGCCACCCCGTGGCTCCAGCTCCGCCTCCCGGTTCTCCATTTGCACCAGGTGCGGCCAGCCTTAGGCGGAGGTTGTAGTTGCAGTGGGCGGCGCCCTCTCGATCAAGCTGTCCCCTGTCCAGCCTGTTGGTTGCAATTACCTCCAATGTCATAAGGTAAACTTTAAATTCCATTTCTTGAGTTTATTCTCCATATTGTCCCTGGGATGATCTTTGGCTGACTTAATGTTGCTCCAGAACTACAAGCCCTCACCAGCCTTTGACTCCATGCCACCCCGTGGCTCCAGCCCCTCACCCAGGGCTCCAGCCCTGCTGCCCGGTCCCCCACTCGCACCAGGGGGTCCCTTCCTGAGGCGATTGTTGTCGTTGCAGTGGGCGGCGCCCTCTCGATCAAGCTTTCCCCTGGCCACCCTGTTGGTTGCATTTTCTCCCCATGTCTTAAGGTAAACTTTAAATTCCATTTCTTGAGTTTATTCTCCATATTTTCCCTGGGATGATCTTTGGCTGACTTAATCTTCCTCCAGAACTATAAGCCCTCACCAGCCTGTGATCCAGGCCGACCCGGGGCTCCAGCTCCGCAGCCCGGTCCCCCACTTACACCAGGGGGGCCCAGCCTGAGGCCCAGGTTGTCATTGCTTTGTGCCGCCCCACATCGGACAAGCTGTCCCCAGGCCACCCTGTTGGTTGCATTCACCTCCCAGGTCTTAAGGTAAACTTTAAGTTCCATTTCCCTTGGATGATCTTCGGCTGACTTAATGTTGCTCCAGAACTCCAAGCCCTCACCACCATGTGACTCCAGGCCACCCCGTGGCTCCAGCTCCGCTGCCCGGTTCTCCATTTGCACCAGGTGGGGCCAGCCTTAGGCGGAGGTTGTAGTTGCAGTGGGCGGCGCCCTCTCGATCAAGCTGTCCCCTGTCCAGCCTGTTGGTTGCAATTACCTCCAATGTCTTAAGGTAAACTTTAAATTCCATTTCTTGAGTTTATTCTCCATATTGTCCCTGGGATGATCTTTGGCTGACTTAATCTTGCTCCAGAACTATAAGCCCTCACCAGCCTGTGATCCAGGCCACCCGGGGCTCCAGCTCCGCAGCCCGGTCCCCCACTTACACCAGGGGGCCCAGCCTGAGGCCCAGGTTGTCATTGCTTTGTGCTGCCCCACATCGGACAAGCTGTCCCCAGGCCACCCTGTTGGTTGCATTCACCTCCCAGGTCTTAAGGTAAACTTTAAGTTCCATTTCCTTGGATGAGATTTTCCCGGCTGACTTAATCTTCCTCTGACTTAAGCCCTGTTGCTCCAGAACTACAAGCCCTCACCAGCCTTTACACTCCAGGCCTGAGGGGGCTCCAGCCGCCCTGCTGCCCGGTTCCCCCCACCCTTGCACCAGGGGTAAACTTAAGTTCCTGCCTGGATGATCCGGCTGAGGATTTGCTCCAGAACTCCATTGCATTGTGACTCCAGGCCCACATCGACAAGCACTTCCCCTGTCCAGCTTGTTGGTTGCAAGCTTACCTCCAATGTCTTAAGGTAAACTTTAAATTCCATTTCTTGAGTTTATTCTCCATATTTTCCTGGGATGATCTTGGCTGACTTAATCTTCCTCCAGAACTATAAGCCCTCACCAGCCTGTGATCCAGGCCACCCGGGGCTCCAGCTCCGCAGCCCGGTCCCCACTTACACCAGGGGCCCAGCCTGAGGCCCAGGTTGTCATTGCTTTGTGCCGCCCACATCGGACAAGCTGTCCCCAGGCCACCCTGTTGGTTGCATTCACCTCCCAGGTCTTAAGGTAAACTTTAAGTTCCATTTCCCTTGGATGATCTTGGCTGACTTAATGTTGCTCCAGAACTCCAAGCCCTCACCAGCCTGTGACTCCAGGCCACCCGTGGCTCCAGCTCCGCCTCCCGGTTCTCCATTTGCACCAGGGTGGCCCAGCCTTGAGCGGAGGTTGTCATTGCAGTGTGCGGGCCCCTCTCGATCAAGCTGTCCCCTGTCCAGCCTGTTGGTTGCATTACCTCCAATGTCATAAGGTAAACTTTAAATTCCATTTCTTGAGTTTATTCTCCATATTGTCCCTGGGATGATCTTTGGCTGACTTAATGTTGCTCCAGAACTACAAGCCCTCACCAGCCTTTGACTCCATGCCACCCCGTGGCTCCAGCCCCTCACCCAGGGCTCCAGCCCTGCTGCCCGGTCCCCCACTCGCACCAGGGGGTCCCTTCCTGAGGCGATTGTTGTCGTTGCAGTGGGCGGTGCCCTCTCGATCAAGCTTTCCCCTGGCCACCCTGTTGGTTGCATTTTCTCCCCATGTCTTAAGGTAAACTTTAAATTCCATTTCTTGAGTTTATTCTCCATATTTTCCCTGGGATGATCTTCGGCTGACTTAATCTTCCTCCAGAACTATAAGCCCTCACCAGCCTGTGATCCAGGCCGACCCGGGGCTCCAGCTCCGCAGCCCGGTCCCCCACTTACACCAGGGGCCCAGCCTGAGCCCAGGTTGTCATTGCTTTGTGCCGCCCCACATCGGACAAGCTGTCCCCAGGCCACCCTGTTGGTTGCATTCACCTCCCAGGTCTTAAGGTAAACTTTAAGTTCCATTTCCCTTGGATGATCTTCGGCTGACTTAATGTTGCTCCAGAAATCCAAGCCCTCACCACCATGTGACTCCAGGCCACCCCGTGGCTCCAGCTCCGCTGCCCGGTTCTCCATTTGCACCAGGTGGGGCCAGCCTTAGGCGCAGATTGTAGTTGCAGTGGGCGGCGCCCTCTCGATCAAGCTGTCCCCTGTCCAGCCTGTTGGTTGCAATTACCTCCAATGTCATAAGGTAAACTTTAAATTCCATTTCTTGAGTTTATTCTCCATATTGTCCCTGGGATGATCTTTGCCTGACTTAATGTTGCTCCAGAACTATAAGCCCTCACCAGCCTTTGACTCCATGCCACCCCGTGGCTCCAGACCCTCATCCAGGGCTCCAGCCCTGCTGCCCGGTCCCCCACTCGCACCAGGGGGTCCCTTCCTGAGGCGATTGTTGTCGTTGCAGTGGGCGGCGCCCTCTTGATCAAGCTTTCCCCTGGCCACCCTGTTGGTTGCATTTTCTCCCCATGTCTTAAGGTAAACTTTAAATTCCATTTCTTGAGTTTATTCTCCATATTTTCCCTGGGATGATCTTCGGCTGACTTAATCTTCCTCCAGAACTATAAGCCCTCACCAGCCTGTGATCCAGGCCGACCCGGGGCTCCAGCTCCGCAGCCCGGTTCCCCACTTACACCAGGGGGGCCCAGCCTGAGGCCCAGGTTGTCATTGCTTTGTGCCGCCCCACATCGGACAAGCTGTCCCCAGGCCACCCTGTTGGTTGCATTCACCTCCCAGGTCTTAAGGAAAACTTTAAGTTCCATTTCCCTTGGATGATCTTCGGCTGACTTAATGTTGCTCCAGAACTCCAAGCCCTCACCACCATGTGACTCCAGGCCACTCCGTGGCTCCAGCTCCGCTGCCCGGTTCTCCATTTGCACCAGGTGGGGCCAGCCTTAGGCGGAGATTGTAGTTGCAGTGGGCGGCGCCCTCTCGATCAAGCTGTCCCCTGTCCAGCCTGTTGGTTGCAATTACCTCCAATGTCATAAGGTAAACTTTAAATTCCATTTCTTGAGTTTATTCTCCATATTGTCCCTGGGATGATCTTTGGCTGACTTAATGTTGCTCCAGAACTACAAGCCCTCACCAGCCTTTGACTCCATGCCACCCCGTGGCTCCAGCCCCTCACCCAGGGCTCCAGCCCTGCTGCCCGGTCCCCCACTCGCACCAGGGGGTCCCTTCCTGAGGCGATTGTTGTCGTTGCAGTGGGCGGCGCCCTCTCGATCAAGTTTTCCCCTGGCCACCCTGTTGGTTGCATTTTCTCCCCATGTCTTAAGGTAAACTTTAAATTCCATTTCTTGAGTTTATTCTCCATATTTTCCCTGGGATGATCTTCGGCTGACTTAATCTTCCTCCAGAACTATAAGCCCTCACCAGCCTGTGATCCAGGCCGACCCGGGGCTCCTGCTCTGCAGCCCGGTCCCCCACTTACACCAGGGGGGCCCAGCCTGAGGCCCAGGTTGTCGTTGCTTTGTGCCGCCCTACATCGGACAAGCTGTCCCCAGGCCACCCTATTGATTGCATTCACCTCCCAGGTCTTAAGGTAAACTTTAAGTTCCATTTCCCTTGGATGATCTTCGGCTGACTTAATGTTGCTCCAGAACTCCAATCCCTCACCATCTTGTGACTCCAGGCCACCCCGTGGCTCCAGCTCCGCTGCCCGGTTCTCCACTTGCACCAGGTGGGGCCAGCCTTAGGCGGAGGTTGTAGTGCAGTGGGCGGCGCCCTCTCGAACAAGCTGTCCCCTGTCCAGCCTGTTGGTTGCAATTACCTCCAATGTCTTAAGGTAAACTTTAAATTCCATTTCTTGAGTTTATTCTCCATATTGTCCCTGGGATGATCTTTGGCTGACTTAATGTTGCTCCAGAACTACAAGCCCTCACCAGCCTTTGTCTCCAGGCCACCCCGGGGCTCCAGCTCCGCAGCCCGGTCCCCCACTTTCACCAGGGGGGCCCAGCCTGAGGCCCAGGTTGTCATTGCTTTGTGCCGCCCCACATCGGACAAGCTGTCCCCAGGCCAGCCTGTTGGTTGCATTCACATCCCAGGTCTTAAGGTAAACTTTAAATTCCATTTCTTGAGTTTATTCTCCAGATTTTCCCTGGGACGATCTTTGGCTGACTTAATGTTGCTCCAGAACTACAAGCCCTCACCAGCCTTTGTCTCCAGGCCACCCCGGGGCTCCAGCCCTGCTGCCCGGTCCCCCACTCGCACCAGGGGGTCCCTGCCTGACGCCCAGGATTTCATTGCATTGTGCCGCCCCACATCGGACAAGCTTTCCCCTGTCCAGCTTGTTGGTTGCAATTACCTCCAATGTCTTAAGGTCAACTTTAAATTCCATTTCTTGTGTTTATTCTCCATATTTTCCCTGGGATGATCTTCGGCTGACTTAATCTTCCTCCAGAACTATAAGCCCTCACCAGCCTGTGATCCAGGCCACCCCGGGGCTCCAGCTCCGCAGCCCGGTCCCCCACTTACACCAGGGGGGCCCAGCCTGAGGCCCAGGTTGTCATTGCTTTGTGCCGCCCCACATCGGACAAGCTGTCCCCAGGCCACCCTGTTGGTTGCATTCACCTCCCAGGTCTTAAGGTAAACTTTAAATTCCATTTCTTGAGTTTATTCTCCATATTGTACCTGGGATGATCTTTGGCTCACTCAACCTTGCTCCAGAACTACAAGCCCTCACCAGCCTTTGACTCCAGGCCACCCCGGGGCTCCAGCTCCGCACCCCGGTCCCCTACTTACACCAGGGTGGCCCAGCCTGAGGCCCAGGTTGTTATTGCAGGGTGCCACCCCACATCGGAAAAGCTGTCCCCAGGCCACCCTGTTGGTTGCATTCACCTCCCAGGTCTTAAGGTAAACTTTAAGTTCCATTTCCCTTGGATGATTTTCGGCTGACTTTCTTTTTTTTTTTTTTTGTCCGGTCTGGCCATAATGACAAGCAGAAGTGTCTCTGAATGTCTATGATGGCTGACAGATTTTATTGTCAGAGGTAGGTCTTGAGAGTGTGAGCCACATGGGTCGTTTCAGGAGCTACCTCTTGAGTGGTTTTATTATAATATTCTTAGTGACATTCTGGCCATGACCGGACTGAGGGAGGGACAGATAGGGGGGTGAGAGGAAAGTAGAGAGGGGAAATGAGTGTGTGTGTGTGTGTGTGGGGGGGTTGGGGGGTGATGATGAGAGGAGAGAGAGAGAGTAGTAGGAGGCGACTGGCAACAATATACAATTTTGTGTCAAAACAGAACAAAACAGATCGTACATTTGCATAGCTAATTGTCAGATAGTGGGCTTATTGAAATGATAACCTGATTAATCTAAGGAAAAAAAAAAAAGAGAAAATACATATACATATACATATATATATACATATACATATATATATATATATATATATATATATATATATATATATATATATATATATATATATATATATATATATATATATATATATATATATATATATATATATATATATATATATATATATATATATATATATATATATATATATATATATATATATATATATTATATATATATATATATATATATATATATATATATATATATATATATATATATATATATATATATATATATATATATATATATATATATATATATATATATATATATATATATATATATATATATATATATACCCACACATACATGCGCATACCTGTACATTTACACATGGTCATATGCACCTAGATGCATATCTACCCATATAAACATACATGCAAGTACATACAATGATAATGACAATGATAGCGATGATAATAACGACGTTAATGGTAATAATAATATTATTAATAATAATGATAATAATAATCGTAATAAGAACAGTAATAATAATATACTCATGGATGAATAAGACAATAAGCTATGCAACAGTGTGCAACAGTGTACCTGCGCTTGTGTAAGTGTGTGTGTATGCGTGTGTGTATACTTGTATGTGTGTGTACTTGTGTGTGTGTGCATACTTATATGTGTGTATACGTGTGTGTGTGTATATACTTGCATGTGTGTATACTTGTGTGTGTGCATACTTGTGTGTGTGCATACTTACATGTGTGTATATGTGTATGTGTGTGTGTGTGTGCGTGTGTATGGATGTGGTGGTGTGTGTATCTGAGTGCGGGAGGGGGTGTGTTTAAGTACGTCACTGGAAGTAGGCTGCCAATTAGTGCGGCCTCCGAGGTCGTAGCCGCCCCACACCAGCAACGAGCCAGGGGGGGAGATCCCGGACACGGCACACCCGCCCAGAGCCGGCCAGGAAGAGGCCGGGCAGCAGGCCCCGGGCGGAGGCACCCACCACAAGGAGCCAGGGCAAGATGACAGGGAGGCAAATACCACAAGAAGAAGGACACCACCGGGCGGACAGGCAGCAGAGCCCAGCCCCGGACAGGGGGCCCCCAGGAAAGCAGCGAGACCAGACCCATCCCCATGACAGGACCCAGCCCCTTCACCCACGGGAGATCGGTACCAAAGGCAGGCCGGGCACCCAAGCCCCCCATACGGACCCAGTGCGGCGCATCAACCGCCCCTCCACCCCCACATCCCCAGCCGCCCCCCACCGCCCGGGAACCCCGGCGCCAGGGACAGCCCCCCGGCCCCGAGGCCACAGCCGCACCCGCCCCCAATGCCGGCAAAGCGGGCCCCAAGCGAGCCCCCTGGTTCCCTCTGTGCCCTAAAAAAAAAAAAAAAAAAAAAAAAAAAAAAAAAAAAAGAAATAAATAAGTAAATAAAATAAAAGGATAAAATTAAATAAAATAAACAACCTGTGGACCCCGCCCACCACCGTCAAACCCCGTGTCTCGGGTCGTCGCTGCCCGGCCGCCCCGGCGGCGCAGGGGACCACCGGGCAGCGGCCCGGCCCAGGATGGGGAAGGGGACCCGCCACAAGTGGCAAGGACCCCATAGGCCCAGCAGTCACGCACCCAGGGGCACCGGACTGCACAGGGCCCATCCAGAGTGGGAAAGATGCGGATCCGCCCCCACCAGCAGGCCGACCCCACTGAGTATAGGAGTGTCAGTGTGTATATATGTGCATTTGCTGGTGTGTTGGACTATGGTGCGGTTAAAATGGGAAATTGGAAGGCCCTGGGGCAACCACACTGCTGCTGAGCAGCGCGCGGCGGCGCAGTGCACGAACCCCCAGGCCCTAAGTGTCTAAAATGCTATTAAAATTGGAGAGGGTCTCGGATGGAGGCGGTGGTCGGTCGATGGAGACCCTCATCCAAAAGCCCTAGTGATAATGTCAGTGGGTCATTGACTGCGTGGGGGCCAGGTCCTCGCCAACAAGGGTGCAGTCCGTGCCCCAGAGCAAGGGTGAGAAACCGCACGGGGAGGTCCACGGGGACCAGTCGCCACCCCACGAACCCCCCACGGCGCCCGGCCAGAAGGCGGGCAGCGACCACCAAGACACAAATCCCCAAAACAGAAGGAAGAAAGCAAAATAAATAAAATAAATAAATTTTAAAAAATAAAAATAAAAAAAAAAAAATACACCTATTATGTGACCAGGAGACTCGGTCAGGCGCCCCTGAGCGACATCGGGGCCGGGGACACCACAGGGATCCAGGAGCCAAAGGGCCCCTCCCCACCGCCCAAGGGCCCGGGGCGGGCGGCGACCAGGGAGGCGGAAGGCGAAGGCGGGGCAGAAGGCACCACCGGGCACGCATGGCGGTAGCCGGCGGCGCAGCCCACCCCAGGCATGCGACCCCACCGCGTGCGATCCAGCACCAGTCCCGGACACAGGGATGGACCAGCCCCCCCACCAACAAGGGGCCCCAGCCCAGAGCCAGGGACCACCCCCCCACCCCGACCGCCCCCCCACCCCGGCACCACCCACCAACCACCAGGCCCAGCCCCAGCGTGGCAGACATCCCCGCCGGGGCACCCAACCCCGGCCCCCCACCAACCATAAAGCAGCCAAGCACCCCCGCCCATCCCCCGCCCCAGACCGCACCCGGCCCGTAGCAGCACGACCACGGCTGCCCACATCAACCAGCAGCCTCAGCTATTGATTGATTGCCAGTTAGTTAAAGGATAAAGCAGACACTCCTACCAAGGAGGTGTGGTCTAAAGTAAGTTCCTATATTGTGCAATGTGCAGGTGTTGTTTTGATTTCCAGTTTATGAGGATTGTTTTCTTAGCGATAGATAAGGAGGTGATCAGCATGCGAGATTCTGCCTTATCTGAGGTGATATCAGTGAGGTCCCTAAGAGACAAAAGAGGAGTGGCTGTGATGGTGTAACCAACCTGTGCTGATAGATCATTGCATACTTTGTGCCAGAATTTATTTACTGGTGGGCAATGCCATACAGCGTGTAGGTAATTATCTGGGACATTAACTGTGCAGTGTGAGCAGGTCTGAGGCGGTCATGCCCATCTGAAACATCCGCTGTCCAGTGTAGTGTATCCTGTGGAGTACTTTAAATTGTATTAATTGTAGGTTAGGTTGTTTTATCAGTGAAAAGGTGTTCAGGCAAATTGTCCTCCAGAAATTAGGGTGAGGCTGGAGAGACAGGTCTCTTTCCCACTTAACAGTTGGGATAGAAATAGTGCGATCTGTATTTGTAAGGATTTTATATATCTTGGAAAGTAGTTTAGGAGGTGAGAATTTAAGGACCGACTATACAGCCGGAGAGACCTCCATGTGTGTTTGTTCAAGTTTAAGTTTGAGTTTTTTCTTAATTATGGACTTAATTTGCATGTATTCTAAGTAACAACTACTGTTAATTCCAAACTGTGTCACAAGCTCTTGAAATGGTCTAAAATTATTATTCTCTCTTATGTGTTTTACATGAGTTATACCTTTATCTGCCCAATGTGTGAAGTTAAGTACTTTTTTGTTTTGCAGTATATCAGGATTGTTCCAGATGGGCATACGACCACACGGGAGAAGGGAAAAGCCTGTGATTTTCAGAAATTCCGTCCAAGCCGTCAGAGAGTGACTTATATTAACACTTTTCATGCAACTGTGGTGCTTTGGTGTGCTGATAAATGGCAAGTCTGCTAACTGAATATCACCACAATATGCTTGTTCTATGACATGCCAGGATACATCATGTGGGCTAGGGTTGAACCACTTATGAATATACTTTATTCTGTTGGCAATATAGTAGTAATAAAAGTTTGGCAAATCTAGTCCCCAGCATCTTTCGCTTTTGAAGCGTCTTCAGACTGATACGGGGTGGTTTGTTTTTCCATAGAAACATTGTGACATTTGAGTTCAGGGTTTTAAACCACTGAGCAGGCGGTTGATATGGAATCATTGAAAAAAGGTAGTTTAGTTTAGGTAAAACCATCATTTTGACTGTCGCAACTTTCTCTATAAGAGATATGGGTAAGTTTCTCCATCGAATTAGATCATTTTCTATTTTTTTTAATAGCGGGATGAAATTGAGTTGTATTAAGTCTGATAGGTTGGGAGAGAAGCTGATACCTAAATATCGTATGTTACCGGCTTGCAGAGGTGCTAGAGAGGTTCGTTTAAATTTACAATTAAGCGGAAGCACAGTGGATTTTGCCCAATTTATTGAATAGTCCGAGATACAAGAGAAATTGTCAATAAGGGTGATAACTTCAGCAAGTGAGGATTGTGTATTTCGAAGAAATAATAATACGTCATCGGCATAAAGGCTTATTTTATGATCAGATGTTGAAATTTGGACTCCTTTGATATTCTCATTTTGCCGAATTGCAGCTGCCAGAGGTTCAATAAACATTGCAAATAGTGAAGGGGAGAGAGGGCAGCCCTGTCTGGTGCCTCGTTGCAGATTAAACCTTTGAGAGATCTGGCTGTTCGTTCTAACTGAGGCGCACGGAGAGCTATATAATGTTCGTATCCAGGATATAAATGAATTCCCGAAACCAAATTTTTGTAGCGTTGCAAATAAGAAGTTCAATTGACCCTGTCAAATGCTTTTCTGCATCTAGCGAAACAATTGTTGTTTGTAGGTTATTGGCGTTAGTGTAATCTATCAGATTGATAAATCTACGTACATTGGAAGTTGAGTCTCTACCTTTAATAAACCCTGTTTGGTCAGGATGGATTATATATGGAGTACATTTTTCTAGTCGTCTAGCTATTGCTTTACAGATAATTTTAAGATCAGTATTGATTAACGATATTGGTCGGTAGCTAGTCGGGAGCGATGGGTCTTTGTCAGGTTTGAGTATGAGGCTAATGTTAGCAGAATTCATGTTTGAAGAGAGAAGTCCAGTATTTAGGATCTCTCTAGCCATTCTATAATAGGTAGGGCCAACAGTTGGCCAAAGTGCCTTATAAAATTCAACTGGGAAGCCATCAGGTCCTGGGGCCTTATTTAATGGCATTTGTGCCAAGGCTTCTTCAAACTCCGCCTGAGTGAGGTCTGCGTCCATTGTAGTAGCCTGTTCCTGATTTAATTTAGGTAGCACAATACTATTAAGAAAATTATCTATAGAGGCTTCTGAAGGGTTATTATCGGAGGAATATAATTTTTTGTAGAAATCTCTGAAGCATTGGTTAATTTCGTCTGGGTTATGGGTTAGTTTGCCATCCAGGTTTTTGATGGAGGAGATTGTTGCTCTTTCTCTGTTTGACTTTAGTTGGTTCGCTAAGAATTTACTAGAGTTATTATTGCATTCAAAATTTTCAAGGCGTAATCTTTGCATTTGGAACTTGATTTTTTTATCTGTCAGTTTAGCTAATTCCGTTTTTAGTTTACATAACTCTTTCCACACGTCTTCTTCCTGTTGGATGGCATATGAAGATTCTAAAGTTTTAATATTATTGATTAATTCACACTCCAAAGCTAGTTCCTTTTTTTTCTTGTGGCATGAGTAAGATATTATTTTGCCCCGCATTACTGCTTTAGCTGTTTCCCAGAGAACATGTACAGGAGTTTCTTGCAAGTCATTAATTTCTAGGAATATTGTCCACTCCCTATTAAAGTATTTTATAAAATCTGGGTCTATGAGTAATGACGTATTCAGCCTCCAATTCCAGATCGGTGCTCTAGGTGCCTTTGTAGAGATGCAGATAGAGGCAGGTGCATGATCACTAATAGTGATGGAGTGGATCTGGGCTTCCCGGATGTCTGCCAAGAGTGAATTGCTGGTAATAAAGTAGTCCAAGCGTGAGTATGAGTGGTGAACAGAAGAGAAAAACGTATACTCTCTGTGAGTTGGGTGGTTTGAACGCCAAGGGTCTGATAAACCAAAATCACTCATATAATGTTTTAATGTGTCTGCAGCTAATGAGTGTCGTTGGCTAGCTGAGGTGTTGGATCTGTCAATATCAGAGTCTAATACTAGGTTGAAATCACCCCCTACTATGAGTGTTGCGTTTACATGTGCAGAGAGTGACAAGAAGAAGGCATGATAGAAAGAGGGATCATCCACATTTGGGCCATAAATACTAGCAATACAGTAATCTTTATTGTCAATGTTAGTGTTAATTATTATATATCTTCCATTAGGGTCAGATATTGTACTATTTATAATGAAATTAAGTCTCTTATTGATCAGGATAGCAACACCTCTCTGTTTCGAGTTATAACTCGCCGAGTAGATGTTTGGGAAATCGGTCGATTTTAGATTTTGTGCTGTAGTGTTTGTTGAGTGAGTTTCCTGTAGTAGGGCAATGTCGGCTTCAAGAAAATTCATATGGTTGAGAATTTTTAATTTTTTATCCCTGGTACCTATACCCCGCACATTCCAAGTGACAAACTTAAGGGAGGACATGTTTGCTATATAGACCTAGAGAGGTGTATGTGTGTGCGTGCGTGCGTGCGTGCGTGCGTGCGTGCGTGCGTGCGTGCGTGCGTGCGCGCGTGCGCGCGCGTATGAGCGCGTACACCTGCATATGTAAACAAACAACGTTGCGATCTGTCATGGTGAACATTGTTACCAGAGAGAGAAGAAGTGAGGAAAAGACATAAGTGCAGCTCGAGGGGAGGGATATTAAGGGGGGGAGAATCAGTTCGATGCAGTGAAATCGTTATTAAACTGAAATGGCGCTTACGTATTTATGATTGACAGCTATATTGGCATAAGCTGCATTAATATGATATTACCTGTTGTCTTTGAAGTCTGTGGAGAAGAGGGTTAGTACAGCCACGGAGTTGACTCGCGATCGCGATATAGTTGACCATTAACGAAGAGCTTGTCTACTGCGACAACCGCTCTAGAGCCTTAATCGAGGAACCTTTTTCGGATCGGGAAGAGGATTCTTCGCCGATCCAGAATCTCCCTTGGGAATTGGTCGTTCACTCCAAAGTCGGTTCCGCGAAGTTCCCGTCCTCGGCTCTTTACCAGCACTTTTTGCTTAAAGTGTTCAAATTTTACCAGAATGGGTCTCGGCCGGCGGCTGTCAGGTTTCTTCCCTCCAAGACGATGTACCCGGTGGAAGGTGATGGTCTTGACGGTCTCCATAGGAAGCTTCATGTTCTTCGTAAGGAAGTCCGCAACCGTCCTCTCCGGGTCTTCCTCCGCCTTTTCGGGGATCCCTGAGAACACCAGGTTGTCCCTCATGCTGCGTGCCTGGAGGTCTAAGACTGTTTCTTTTAGATATTTATTGTCTTTACTGAGTTGGCTCATTCCCTCGGTGAGAGATTTAACCGACCCTCGCAGCTCCTTGTTTTCTGCGGCTAGGGAGACAACCTGTTGCTGGCTGAATTCCAGCGACTCGCGCATCGCCTGGAATTCTTGGTGGAGTATTTCCATTAGGCTTAATCTGGCATCAATCTGGTGAGCCTTTGTTCAATCGACAATAATACGTCAATCGATGAATTACCGGGTGGGGAAATTGCTCCGGGGGAGTCTTCGGGACGGCTTCGCTTAGAAGACGGCGTTGGCGTTGGCGTCGGCGTCTTGCTCGTCTTCCCCATGACTCTTCGGTCGAAGATGTCGTCCAGATATTTTTCAAGATCGGCTACGCTCTCCTAGTCCTCCAGGCTTCTTATCTCTTAGCGGTTTTTTATTCATTTATTTATTTATTTAATTTTATAAATATCTGTAACTCGGCAAATAATCCAGTTTGTTTGCTATTGACAGGGTGTCGCCATTTTGGATTGCGCCGACGGTCCGAGAATCTCACAGCATCACGCGGCTGACTTAATGTTGCTCCAGAACTCCAAGCCCTCACCATTCTTTGACTCCAGGCCACCCCGGGGCTCCAGCTCCGCTGCCCGGTTCTCCACTTGTACCAGGTGGGGCCAGCCTGAGGCGGAGGTTGTAGTTGCAGTGGGCGGCGCCCTCTCGATCAAGCTGTCCCCTGTCCAGCCTGTTGGTTGCAATTACCTCCAATGTCTTAAGGTAAACTTTAAATTCCATTTCTTGAGTTTATTCTCCATGTTGTCCCTGGGATGATCTTCGGCTGACTTAATCTTCCTCCAGAACTATAAGCCCTGACCAGCCTGTGATCCAGGCCGACCCGGGGCTCCAGCTCCGCAGCCCGGTCCCCCACTTACACCAGGGGGGCCCAGCCTGAGGCCCAGATTGTCATTGCTTTGTGCCGCCCCACATCGGACAAGCTGTCCCCAGGCCACCCTGTTGGTTGCATTCACCTCCCAGGTCTTAAGGTAAACTTTAAGTTCCATTTCTTGAGTTTATTCTCCATATTGTCCCTGGGATGATCTTTGGCTCACTTAACCTTGCTCCAGAACTACAAGCCCTCACCAGCCTTTGACTCCAGGCCACCCCGGGGCTCCAGCTCCGCAGCCCGGTCCCCCACTTACACCAGGGGGGCCCAGCCTGAGGCCCAGGTTGTCATTGCTTTGTGCCGCCCCACATCGGACAAGCTGTCCCCAGGCCACCCTGTTGGTTGCATTCACCTCCCAGGTCTTGAGGTAAACTTTAAGTTCCATTTCTTGAGTTTATTCTCCATATTGTCCCTGGGATGATCTTTGGCTCACTTAACCTTGCTCCAGAACTACAAGCCCTCACCAGCCTTTGACTCCAGGCCACCCCGGGGCTCCAGCTCCGCAGCCCGGTCCCCCACTTACACCAGGGGGGCCCAGCCTGAGGCCCAGGTTGTCATTGCTTTGTGCCGCCCCACATCGGACAAGCTGTCCCCAGGCCACCCTGTTGGTTGCATTCACCTCCCAGGTCTTGAGGTAAACTTTAAGTTCCATTTCCCTGGGATGATCTTCGGCTGACTTAATGTTGCTCCAGAACTTCAAGCCCTCACCATCCTGTGACTCCAGGCCACCCCGGGGCTCCAGCTTCGCTGCCCGCTTCTCCACTTGCACCAGGTGGGGCAAGCCTTAGGCGGAGGTTGTATTTGCAGTGGGCGGCGCCCTCTCGATCAAGCTGTTCCCTGTCCAGCCTGTTGGTTGCAATTACCTCCAATGTCTTAAGGTAAACTTTAAATTCCATTTCTTAAGTTTATTCTCCATATTTTCCCAGGGATGATCTTTGGCTGACTTAATGTTGCTCCAGAACTACAAGCCCTCACCAGCCTTTGACTCCATGCCACCCCGTGGCTCCAGCCCCTCACCCAGGGCTCCAGCTCTGCTGCCCGGTCCCCCACTTACACCAGGGGGTCCCTGCCTGAGGCGATTGTTGTCGTTGCAGTGGACGCCACCCTCTCGATCAAGCTGTCCCCTGGCCACCCTGTTGGTTGCATTCACCTCCCAGGTCTTAAGGTAACCTTTAAATTCCATTTCTTGAGTTTATTCTCCATATTTTCCCTGGGATGATCTTCGGCTGACTTAATCTTCATTCAGAACTACAAGCCCTCAGCAGCCTTTGTCTCCAGGCCACCCCGGGGCTCCAGCTCCCCAGCCCGGTCCCCCACTTACACCAGGGGGGCCCAGCCTGCGGCCCAGGTTGTCATTCCTTTGTGCCGCCCCACATCGGACAAGCTGTCCCCAGGCCACCCTGTTGGTTGCATTCACCTCCCAGGTCTTGAGGTGAACTTTAAATTCCATTTCTTGAGTTTATTCTCCATATTTTCCCTGGGATGATCTTCGGCTGACTTAATCTTCCTCCAGAACTATAAGCCCTCACCAGCCTTTGATCCAGGCTGACCCGGGGCTCCTGCTCCGCAGCCCGGTCCCCCACTTACACCAGGGGGGCCCAGCCTGAGGCCCAGGTTGTCATTGCAGGGTGCCGCCCCACATCGGACAAGCTGTCCCCAGGCCACCCTGTTGGTTGCATTCACCTCCCAGGTCTTAAGGTAAACTTTAAATTCCATTTCCCTTGGATGATCTTCGGCTGACTTAATGTTGCTCCAGAACTCCAAGCCCTCACCATCCTGTGACTCCAGGCCACCATGCGGCTCCAGCTCCGCTGCCCGTTTCTCCACTTGCACCAGGTGGGGCAAGCCTTAGGCGGAGGTTGTAGTTGCAATGGGCGGTGCCCTCTCGATCAAGCTGTCCCCTGTCCAGCCTGTTGGTTGCAATTACCTCCAATGTCGTAAGGTAAACTTTAAATTCCATTTCTTGAGTTTATTCTCCATATTGTCCCTGGGATGATCTTTGGCTGACTTAATGTTGCTCCAGAACTACAAGCCCTCACCAGCCTTTGACTCCATGCCACCCCGTGGCTCCAGCCCCTCACCCAGGGCTCCAGCTCTGCTTCCCGATCCCCCACTCACACCAGGGGGTCCCTGCCTGAGGCGATTGTTGTCGTTGCAGTGGACGCCACCCTCTCGATCAAGCTGTCCCCTGGCCACCCTGTTGGTTGTATTTACCTCCCATGTCTTAAGGTAAACTTTAAGTTCCATTTCTTGAGTTTATTCTCCATATTTTCCCTGGGATGATCTTCGGCTGACTTAATCTTCCTCCAGAACTATAAGCCCTCACCAGCCTGTGATCCAGGCCACCCCGTGGCTCCAGCTCCGCTGCCCGGTTCTCCACTTGCACCAGGTGGGGCCAGCCTTAGGCGGAGGTTGTAGTTGCAGTGGGCGGCGCCCTCTCGATCAAGCTGTCCCCTGTCCAGCCTGTTGGTTGTAATTACCTCCAATGTCTTAAGGTAAACTTTAAATTCCATTTCTTGAGTTTATTCTCCATATTGTCCCTGGGATGATCTTTGGCTGACTTAATGTTGCTCCAGAACTATAAGCCCTCACCAGCCTGTGATTCAGGCCACCCCGGCGCTCTCCAGCTCCG
Source organism: Thamnaconus septentrionalis (assembly GCA_009823395.1). Taxonomy (NCBI): domain Eukaryota; kingdom Metazoa; phylum Chordata; class Actinopteri; order Tetraodontiformes; family Monacanthidae; genus Thamnaconus; species Thamnaconus septentrionalis. The sequence continues at coordinate 7,156 of CM020502.1, read as the reverse complement.
CAGCCCTGTCCCCCTCTAGCATCAGGGGGTCCCAGCCTGAGGCCCAGGTTGTCATTGCAGGGTGCCGCCCCACATCGGACAAGCTGTCCCATGGCCACCCTGTTGGTTGTATTCACCTCCCAGGTCTTAAGGTAAACTTTAAATTCCATTTCTTGAGTTTATTCTCCATATTTTCCCTGGGATGATCTTTGGCTGACTTAATGTTGCTCCAGAACTACAAGCCCTCACCAGCCTTTGTCTCCCGGCCACCCCGGGGCTCCAGCCCTGCTGCCCGGTCCCCCACTCGCACCAGGGGGTCCCTGCCTGACGCCCAGGATTTCATTGCAGGGTGCCGCCACACATCGGACAAGCTTTCCCTCACCAGCCTTTGTCTCCAGGCCACCCGGGCTCCAGCCCAACTGCCGGTCCCCACTTACACCAGGGGCCAAGCCTGAGGCTCAGGTTGTCATTGCTTTGTGCCGCCCCACATCGGACAAGCTGTCCCCAGGCCACCCTGTTGGTTGCATTCACCTCCCAGGTCTTAAGGTAAACTTTAAATTCCATTTCTTGAGTTTATTCTCCATATTTTCCCTATGATCTTGGCTGACTTAATCTTCATCCAGAACTACAAGCCCTCACCAGCCTTGTGACTCCAGACCACCGGGGCTCCAGCCTCCCAGCCCAGTGCCCCACTTCACCAGGGGGCCCAGCCTGAGGCCCAGGTTGTTCATTGCAGGTGCCGCCCCATCGGACAAGCTGTCCCCAGGCCACCCTGTTGGTTGCATTCACCTCCCAGGTCTTAAGGTAAACTTTAAATTCCATTTCTTGAGTTTATTCTCCATATTGTCCCTAGGGATGATCTTTGGCTGACTTAATGTTGCTCCAGAACTACAAGCCCTCACCAGCCTTTGTCTCCAGGCCACCCGTGGCCAGCCCCACACCCAGGGCTCCAGCCCTGCTGCCCGGTCCCCACTTGCACCAGGGGTCCCTGCCTGAGGCGATTGTTGTCGTTGCAGTGGGCCGCACCTCTCGATCAAGCTGTCCCCTGGCCACCCTGTTGGTTATATTTACCTCCCATGTCTTAAGGTAAACTTTAAATTCCATTTCTTGAGTTTATTCTCCATATTGTCCCTGGGATGATCTTGGCTGACTTAATCTTCATCCAGAACTACAAGCCCTCACCAGCCTGTTGATCCAGGCCACCGGGCTCCAGCTCCGCAGCCCGGTCCCCCACTTACACCAGGGGTCCCAGCCTGAGGCCCAGTTTGTCATTGCTTTGTGCCGCCCAGATCGGACAAGCTGTCCCCAGGCCACCCTGTTGGTTGCATTCACCTCCCAGGTCTTAAGGTAAACTTTAAATTCCATTTCTTGAGTTTATTCTCCATATTGTCCCTGGATGATCTTTGGCTGACTTAATGTTGCTCCAGAACTACAAGCCCTCACCACCTTTCTCCAGGCCACGGGCTCAGCTCCTGCCGTCCCCCACCAGGGCCAGCCTGAGCAGGTTGTATTGCAGGGGCCCTCGGACAAGCTGTCCCAGCCACCCTGTTGGTTGCATTACCTCAGTCTTAAAATACATTCCATTTCCTGGATGATCTTTGGCTGACTTAATGTTGCTCAAACTACAAGCCCTCACCAGCCTTTGACTCCATGCCCCCGTGGCTCAGCCCTCACCCAGGCTCCAGCCTCCGTCCCTCCACCAGGGTCCCGCCTGAGGCAGTTGTCGTTGCAGTGGGGCACCCTCGATCAAGCTTCCCTGGCCACCTGTTGGTTGATTACTATGTCTTAAGGTAAACTTTCCATTTCTTGAGTTTATTCTCCATATTTTCCTGGATGATCTTGGCTGACTTAATGTTGCTCCAGAACTACAAGCCTCACCAGCCTTTGTCTCCAGGCCACCGGCTCCAGCCCGGCCGTCCCCCACTTACACAGGGGCCAGCCTGGCCAGTTGTATTGCGTGCCGCCCCATCGGACAAGCTGTCCCCAGCCACCTTTGGTTGATTACCTCCCAGTCTTAAGGTAACTTTAAATTCCATTTCTTGAGTTTATTCTCCATATTTTCCCTGGGATGATCTTGGTGACTTAATCTTCTCCAGAACTACAAGCCCTCACCAGCCTTTGCTCCAGGCCACCGGGCTCCAGCTCCCAGCCCGGTCCCCCACTTACCAGGGGCCCAGCCTGAGGCCCAGGTTGTCATTGCTTGTGCCCACATCGGACAAGCTGTCCCCAGGCCACCCTGTTGGTTGCATTCACCTCCCAGGTCTTAAGGTAAACTTTAAATTCCATTTCTTGAGTTTATTCTCCATATTGTCCCTGGGATGATCTTTGGCTGACTTAATGTTGCTCCAGAACTACAAGCCCTCACCAGCCTTTTCTCCAGGCCACCCGTGGCTCCAGCTCCGCAGCCCGGTCCCCACTTCACCAGGGGCCCAGCCTGAGGCCCAGGTTGTCATTGCAGGTGCCCCACCATCGGACAAGCTGTCCCCAGGCCACCCTGTTGGTTGCATTCACCTCCCAGGTCTTAAGGTAAACTTTAAATTCCATTTCTTGAGTTTATTCTCCATATTTTCCTTGGATGATCTTTGGCTGACTTAATGTTGCTCCAGAACTACAAGCCCTCACCAGCCTTTGACTCCATGCCACCCGTGGCTCAGCCTCACCCAGGGCTCCAGCCCTGCTCCCGGTCCCCACTCGCACCAGGGGTCCCTGCCTGAGGCATTGTTGTCGTTGCAGTGGGGCACCCTCGATCAAGCTGTCCCTGGCCACCTGTTGGTTGCATTTACTCCCATGTCTTAAGGTAAACTTTAAATTCCATTTCTTGAGTTTATTCTCCATATTTTCCTGGGATGATCTTCGGCTGACTTAATGTTGCTCCAGAACTGCAAAGCCTCACCAGCCTTTGTCTCCAGAGCCACCCTGGGCTCCAGCCCTGCTGCCCAGTCCCCCACCCACTAGAGGCCATTTTCAAACTCAGAGTTGCCATTGCTGTGCCGCCCCATGGACAGCTCCCAGGCCCACCATTTTGGTTATATTTACCTCCCATGTCTTAAGGTCAACTTTAAATTCCATTTCTGGAGTTTTATTCTCATATTTTCCTGGGATGGCTTCAGTTGACTTAATCTTCATCCAGGAACTACAAGCCCTCACCCAGCCTTTGTCTCCAGGCCACCCTGGCTCCAGCCCCCAGCCCCGTCCCCCACTTCACACCCAGGGGAGGCCCAGCCTGAGGCCCAGGCTGTCATTGCTTGGTGTCACCCCCACGCACAAGCTGTCCCCAGGCCACCCCTGCTTGGCCGCAGTATCCACCTCCCAGGTCTTAAGGTAAACTTTAAATTCCATTTCTTGATTTATTCTCCATATTGTCCCTAGGATGATCTTTGGCTGACTTAATGTTGCTCTTCCAGAACTACAAGCCTCACCAGCCTTTTTCTCCAGGCCACCCGGGGCTCCAGCTTCGCAGCCCTGTCCCCACTTCCCACCAGGGGGCCCAGCCTGAGGCCCAGGGTTGTCATTGCAGGATACCGCCCACATCGGACAGGCTGTCCCCAGGCCACCCCTGTTGGCTGCATTCACCTCCCAGGTCTTAAGGTAAACTTTAAATTCCATTTCTTGAGTTTATTCTCCATATTTTCCTAGGATGATCTTTTGGCTGACTTAATGTTGCTCCAGAACTACAAACCTCACCTCCAGCCTTTGTCTCCAGGCCACCCCAGGCTCCAGCCCCCAGCCTGGTCCCCCACTTACACCAGGGGTCCCCAGCCTGAGGCCCAGGTTGTCATTGCTTTGTGCCGACCCACATCGGACACAGCTGTCCCCAGAGCCACCCTGTTGGGTTGCATTTTGTTCCATGTCTTAAGGTAAACTTTAAATTCCATTTCTTGAGTTTATTCTCCATATTTTCCCTGGGATGATCTTCGACTGACCCTAATGTTGCTCCAAAACCACAAGCCCTCACCAGCCTTTTGTCTCCAGGCCAACCCGGTGCTCAGCCCAACTGCCCGGTCCCCACTTACACCACCAGGGGCCAAGCCTGAAGGCTCAGGTTGTTATTGCTTTGCCGGGCCCACATCGGACAAGCTGTCCTCAGCCACCCTGTTGGTTGCATTCTACCTCCCAGGTCTTAAGGCAAACTTTAAATTCCATTTCTTGAGTTTATTCTCCATATTTTCCCTGGGATGATCTTGACCGACTTAATCTTCATCCAGAACCTGATGTCTCCTGACCAGCCTGTGATTCAGGACCCGACCGGGCTCTTGTCTCCCCAGCCCGGTCCCCGACTTACACCAGGGGGCCCAGCCTGAGGCCCAGGTTTTCTTTGCAGGCCACCCTGTTGGTTGCATTCACCCAGGTCTTAAGGTAAACTTTAAATTCCATTTCTTGAGTTTATTCTCCAGCATTGTCCCTAGGATGATCTTTGGCTGACTTAATGTTGCTCCAGAACTACAAGCCCTCACCAGCCTTTGTCTCCAGGCCACCCAGTGGCCTCCAGCTCCAAGCCCGGTCCCCACCTACAAGAGGCCCAGCTGAGGCCCAGGTTGTCATTGCAGGTGCCGCCCTCGCCGGACAAGCTGTCCCCAGGCCACCCTGTTGGTTGTGCATTCACCTCCCAGGTCTTAAGGTAACTTTAAGTTCCATTTCCTTGGATGATCTTTGGCTGACTTAATGTTGCTCCATGGGCCTACAAGCCCTCACCAGCCTTTGACTCCATGCTGCCCAGTGGCTCCAGCCCCTCACACCCAGGGCTCCAGCCCTTCTACCCAGTCCCCACTCGCAGACCAGGGGTCCCTGCCTGGAGTCTATTGTTGTCATTGCAGTATGAGGGCACCATCCGACTGTTGTCTCCTCAGCCACCATGTTGGTTGTATTTACCTCCCATGTCTTAAGGTAAACTTTAAGTTCCATTTCTTGAGTTTATTCTCCATATTGTCCCTGGGATGATCTTCGGCTGACTTAATGTTGCTCCAGAACTACAAGGCCTCACTCAGCCTTTTTCCAGGCCACCCTGGCTCCAGCTCCTGCTGCCCGGTCCCCCACTTACACCAGGGGTCCCAGCCTGAGGCTCAGGTTGTCATTGCAGGGCCGCCCACATCGGACAAGCTGTCCCCAGGCCACCCTTTTGGTTGCAATTACCTCCAATGTCTTAAGGTCAAGTTTAAATTCCATTTCTTGAGTTTATTCCATATTGTCCCGGGATGATCTTCTGGCTGACTTAATGTTACATCCAGAACTACAAGCCCTCACCAACCTTTTGACTCCCATGCCACCCACGTGCCTCCAGCCCCTCACCCAGGGTTCCGGTCCTGCTGCGGTCCCCACGCGCAGGGGAATTCCTGCCTGAGGCCCGATTGTAGCCGTTGCACTGGTGCTCAGCACCCTCATTGATCAAGCACAATCCTCTGGCCACCCCTGCTGGCTTCATTCACACCAGGTCTTAAGGTAAACTTAAAACCCATTCTGAGCCTAGTTCCATATTGTCCCTTGGATGATCTTTGGCTGACTCTAATGTTGCCCTGTGAACCATAAGCCCCTCACTGTGCTTTTCTTCAGGCCACCGGGGCTCCAGCCCTGCTGCCCGGTCCCCACTCGCACCAGGGGTCCCTGCCTGGGGGCGATTGTTGTCGTTGCAGTGGGCAGCACCTTCTATGATCAAACTGTCCCCTAGCCCACCCCTGTTGGTTGTATTACCTCCATGTCTTAAGGTAAGCTTTAAATTCCATTTCTTGATTTTATTCTCATATTTTCCCTGGGATGATCTTCATTTGACTTAGTGCTTCATCCCGGAACTACAAGCCTGACCAGCCTGTGATTCGAACCGACCGGAGCTCCAGCCCTTCTGCCGGTCCCCCACTTACCAGAGGCCAAGCGCAGGCTCAAATTGTCATTGCTGTGCCGACCCATCGGACAAGCTGTCCCAAACCACCACCCTGTTGGTTGCATTTTGTTCCCATGTCTTAAGGTAAACTTTAAATTCCATTTCTTGAGTTTTATTCTCCATATTTTCCCTGAGATCTTGACTGACTTAATGTTGCTCCAGAACTACAAGCCCTCACCAGCCTTTGACTCCAGCCACCCGGGCTCACCCAGGGCTCCAGCCCTGCTGCAGTCCCCCTGCCCAGGGGTCCCTGCCTGAGGCGAGTTGTCGTTGCAGTGGGCGGCCCCTCTCGATCAAGCTGTCCCCGGCCACCCTGTTGGTTGATTTACCTCCCATGTCTTAAGGTAAACTTTAAATTCCATTTCTTGAGTTTATTCTCCATATTTTCCCTGGGATGATTTGCTGACTTAATGTTCTCCAGAACACAAGCCCTCACCAGCCTTTGACTCCAGGACCCGGCTCAGTCCCGCCCGTCCCCACTACCAGGGGCCCAGCCTGAGGCCCAGGTTGTCATTGCAGGTGCCGCCCACATCGGACAAGCTGTCCCGGCCACCCTGTTGGTTGCATTACCTCCCAGGTCTTAAGGTAAACTTTAAGTTCCATTTCCTTGGATGATCTTGGCTGACTTAATGTTGCTCCAGAACTACAAGCCCTCACCAGCCTTTGACTCCAGGCCACCCGGCTCAGCCCTCACCCAGGGCTCCAGCCCTGCCCGGTCCCCACTTGCACCAGGGGTCCCAGCCTGAGGCGAGTTGTGTTGCAGTGGGGCACCCTCTGATCAAGCTGTCCCTGGCCACCCTGTTGGTTGCATTTCTTCCCATTCTTAAGGTAAACTTTAAATTCCATTCTTGAGTTTATTCTCCATATTTCCCTGATCTTGGCTGACTTAATGTTGCTCCAGAACAAAGCCCTCACCAGCCTTTGCTCCAGGCCACCCGGGCTCCAGCTCCCACCCGGTCCCCCCTTACACCAGGGCCCAGCCTGAGGCCCAGGTTGTCATTGCAGTGTGCGCCCCTCGGACAAGCTGTCCCAGCCACCCTGTTGGTTGCATTCTCCCATGTCTTAAGGTAAACTTTAAATTCCATTTCTTGAGTTTATTCTCCATATTTCCTGGATGATCTTGGCTGACTTAATCTTCTCCAGAACTACAAGCCCTCACCAGCCTTTGTCTCCAGGCCACCCGGGCTCCAGCCGCGGCCCCCCCCGGGGCCCACCTGACCAGGGCATTCGGGGCCGAAGGACGCTTTAGGACCCTGTTGGCTTCACCTCCCAGCTTGGAAACTTTTTTAAAGTTTTTCCTTTTTA
>CM020501.1:34791992-34805668 GCA_009823395.1 Thamnaconus septentrionalis | reverse complement strand
ATATAAAAAAGCGTTAAAAACGCTATATAAAAAAAACCGTTAAAAAACGCTATTTTAAAAAAAAGCGATAAAAACCGTTTGGAGCAGGAGACTATAAATAGCGATAGAGCACGTCTCCTGCTCATTTCTCCTCCAGCTCTCGAGGAGTGCAGCAGCTTTTTTAGTGTGCCAGTGCAACCTGATGAAGGCCAATTAGGTGGCCGAAACGTCGTTTACTTGTTTATTTATTTTGGCACACCTTCTTTTGTTGTTTATTTTAATTTTGATTTCTTTCTTTATTAATAAATACATTATTGATAAATAAATAAATTAATAAATAATAATAAATAATCAATAAATAAATAAATAAATAAATAAATAAATAAATAATAAATAATCTATAATAAATACTAATAAATAATAAATACATTCATACTATAAATACATTCATACAAATAAATACATACATACAATTCATGACTTGGACGGAGGTCCGCACACGGCAGCGCCGTCAGCAAGGGCCCCGCCCCAAAAGAGGGATCAGGGTTACGGGAGGGCCGGCAGGGGAATGGAGAGTGCTCGGGCCTTCTCCGGAAGGGGAAGGCCCTTTTCCCCTTATCCTAGCCGGCCAGTTCCTCCCCCAGCTAGGTCAACCCGTTACACTGGTCCCCAAAAGTGGTCCTACGCCGACACAGTCCGCTGGGGCCTACCAAAGCCGAACCAATGGAGGCGCCCTGTCTGGACTGGGAATCCGGATGTCTTGAGACAGTCGGCGGGCCCTCAATTGCAGAGGCTCATCCGCAAACTTAAAGCGGTGATCAAGGTGGTTCACCATCTGCAAAATGTGTCCCCCAAACCAGGTAAACCGGAACCCAGAATGATCTCAAGGATGGTGGAGATCCTGTCAGAAATGATAAAACCAGCCTTCCCAACTGATCAAACGGTTGATTTTATTGTGGGCAACGCAAAGAACTGGGGACACAATACCTACCTGATCTTGGAGGAGCATTACAAGGCCAGCCTGGAAGCCAGGTTGGAGGAGCTTGGGGAAATGCTCACTCAGGACTGGAAAAAGGCCTTTGAGGTAGCGGTCCGATGGGTTAGGCGGGACCTACCTCGCATTCCGCAAGACGTCATCGACCATGCTGAGGCGGTGATTACAGCCAGATTGGAGCCCAGAGAGACTGCGGGATCAGCACAAAGGCCTGTCCTAGTGGATTGCTCGGTTCAAGCCCGAGAACCCACTCAAGAACCCACCCAAGTACCTCCCCAGCCAAAAACAGTTACCTTCCAGACCCAGACAGTCCCCGAGAAGACCTCGGTAGCCACAATGACAGACCAGGACCAGGTCTCAGAATGGTCTCCGTTTGATGATGAGGAGGATGTGGTGGAGTCCCCAAGGGACCAAAGGAGGAGAGGTGGACGCAAGACTGTGGGAGTGATCCTGAACAGGCCCCCATCCTCCTGGCGGTTTGATTCGGACTCAGAGGACCAGGAGTTGAATGTCGCCCCGAGAGTGGTCTCACACTCTACCTACCTGGAGGAACAAAGCTCCACGCCAGCTCCATCTCCTCAGGTCCCCTTACAGGTCTCGGCCCAGATCCACCACACAGGATCCTCTTTGGCTGAGGAATCAGGAGAGGTGGAACTTAATAACACTCCTTCTCCCAACACCTCGAGACACGTCATAGCAGAGGCAAACCAGGCGATGATGGCCTCTCTGCCATTGTTCTCGCCAGACACGTCCGAGGATGAAGAGGAGGCACAAATTTTGGAGGAAGCGTTCCGTGATTCACTCAGCCTAACAAATTCTCCACAACCACAATTTTTCCGGGTCCGTCGACACAATAATACACAAAGAAAGCTGACGGATTGGAGCCTGAAGGTGGAGAAAAAGTGGATTGTGATGGGAGATTCCAATCTCGCCAGCTTTCCAGATTTTGCCATCCCTGACCTGCAAATTGAAAGTTTCCCGGGCGCCCACTTTCGTCACGCCCATGCTCTTCTCGAGAAACTTAACACACCAGAGAACCTAGCGGTTGAAAAGGTGGTCCTAGCGTTCGGGATCAACAACAGAGCAAATAAGTTTAAGGAAACCACCATGAAGTCCGTGCAAAGTGCGGTCAGGTCAATTAAAAAGAGATTTCCAGTGGCAGAAATCTGGATTCCACAAGTTAATTTTGCAGCGACTCTCCCTGCAGATGAAAGGGAGAACCTGGACTACCTCAACGCCTACCTTAAAAGGAACCTCCCGTATATTCCACTCTTGCCGGATGACAAATTCCAGACGGAAGAGGACGATGTCCATTGGACGGCGGAGACGGCCGGGGCCATGTTTCATCATTGGATGAGCTTTTTAAACTGCCTTCCCCTGTAAGTCTGGCCTCAGGGGGTATTGAAAATCCGCAGCCCCTTGTGGCACAAAATGTGGTGGTTTTAGCACCTGATTTCAAGCTCTCCAATTCCCAACGTAATTTATTGACCAAAGGATTATCCTTCATTCCCACTGTAGATTTAGGCAAAAATCAGAAATTAGAATTGGAATTTGACTTACAAAATTATCACAGAAAAATTAAATTGGCAGCATATTATGGAAATTCCCCAAACCAGAAAATAACCCCTTTTGTCGGCCCCTCAAATTGGACACCCCCCCTTGAAAAATTACCGCCCGCAGTTAAAAATTTAATTGATAATGATTTAAAAACGTTTAAAAAAGATTATCATTTCATAAAAGAAAAACCAAACATTTCATTGGATGACATAAAAACGTTACGAAATTTAAAAAGTCTAAAAAACATTGTGATAAAACCAGCTGACAAAGGTTCAGCTATTGTAATACTAAGCAGGGACCAATATATTTTGGAAGCAGAACGACAATTGAACGACCCGGTTTATTACAAAAAATTAGAAAAACTCATTTATTTGGAAACAGTACCAATGGTTAAAAATATTTTGAATTCATTAAAGAAAAAGAAATTTATTAATGCAAAACAAAGACAATATTTGATTGGTTCTGGACAGCCGAGGGAGCGGAGATTTTATCTCCTCCCTAAGATCCACAAAGATCCCGAAACGTGGACCGTGCCATTCAAAATACCCCCGGGGAGACCAATTGTCTCAGATTGTGGAAGTGAGACTTACCACACTACCGAATTTTTGGACTTTTTTTTGAATCCCATTTCTACAAAACATACTTCCTTTGTCAAAGACACATTTCATTTCATAAAAATTATTAAAAAATTAAAAATTCCAAAAAAATTTTTCTTTTTTTCAATGGACGTGGACAACCTTTATACCAATATTCCAATTGAAGCGGGAATTGAGTGTGTGAAAAAAGCTTTTGAAAAATATCCTGATAAAAACAGACCAGATTCGGAATTATTAGAATTACTCACAATTAATCTTACTCGTAATGATTTTATTTTTAATGAAAAATTTTACCTCCAAATTAAAGGTACGGCCATGGGCAAGAGATTTGCGCCTGCCTATGCTAATTTGTACATGGCCAATTGGGAGGAAGAAGCTCTATCAAAATGTCACCAAAAACCACTCTGCTATTTAAGGTATTTAGATGATATATTTGGAATTTGGACAGGGTCCCGTAAAGAATTTGAAGAATTTTTTGTCACGCTAAATTCACACGATCCATCAATTAAATTAAAATTAGAAATTAATTGGGATTCAATACAGTTTTTGGACACGACAATTTTCAGAGGTCCACAATTTTCAGAAACCGGCCGTTTGGATATTAAAGTTTTCTTTAAATTAACAGATACCCACGCATTACTCCACAAACACAGCTTTCATCCTTCACATACATTCAAGGGCATTATCAGAGCACAGCTTCTCAGATTTCATAGAATCTGTACGAGGCATGAGGACTTTTTGGAAGCAACAAAAATTTTATTTAAAGCGCTTGTGGAAAGGGGATACACTCGTACATTCTTAAAATTCCATTTTAGGAATTTCCAACAGAGGAAAGAAAAAACAGAAGATCAAAAAATTCCTTTAATAACGACATTCTCCTCAATGAGTAGTAATTTAAATAGAGCGTGGAAGTGCAATTTCAAAAGATTTTTCAAAAATAAAAAAATTATTCCAAATTTGGGAACGGTCTCAGCCTATAGGAGGAATTATAATTTGAAAGACTGGTTGGTGCGTGCAAAATTACCTTCTTTACAGTGGAAAAAACAGTCAGGACAACAGTCTAATTTTTCAAAATTAAATTTTATTAGAAACAGCTCAAATCAATTAATTAAAATTATGGGGGAATTCGATCTGAAATCAATAAATTGTGTTTATGTCATTATTTGTGCAAAGTGTGATAAAAAATATGTGGGAGAAACTAAGAATACCTTGTCAAAACGATTGTCGCAGCATATGGGAAATATTAGAAATAACAGGGAGGCCCATACGCCATTGGTCAAACATTTTTTACAACATGGGATATCAAATTTGAAATTGGCAGGATTGGAAAGAAATTCAAATTGGAGTGACTGGGAACGGAAGAAACGTGAAAGATTTTGGATATTCCTTTTGGGTACAAGGGAACCATTGGGTCTGAACTTAAAGAAAAACTAGGGGGAATATCCTTACCTTTGGATGGATGGAATTACTTACCTTTGGATGGATGGATTTACTTACCTTTGGATGGATGGATTTACTTACCTTTTGGATGGATGGTTTACCTGTGAGAAATGAGTATGACTTACCTGTGGATGGATGGTAAACCTGTGGAAAAACTTACCTGTGGATGGATGATTTACCTGTGGGAGTGTGTATGACTTACCTGTGGATGGATGATTTACCTGAAAAAAATGTGGTTGTGTGACTTACCTTTCCTAGTCGCTCTTCTGACCTAAACCTAACCACTCTTCTATACCTAACCCTAACCGCTGTTCTGGCCCTAACCCTAACCACTTTCCTAACCCTAACCGTTTTTCTAACTCTAAACCTAACCACTGTCTTGCCCTAAACCTAACCCTAACCACTACCCTTCCTAACCCTAACCGCTTTTCTGGCCCTAAACCTAACCACTTTCCTCTCCTAAACCTAACCTCTTTCCTCTTCTAAACCTAACCTTAACCACTACCTATTCCTAAACCTAACCTTAACCACTATCTATTCCTAAACCTAACCTTAACCACTATCTATTCCTAAACCTAACCTTAACCACTACCTATTCCTAAACCTAACCTTAACCACTATCTATTCCTAAACCTAACCTTAATCACTGTCTATTCCTAAACTTAACCACTATCTATTCCTAACCCTAACCACTTTCTTTTCTAACCCTAACCACTATCTATTCCTAACCCTAACCACTACTTCTATCTTTATTTCATTCTTTATAAAAATTAAAAAATACCTAAAAACAATTAATAACATTCAAAAAATTAAAAACAGTTAAAAACTATAAAAAGGTACAAAAAAAAGTTAAAAACTATTAAAAAATTAAAAAACAAAAAAAGTTAAAAAATTATTAAAAAATCTAAAAAAATCAAAAAATTAAAAAATTAAAAACAGTTAAAAACAGTTAGTTCATGAGCAAAATGTTTTGTTAAAAAAAGCGTTAAAAACGCTATATAAAAAAAGCGTTAAAAACGCTATATAAAAAAAGCGTTAAAAACGCTATATAAAAAAAACCGTTAAAAAACGCTATTTAAAAAAAGCGATAAAAACCGTTTGGAGCAGGAGACTATAAATAGCGATAGAGCACGTCTCCTGCTCATTTCTCCTCCAGCTCTCGAGGAGTGCAGCAGCTTTTTTAGTGTGCCAGTGCAACCTGATGAAGGCCAATTAGGTGGCCGAAACGTCGTTTACTTGTTTATTTATTTTGGCACACCTTCTTTTGTTGTTTATTTTAATTTTGATTTCTTTCTTTATTAATAAATACATTATTGATAAATAAATAAATTAATAAATAATAATAAATAATCAATAAATAAATAAATAAATAAATAAATAAATAAATAATAAATAATCTATAATAAATACTAATAAATAATAAATACATTCATACTATAAATACATTCATACAAATAAATACATACATACAATTCATGACTTGGACGGAGGTCCGCTACGGCAAGCGCCGTCAGCAAGGGCCCCGCCCCCAAAAGAGGGATCAGGGTTACGGGAGGGCCGGCAGGGGAATGGAGAGTGCTCGGGCCTTCTCCGGAAGGGGAAGGCCCTTTTCCCCTTATCCTAACCCTAACCCTAACCCTAACCCTAACCCTAACCCTAACCCTAACCCTAACCCTAACCCTAACCCTAACCCTAACCCTAACCCTAACCCTAACCCTAGCCCGTCCTAGGCTCGGGACGTGGCTTTTTTTCAAAAACCTATCCCGCCAGTGCCGCCAGGGTTGGCCCCGGGGAAGGTTTTTTGATTCTTCGCAGAGCCTTCATTTGAGGCACAATGGAGTAACCCCAACCCATATCTTAGCACTAAACCTAACCATCCCCTTCCCATGCCTAAACAGAACCCTAATTCGGAACGCCTAAACCTAACCTTAACCCTAATTTGGAACGCCTAAACTTAACCATTCCCCTCCCAAGCCTAAACCTAACCCTAAGTGGTAACAAACTTAAGCCCAATTTAAATGCCTAATCTGAACCTAAAATTTACATTATTGCCTAATCTGAACCTAAATTTGGACTACCAGCTCTAACCCTAACCTTTAACCCTACTTCGGTCACTGTCCTAAGCCCTATCCCGGATCCTAACCCCAAAACTTAACTCAAAGTACTGCAACCAAGACACTAAGCCTAAAATCTGAAATCGCCATTATTCACGCCTATTTTTTGAAAGAAGCCGCTGATGAGGAATTCCAGCCGAGCTGAAATGAAGAGGCCACTGCAGGGGGTGAGCCAAAAGTTTTTTATTGCGGAAAATGGAAAGGATACAGTTTCAGGAAATAGAAGGGAAGAATGACTTGAGAAAGGAAGAAGGGAAAGAAGAAGGACGGGAAGAGGAAAGCGAAAGAAGAGGACACGAGGAAGAAAAGAAAAGAAAGAGATACCTACCTTGGACCTGTCCTGGGCATGACATTAAACTGCAACCTGGAAAAGAAAAGGGTTGGAGAAAGAGAAAGAAGAAGAAAGACCAATTCGGACCTAAAAAAGAAGAAAAAAACAAAAGGCACAATTAGAGACAAACAATAACAACAACAATTACAAGACCCATACTTACCTGGACGATAAAGAATACCAATCGGGAACCTGAAAAAAGAGAAAAAAGAAAAAAACATTACAACAAGGAAAACAATTCGGACACAATTCCAATCGAAAACACTTACCTGGTGGCAGCGGACGAGTGTTCCCACCTGAGGGTAAAGCAGAAAAATGACAAAACAGTCAACTGCAGTAGATGACGGTGGGGTCAAATCAATAACACAAAAGAATAAGACAATTCGGAACTAATTCTAATCGGAAACACTTACCTGGTGGCAGCAGATGAGGGTTCCCACCTGAAGGAAAAGCAAAAAGAAGACCAAATAGTCTCGTGCTATGGATGACGGTGGGGTCAAATTAACAATTATACACACAATTGGAAAAAGGGAGAAATCAAATTTACAGCTAAAAGAAGAAGACAAATTTGAAGACACAAAGAAAGTCAAGAAGAAAGTCCAGAGAGAAGAGAAGAAAAGAAGAAGGAGGAGAGGAAAGAATGGGACAGAGGGAAAGACCCGGAGCCCAGAAAAGTGGCCAAGGACAAACATCCTTGGTCCCTTCAGGTCGGCCACTCGCCTGAAGAAGGGCAAAAAGAAGCCCGAAACGTCGCGGCAGCGCCGACCTTTTATCCACTTGAGACGTCAAGAAGGACAATTTTTTGAACCCCCACCACCTTAGGGTGGTGGAACAAACTTGAAGACAAAAACCAGAACCCGGAACAGGCCTTCCCACTCCACGGCAGGCCCGTGCACCGCCCGTCCTAGGCTCGGGACGTGGCTTTTTTTCAAAAACCTATCCCGCCAGTGCCGCCAGGGTTGGCCCCGGGGAAGGTTTTTTGATTCTTCGCAGAGCCTTCATTTGAGGCACAATGGAGTAACCCCAACCCATATCTTAGCACTAAACCTAACCATCCCCTTCCCATGCCTAAACAGAACCCTAATTCGGAACGCCTAAACCTAACCTTAACCCTAATTTGGAACGCCTAAACTTAACCATTCCCCTCCCAAGCCTAAACCTAACCCTAAGTGGTAACAAACTTAAGCCCAATTTAAATGCCTAATCTGAACCTAAAATTTACATTATTGCCTAATCTGAACCTAAATTTGGACTACCAGCTCTAACCCTAACCTTTAACCCTACTTCGGTCACTGTCCTAAGCCCTATCCCGGATCCTAACCCCAAAACTTAACTCAAAGTACTGCAACCAAGACACTAAGCCTAAAATCTGAAATCGCCATTATTCACGCCTATTTTTTGAAAAAGAAGCTGATGAGGAATTCCAGCCGAGCTGAAATGAAGAGGCCACTGCAGGGGGTGAGCCAAAAGTTTTTATTGCGGAAAATGGAAAGGATACAGTTTCAGGAAATAGAAGGGAAGAATGACTTGAGAAAGGAAGAAGGGAAAGAAGAAGGACGGGAAGAGGAAAGCGAAAGAAGAGGACACGAGGAAGAAAAGAAAAGAAAGAGATACCTACCTTGGACCTGTCCTGGGCATGACATTAAACTGCAACCTGGAAAAGAAAGAGGGTTGGAGAAAGAGAAAAAGAAGAAGAAAGACCAATTCGGACCTAAAAAGAAGAAAAACAAAAGGCACAATTAGAGACAAACAATAACAACAACAATTACAAGACCCATACTTACCTGGACGATAAAGAATACCAATCGGGAACCTGAAAAAAGAGAAAAAAGAAAAAACATTACAACAAGGAAAACAATTCGGACACAATTCCAATCGAAAACACTTACCTGGTGGCAGCGGACGAGTGTTCCCACCTGAGGGTAAAGCAGAAAATGACAAAACAGTCAACTGCAGTAGATGACGGTGGGGTCAAATCAATAACACAAAAGAATAAGACAATTCGAACTAATTCTAATCGGAAACACTTACCTGGTGGCAGCAGATGAGGGTTCCCACCTGAAGGAAAAGCAAAAAGAAGACCAAATAGTCTCGTGCTATGGATGACGGTGGGGTCAAATTAACAATTATACACACAATTGGAAAAAGGGAGAAATCAAATTTACAGCTAAAAGAAGAAGACAAATTTGAAGACACAAAGAAAGTCAAGAAGAAAGTCCAGAGAGAAGAGAAGAAAAGAAGAAGGAGGAGAGGAAAGAATGGGACAGAGGGAAAGACCCGGAGCCCAGAAAAGTGGCCAAGGACAAACATCCTTGGTCCCTTCAGGTCGGCCACTCGCCTGAAGAAGGGCAAAAAGAAGCCCGAAACGTCGCGGCAGCGCCGACCTTTTATCCACTTGAGACGTCAAGAAGGACAATTTTTTGAACCCCCACCACCTTAGGGTGGTGGAACAAACTTGAAGACAAAAAACCAGAACCCGGAACAGGCCTTCCCACTCCACGGCAGGCCCGTGCACCGCCCGTCCTAGGCTCGGGACGTGGCTTTTTTTCAAAAACCTAACCCTAACCCTAACCCTAACCCTAACCCTAACCCTAACCCTAACCCTAACCCTAACCCTAACCCTAACCCTAACCCCAACCCCTAACCCCTAACCCTAACCCTAACCCTAACCCTAACCCTAACCCTAACCCTAACCCTAACCCTAACCCTAACCCTAACCCTAACCGTCCTGGGCATGACGTTAAAAGGCATCCAACAGGGAGCAGTGGGCCCTAGGTTAGTAAGCCATACCAGGCTACTTACCTTTCAGTCAACTGCGCCTGATGAAGGACTGTATGAAGTCCGAAACGTAGCGCCTACAGTTGACTGCTGACTATCTGGCAAGATAAGTCGAATTTTTGAACCCCACCACCTTTCGGGTGGTGTTTTCAGTCTTTGGGATCTGCCCATGTGCCCTCTCCGAAGAGGAGAGGTACCAGGTTTTCTCTTTGAGAGAAACCTTTTTTTTCCTTAACCTAACCCTAACCCTAACCCTAACCCTAACCCTAACCCTAACCCTAACCCTAACCCTAACCCTAACCCTAACCCTAACCCTTTTTTGAACCCCCACCACCTTCGGGTGGTGGAACAACTAAGGGCTAGGGGGCCCACCCAAAGCACACCCTGTTGCAGAGAGTGCACAGGTTACTCCTTAGGGAGTAACTCTTTTTTCCCAAACCTAACCCTAACCCTAACCCCTAACCCTAACCCTAACCCTAACCCTAACCCTCAGGGTGGATTTTAATTTCCTAACCTAACCCTAACCCTAACCCTAACCCTTTTTTTTCCCAAACCTAACCCTAACCCTAACCCTAACCCTAACCCTAAACCCTTCCTATTTTGATATGTACACCTGACCCTAAGCCTAAGCCCTAAACCTAACCAATTTGACCCCTACGCCTAAACAGAACCAATTCGATCTATTGCCTAAACCTAACCAATTTGACCTCTAAATTAACCCTTAATTGGACTACATCTAACCACTAACTAACCCTAATCCTAACCTTAACCCCCTAACCCTATACCTAATTAGAATCCCTGACCCTGTTCCTAGCCCCTTAATCCAACCCTTAACCCTAATTTATCTCAGTATTTAATCCCTAAATCTGATCAAAAGCCCAGTTGTCTGTCTAAAGCTATCACTCATGCCAGTCCACAGAAAAGAGGCGCTGTAAGTGGGACAGTTGAGCCAATATATTTATTGAATCGCATATTAGCGCACATATATGGAGATGGGGGGGTATCCTTTAGGGCATCGAGAAGAGCAGAAGACACATCGGAGTGGATGACCATGGACCTGGAGGAGAAGAAAGGAGAAGATTAGTGGAGTAAAGGAGAGGAGTGGGAAGGACAGAGGAAAAGAAGACAAGGGAGGAAGAAGATGGGAAGGGGAAAGGAAGAAAGGGATGAAGAGAGAGGAAAGGAAGAGGATAGAAGAAAAAGAAACCACTTACCTGATTGGAGAACCTAGAAAAAGAAAAGAAAAAACCACTTACCTGGGAAACCTGTGAAAAGAGGAACAAACAATTCGACAAACAATTCGACCAACAAATACTTACCTATACTTACCTAATTGGATCCCCTGTAAAGAAAAAAGAAAGAAATTATTGAACAATTCGACAAAATCAATACCAATTGAATAAGACTTACCTCGATGTTTGAGTTATGTAAGAGGCCCCATATTAGGGGTCCAGTACTCTCTATGACAGGAACCGTCTTCCCACCTGAGGGAAAAACGTAAACAATCCCATCTTAGGGAATACGTAGTAGATGACGGTGGGTGTCTATTACAGGTACAAATTAATTCATAAAAAACTATATACAGTCACATAATTAAAAACCTATTAAATTTTACTAAATTACTTACACCTGCGTCCTGGGCACGACGTTAAACTGCATCCTGAAACAAAAATTGGAAAATTCATTAAACCTATCAATTGGACATTCTAAAACTCATATTCGGTAAAAAAACAATTTGGCGATTTAATTAGAGAATACATAGGGAGGTGCAAGCAGTGCACGGGACTCCACCAGAGCGACAGGCCATACGAGGCAGTCGACTCTCGACGGCCAGCGCCTGAGGAAGGCCGGTTAAGGCCGAAACGTTGCGCCGAAAAGCATCTCGCTAGCAAAAACACGCTTAGTGTAAATTTTGGAAAACCCACCACCTTGGTGGTGGACAAACCTGGGCTGGGGCCCACCCGGATCCACTCTCTCGCAGAGAGTGCACCGTTACTCTTAGGAGTACACCTTTATTCCTAACCCTAACCCTAACCCTAACCCCTAAACTCAAGGGCTGGGAGCCCACCTGGATCACACTCTGATGCAGAGAGTGCACCAGGTTTTCTCTTTTTAGAGAAAACTCTTTTTTTCTAAACCTAACCCTAACCCTAATTTTTGAGCAGCTAATGCCATTTTAGGCAGCTCTGCTCCCAAGACAGCCAGCGCCTGATGAAGACCTTATGAGGTCGGAAACGTTATGCTTGACGCTCGTCTTCCGCATCTAAAACACAATGATGTGTAATTTTTTGAAACCCCACCACCTTAGGGTGGTGGAAAAACTCAAGGGCTGGGGGGCCCACCTGGATCACACTCTCTCGCAGAGAGTGCACCAGGTTTTCTCTGAGGAGAAACCTTTTTTTCCTAAACCTAACCCTAACCCTACCTAAAAGGGCATGTTGTATCAACTCCAAATGGCCTGAAACGTGCTCCAAACCACTTTCTGGGAGGTGATTTTTCGGAAAAACACTTGCCACTCAACGAATCTGCCATTGAAATGAATAGCGAAATTCAAACGCAAATATCGCGAGAACGGTAAGTCCTACGACCTTGGAACCTTGATCCGTCTGACATAATTCGGCCATGCTGAACACGCTGGTGCTGTCCCCGAGTCTCTACGACCTACGGTTCCCGAGATATGGCTATTTCCGGTATAACTCCGGAACCGGAAGTGACATCATCACGTAACTCACGTCACAGGTAGGTACACGCCTCATACACATGTGTACAAAATTTCAAGTCTATAACTCATTCCACCGTGGAGATATCGACATTTTAGAGGATCGGAATTTCCCGATCGTGGTTATTACCCTGTACCTAACCCTAACCCTAAACCCTAACCCTAACCCTAACCCTAACCCTAACCCTAACCTTAACCTTAACCCTAACCCTAACCCTAACCCTAACCCTAACCCTATTAATTCATGTTATTTTATTCATATAGTTCATGATTGTACGAGTTTAAAATGTATTATTTGAATGTATTTCATATTTTCTGTTAAAAAAAAAAAAAAAAAAAGCGATGAGCGAAATTACGAAAATAAGCGATTTAAAAAAAAAGCGATGGGGTATAAATAGGAGCTCCGGTTTTGAGAGCTCATTCCTGTTTGGACCTTCAACGGACAACATCTCCACTAGAAAAAGAAGCTACCTTTAGCTAATAAGTTGCTAGCATTAGCTTAGCAACTTTTTTGTGTGCCAAGCCTGAAGAAGGCCCGTCTCCGGGCGAAACGTCATGACGGCACACCTAATTTTTTTTTTGTTTTATTGATTTCTTGTTGTTTTTGTTTTGGTTTTGATTGATTGCAACAGCTGCATTTGTGTATTTGTAATTTGATTTGGGTTTATTAAAATTGATTTTTGAGCGGACACAACAGTCTTCTTTTTTTCACTTTTTTGGGGGGGTTTTTTGGATTTTTGATTTAAAAACAATTCATAGTATAAATAACAATTCATAGCTACAATAATAAATATTCATAAATAATTAAAAACACAATAAATAATTCATAAATAATTAAAAACACAATAAATAATTAAAAACGCAATTGAAATGGAGCAAGACGGTTGGACGGAAGTCCGCTATGGACGCCGTCGGAGAGAACCCTACGGCCAGCGGAGGGTCCAGTGGAGGGATGGCTATGGGGGGATGGACAGCGCCTATTCTGGCCCCTCCCAGAGGGGTTGGAGACCCTCTCCACAACCTAACCCTAACCCTAACCCTAACCCTAACCCTAACCCTAGAGCAAGCCATACTAGGCCGCTCACCTTTCAGTCGACTTGCCTGATGAAGGGCGGAAAAGCCCGAAACGTTGCAACAGTCGACTGCTAGCTATCACAACGAGATAGTT
>CM020501.1:34714492-34789492 GCA_009823395.1 Thamnaconus septentrionalis | reverse complement strand
AACCTCTCCTTCGGGAGAGAACTCTCTTTCCTTAACCTAACCCTAACCCTAACCCTAACCCTAACCCTTTTTTGAACCCCCACCACCTTCGGGTGGTGGAACAACTAAGGGCTAGGGGGCCCACCCAAAGCACACCCTGTTGCAGAGAGTGCACAGGTTACTCCTTAGGGAGTAACTCTTTTTTCCCAAACCTAACCCTAACCCTAACCCCTAACCCTAACCCTAACCCTAACCCTAACCCTCAGGGTGGATTTTAATTTCCTAACCCTAACCCTAACCCTAACCCTAACCCTTTTTTTTCCCAAACCTAACCCTAACCCTAACCCTAACCCTAACCCTAAACCCTTCCTATTTTGATATGTACACCTGACCCTAAGCCTAAGCCCTAAACCTAACCAATTTGACCCCTACGCCTAAACAGAACCAATTCGATCTATTGCCTAAACCTAACCAATTTGACCTCTAAATTAACCCTTAATTGGACTACATCTAACCACTAACTAACCCTAATCCTAACCTTAACCCCTAACCCTATACCTAATTAGAATCCCTGACCCTGTTCCTAGCCCCTTAATCCAACCCTTAACCCTAATTTATCTCAGTATTTAATCCCTAAATCTGATCAAAAGCCCAGTTGTCTGTCTAAAGCTATCACTCATGCCAGTCCACAGAAAAGAGGCCGCTGTAAGTGGGACAGTTGAGCCAATATATTTATTGAATCGCATATTAGCGCATTATATGGAGATGGGGGGTATCCTTTAGGGCATCGAGAAGAGCAGAAGACACATCGGAGTGGATGACCATGGACCTGGAGGAGAAGAAAGGAGAAGATTAGTGGAGTAAAGGAGAGGAGTGGGAAGGACAGAGGAAAAGAAGACAAGGGAGGAAGAAGATGGGAAGGGGAAAGGAAGAAAGGGATGAAGAGAGAGGAAAGGAAGAGGATAGAAGAAAAAGAAACCACTTACCTGATTGGAGAACCTAGAAAAAGAAAAGAAAAAACCACTTACCTGGGAAACCTGTGAAAAGAGGAACAAACAATTCGACAAACAATTCGACCAACAAATACTTACCTATACTTACCTAATTGGATCCCCTGTAAAGAAAAAAGAAAGAAATTATTGAACAATTCGACAAAATCAATACCAATTGAATAAGACTTACCTCGATGTTTGAGTTATGTAAGAGGCCCCATATTAGGGGTCCAGTACTCTATGACAGGAACCGTCTTCCCACCTGAGGGAAAAACGTAAACAATCCCATCTTAGGGAATACGTAGTAGATGACGGTGGGTGTCTATTACAGGTACAAATTAATTCATAAAAAACTATATACAGTCACATAATTAAAAAACCTATTAAATTTTACTAAATTACTTACCTGCGGCCCTGGGCACGACGTTAAACTGCATCCTGAAACAAAAATTGGAAAATTCATTAAACCTATCAATTGGACATTCTAAAACTCATATTCGATAAAAACAATTTGGCGATTTAATTAGAGAACACATAGGGAGGTGCAAGCAGTGCACGGGACTCCACCAGAGCGACAGGCCACAACGAGGCAGTCGACTCTTGACGGCCAGCGCCTGAGGAAGGCCGGTTAACGCGTTCTTGCGAAGAAAGCCCCACGCTAGCAAAACACGCTTAGTGTAAATTTTGAAAACCCACCACCTTGGTGGTGGACAAACCTTGGGCTGGGGGGCCCACCGGATCCACTCTCTCGCAGAGAGTGCACCGTTACTCTTAGGAGTACACCTTTATTCCTAACCCTAACCCTAACCCTAACCCTAAACTCAAGGGCTGGGAGCCCACCTGGATCACACTCTGATGCAGAGAGTGCACCAGGTTTTCTTTTAGAGAAAACTCTTTTTTTCTAAACCTAACCCTAACCCTAATTTTTGAGCAGCTAATGCCATTTTAGGCAGCTCTGCTCCCAAGACAGCCAGCGCCTGATGAAGACCTTATGAGGTCGAAAGCGTTGCAGGCTTCACGCCTGTCTTCCGCATCTAAAACACAATGATGTGTAATTTTTGAAACCCCACCACCTTAGGGTGGTGGAAAAACTCAAGGGCTGGGGGGCCCACCTGGATCACACTCTCTCGCAGAGAGTGCACCAGGTTTTCTCTGAGGAGAAACCTTTTTTTCCTAAACCTAACCCTAACCCTACCTAAAAGGGCATGTTGTATCAACTCCAAATGGCCTGAAACGTGCTCCAAACCACTTTCTGGGAGGTGATTTTTCGGAAAAACACTTGCCACTCAACGAATCTGCCATTGAAATGAATAGCGAAATTCAAACGCAAATATCGCGAGAACGGTAAGTCCTACGACCTTGGAACCTTGATCCGTCTGACATAATTCGGCCATGCTGAACACGCTGGTGCTGTCCCCGAGTCTCTACGACCTACGGTTCCCGAGATATGGCTATTTCCGGTATAACTCCGGAACCGGAAGTGACATCATCACGTAACTCACGTCACAGGTAGGTACACGCCTCATACACATGTGTACAAAATTTCAAGTCTATAACTCATTCCACCGTGGAGATATCGACATTTTAGAGGATCGAGAATTTCCGATCGTGGTTAATACCTAACCCTAACCCTAACCCTAACCCTAACCCTAACCCTAACCTTGATCCGTCTGACATAATTCGGCCATGCTGAACACACTGGTACCATCCCCGAGTCTCTACGACCTACGGTTCCCGAGATATGGCTCTTTCCGGTATAACTCCGGAACCGGAAGTGACATCATCACGTAACTCGCGTCACACGTAGGTACACACCTCATACACATGTGTACAAAATTTCAAGTCTATAACTCATTCCATCGTGGAGATATGGACATTTTAGAGGATCAGGAATTTCCGATCGTGGTTATCACCCTGTACCTAACCCTAACCCTAACCCCTAACCCTAACCCCCTAACCCTAACCCTAACCCTAACCCTAACCCCCCTAACCCTAACCCTAACCCTAACCTAACCCTAACCCTAACCCTAACCCTAACCTCTCCTTCGGGAGAGAACTCTCTTTCCTTAACCTAACCCTAACCCTAACCCTAACCCTAACCCTTTTTTGAACCCCCACCACCTTCGGGTGGTGGAACAACTAAGGGCTAGGGGGCCCACCCAAAGCACACCCTGTTGCAGAGAGTGCACAGGTTACTCCTTAGGGAGTAACTCTTTTTTCCCAAACCTAACCCTAACCCTAACCCCTAACCCTAACCCTAACCCTAACCCTAACCCTCAGGGTGGATTTTAATTTCCTAACCCTAACCCTAACCCTAACCCTAACCCTTTTTTTTCCCAAACCTAACCCTAACCCTAACCCTAACCCTAACCCTAAACCCTTCCTATTTTGATATGTACACCTGACCCTAAGCCTAAGCCCTAAACCTAACCAATTTGACCCCTACGCCTAAACAGAACCAATTCGATCTATTGCCTAAACCTAACCAATTTGACCTCTAAATTAACCCTTAATTGGACTACATCTAACCACTAACTAACCCTAATCCTAACCTTAACCCCTAACCCTATACCTAATTAGAATCCCTGACCCTGTTCCTAGCCCCTTAATCCAACCCTTAACCCTAATTTATCTCAGTATTTAATCCCTAAATCTGATCAAAAGCCCAGTTGTCTGTCTAAAGCTATCACTCATGCCAGTCCACAGAAAAGAGGCCGCTGTAAGTGGGACAGTTGAGCCAATATATTTATTGAATCGCATATTAGCGCACATATGGAGATGGGGGGTATCCTTTAGGGCATCGAGAAGAGCAGAAGACACATCGGAGTGGATGACCATGGACCTGGAGGAGAAGAAAGGAGAAGATTAGTGGAGTAAAGGAGAGGAGTGGGAAGGACAGAGGAAAAGAAGACAAGGGAGGAAGAAGATGGGAAGGGAAAGGAAGAAAGGGATGAAGAGAGAGGAAAGGAAGAGGATAGAAGAAAAGAAACCACTTACCTGATTGGAGAACCTAGAAAAGAAAAGAAAAACCACTTACCTGGGAAACCTGTGAAAAGAGGAACAAACAATTCGACAAACAATTCGACCAACAAATACTTACCTATACTTACCTAATTGGATCCCCTGTAAAGAAAAAAAAAGAAAGAAATTATTGAACAATTCGACAAAATCAATACCAATTGAATAAGACTTACCTCGATGTTTGAGTTATGTAAGAGGCCCCATATTAGGGGTCCAGTACTCTCTATGACAGGAACCGTCTTCCCACCTGAGGGAAAAACGTAAACAATCCCATCTTAGGGAATACGTAGTAGATGACGGTGGGTGTCTATTACAGGTACAAATTAATTCATAAAAAACTATATACAGTCACATAATTAAAAAACCTATTAAATTTTACTAAATTACTTACCTGCGTCCTGGGCACGACGTTAAACTGCATCCTGAAACAAAAATTGGAAAATTCATTAAACCTATCAATTGGACATTCTAAAACTCATATTCGATAAAAAACAATTTGGCGATTTAATTAGAGAACACATAGGGAGGTGCAAGCAGTGCACGGGACTCCACCAGAGCGACAGGCCATACGAGGCAGTCGACTCTTGACGGCCAGCGCCTGAGGAAGGCCGGTTAAGGCCGAAACGTTGCGCGAAAGCCGTCCTACGCTAGCAAAAACACGCTTAGTGTAAATTTTTGGAAAACCCACCACCTTCGGGTGGTGGACAAACCTTGGGCTGGGGGGCCCACCCGGATCCACTCTCTCGCAGAGAGTGCACCGGTTACTCTTAGGAGTACACCTTTATTCCTAACCCTAACCCTAACCCTAACCCTAAACTCAAGGGCTGGGGAGCCCACCTGGATCACACTCTGATGCAGAGAGTGCACCAGGTTTTCTCTTTTTAGAGAAAACTCTTTTTTTCTAAACCTAACCCTAACCCTAATTTTTGAGCAGCTAATGCCATTTTAGGCAGCTCTGCTCCCAAGACAGCCAGCGCCTGATGAAGACCTTATGAGGTCGAAACGTTGCGCGTACGCTGTCTTCCGCATCTAAAACACAATGATGTGTAATTTTTTGAAACCCCACCACCTTAGGGTGGTGGAAAAACTCAAGGGCTGGGGGGCCCACCTGGATCACACTCTCTCGCAGAGAGTGCACCAGGTTTTCTCTGAGGAGAAACCTTTTTTTCCTAAACCCAACCCTAACCTAAACCCTACCTAAAAGGGCATGTTGTATCAACTCCAAATGGCCTGAAACGTGCTCCAAACCACTTTCTGGGAGGTGATTTTTCGGAAAAACACTTGCCACTCAACGAATCTGCCATTGAAATGAATAGCGAAATTCAAACGCAAATATCGCGAGAACGGTAAGTCCTACGACCTTGGAACCTTGATCCGTCTGACATAATTCGGCCATGCTGAACACGCTGGTGCTGTCCCCGAGTCTCTACGACCTACGGTTCCCGAGATATGGCTATTTCCGGTATAACTCCGGAACCGGAAGTGACATCATCACGTAACTCACGTCACAGGTAGGTACACGCCTCATACACATGTGTACAAAATTTCAAGTCTATAACTCATTCCACCGTGGAGATATCGACATTTTAGAGGATCGGGAATTTCCCGATCGTGGTTATTACCCCTGTACCTAACCCTAACCCTAAACCCTAACCCTAACCCTAACCCTAACCCTAACCCTAACCTTAACCTTAACCCTAACCCTAACCCTAACCCTAACCCTAACCCTATTAATTCATGTTATTTTATTCATATAGTTCATGATTGTACGAGTTTAAAAATGTATTATTTGAATGTATTTCATATTTTCTGTTAAAAAAAAAGCGATGAGCGAAATTACCGAAAATAAGCGATTTAAAAAAAAGCGATGGGGTATAAATAGGAGCTCCGGTTTTTGAGAGCTCATTCCTGTTTGGACCTTCAACGGACAACATCTCCACTAGAAAAAGAAGCTACTCCTTTAGCTAATAAGTTGCTAGCATTAGCTTAGCAACTTTTTTTGTGTGCCAAGCCTGAAGAAGGCCCGTCTCCGGGCCGAAACGTCGCGACGGCACACACGAATTTTTTTTGTTTTATTGATTTCTTGTTGTTTTTGTTTTGGTTTTGATTGATTGCAACAGCTGCATTTGTGTATTTGTAATTTGATTTGGGTTTATTAAAATTGATTTTTGAGCGGACACAACAGTCTTCTTTTTTTCACTTTTTTGGGGGGGTTTTTTGGATTTTTGATTTAAAAACAATTCATAGTATAAATAACAATTCATAGCTACAATAATAAATATTCATAAATAATTAAAAACACAATAAATAATTCATAAATAATTAAAAACACAATAAATAATTAAAAACGAATTGAAATGGAGCAAGACGGTTGGACGGAAGTCCGCTATGGACGCTGGCCGGAGAGAACTCCCTACGCCAGCGGAGGGTCCAGTGGAGGGATGGCTATGGGGATGGACAGCGCTTATTCTGGCCCCTCCCAGAGGGGTTGGAGACCCTCTCCACAACCTAACCCTAACCCTAACCCTACCCTAACCCTAACCCTAGAGCAAGCCATACTAGGTCAGCAGCCACCTTTCAGTCGACTTGCCTGATGAAGGGCGAAAGCCCGAAACGTTGCAACAGTCGACTGCTAGCTATCACAACGAGATAGTTGAATTTTTGACCTCCCACCACCTTAGGGTGGTGGTTCACAGCCAAGGATCTGCCCAGAGCCCCTCTCTCAAGCGGAGAGTGCCACAGTTCTTCTCTCGGAGAAGAACTTCTTTTCCTTAACCTAACCCCTAACCCTAACCCTAACCCTAACCTTGATCCGCTCTGACATAATTCGGCCATGCTGGAACACACTGGTACCATCCCCGAGTCTCTACGACCCACGGTTCCCGAGATATGGCTCTTTCCGGTATAACTCCGGAACCGGAAGTGACATCATCACGTAACTCGCGTCACACGTAGGTACACACCTCATACACATGTGTACAAAATTTCAAGTCTATAACTCATTCCATCGTGGAGATATGGACATTTTAGAGGATCGGGAATTTCCCGATCGTGGTTATTACCCCTGTACCTAACCCTAACCCTAACCCTAACCCTAACCCTAACCCTAACCCTAACCCTAACCCTAACCCTTAACCCCTAACCCCTAACCCCAACCCCAACCCTAACCCTAACCCTAACCCTAACCCTAACCCTAACCCTAACCCTAACCCTAAACCCTAAACCCTAACCCTAAACCCTAACCCTAACCCTAACCCTAACCCTAACCCTAACCCTAACCCTAACCCTTTTGGAAATATGAACTGATGTTTATTCAAATTCAAAATCAATAAATGACATAGGTTTTAAGTTCATATCTTTGGCTACGAACATAATTGACACGTGATTCTTGTACATCTGGGGTTGGACTGACCTCCCGAAGCCGTCCAAGTCAACTTTGGTGACTATAAGCGCCACCTAGGTGAAAAAAAAGTTACTACCTAAAAGGGCATGTTGTATCAACTCAAATGGCCTGAAACGTGCTCCAAACCACTTTCTGGGAGGTGATTTTTCGGAAAAACACTCAACGAATCTCCCATTGAAATGAATAGCGAAATTCAAACGCAAATATCGCGAGAACGGTAAGTCCTACGACCTTGGAACCTTGATCCGTCTGCCATAATTCGGCCATGCCAACACACTAGTACCATCCCCAGTCTCTACGACCTACGGTTCCCGAGATATGGCTATTTCCGGTATAACTCCGGAACCGGAAGTGACATCATCACGTAACTCACGTCACAGGTAGGTACACGCCTCATACACATGAGTACAAATTTCAAGTCTATAACTCATTCCACCATGGAGATGTGGACATTTTAGAGGATCGGGAATTTCCCGATCGTGGTTAACCTAACCCTAACCCCTAACTCCTAACCCCTAACCCTAACCTAACCCTAACCCCCAACTTCTAACCCTAACCCTAACCCTAACCCTAACCCCTAACCCTAACCCTAACCCTTCTTCTTCTAACCTAACTCTGAACCTAATCAGAACCCCTGGCCCTGTGCCTAACCCCTTAATCTTACCTTAACCCTAATTCTAACTCAGTATTTGAACCCTTATTCTGATCAGAAACCCACCTGTCTATCTAAAGCCATAAATTTTGGTCAAGAGACAGAAAAAGGCCACTGTTGGGGATGCAGTAGAGAGCCACTTTTATTCATTGATCGCATATTAGCTAATACACACATTAGCCACTTTTTTGAGCGGCAGAAGACCACGGATGGAGTGTAAGACCATGGATCTGGAAGAGAGAAGAAAAGGAGAAGATTAGTGGATTAAAGGATAGGAATGGGTAGGACAGAGGAAAAGAAGACAAGGGAGAAAAGAAGAAGATGGGAGGGGAAAGGAAGAAAGGGATGAAGGTAGAGGGAAAGGAAGAGGATAGAGGAAAAGAAGAAACCACTTACCTGGATAAGAAAAACCACTTACTGATTGGAACCCTGTGGAGAAGAAAAAAACAATTAAAAACAATTAACATTGAAAATACCAATTGACAAGACTTACCTTGATGTCCGAGTTGATGTAAGAGGCCCCATACTAGGGTCCAAACACTCGACAGGAACAGTCTTCCCACGGAAGGAAAAATGCAAAAGAAACCCATATTAGGGTATTGCACATAGTAGATGATGGTGGGGTTAAATTTTCAGGTACAAAATTCATAATAAACTATATTAAGTTAACCTAAAAACCTTATAGAATACTTACTAAATTACTTACCTCGTCCTGGAGCACGGCGTTAAACTGCAACCTGAAATAAAAATTGGAAAATAACCTATTAATTGGACACTCTAAAACCATTTGGCAATTTGAGAAAATTGGGAGGAGGTGCAGTAGTGCACGGGCACTTTGAGCGACATATGCCATACTAGGCAGTCGACTCTTGACGGCCAAGCGCCTGAGGAAGGCCATGGCGGCCGGGGCGATTGCTGCGTGACGCCGTCTTATTACTAGCTACATGCTAAAGTAAAAATTTTTGGACCTCCCACCACCTTGGGGTGGTGGACCTAAAACTGGGAAGCCTACCCAAACATGCCCACTCCGTCGCAGAAAGTGCATAAGTCCTCCTCTCTTCGGAGAGGAAACTTTTTCCCTTAACCTATCCCGCCGGGTCTCGAGGGAGTGGGTGATGGGATTTGGCTTCCCTAGCCTATGGAGCCCCTTTTAGCCTACTGTAATGTCCTATTTGATATATACACCTGACCCTTACCCTGGCCCTTAACCAACCTATTCGACCTCTATGCCTAAACTGAACCAATTCGACCTGGAACCTAAACAACCAATTTGACCTCTAAACACCTAAACCCTAACCACTAATTTGGACTATCTAACCACGACCTAACCCTAACCCTAACCACCAACCCCTAACTCTGAACCTAATCAGAACCCCTGTCCTGTGCCTAACCCCTTAATCTTACCTTAACCCTAATTCTAACTCAGTATTTGAACCTTATTCTGATCAGAAACCCACCTGTCTATCTAAAGCCATAAATTTTGAGTCCAAGGAGACAGAAAAGGCCACTGTTGGGGATGCAGTAGAGCCACTTTATTCATTGATCGCATATTAGCGCACACATTAGCCACTTTTTTTGAGAACGGCAGAAGACACGGATGGAGTGTAAGACCATGGATCTGGAAGAGAAGAAAGGAGAAGATTAGTGGATTAAAGGATAGGAATGGGTAGGACAGAGGGAAAAGAAGACAAGGGAGAAAGAAGATGGGAGGGGAAAGGAAGAAAGGGATGAAGGTAGAGGAAAGGAAGAGGATAGAGGAAAAGAAGAAACCACTTACCTGGATAAGAAAAACCACTTACCTGATTGGAACCCTGTGGAGAGAAGAAAAACAATTAAAAACAATTAACATTGAAAATACCAATTGACAAGACTTACCTTGATGTCCGAGTTGATGTAAGAGGCCCCATACTAGGGGTCCAAACACTCTACGACAGGAACAGTCTTCCACGGAAGGAAAAATGCAAAAGAAACCCATATTAGGGTATTGCATAGTAGATGATGGTGGGGTTAAATTTTCAGGTACAAAATTCATAATAAACTATATTAAGTTAACCTAAAAAAACCTTATAGAATGTACTAAATTACTTACACCTGCGTCCTGGGCACGACGTTAAACTGCAACCTGAAATAAAAATTGGAAAATAATACATTAATTGGACACTCTAAAACCATTTAGCGAATTTGAGAAAATTGGGAGGGAGGTGCAGTAGTGCACGGGCACTTTGAAGCGACATATGCCATACTAGGCAGTCGAGCTCTTGACAGCCAAGCGCCTGAGGAAGGCCATGGCTGGCCGAAAGCGTTGTACCGCGTACGCCCGTCTTATTACTAGCTACATGCTAAGTAAAATTTTTGGACCTCCCACCACCTTAGGGTGGTGGACCTAAAAACTGGGAAGCCTACCCAAACATGCCACTCCGTCGCATGAGAGGTGCATCGTCTCTCTCTTCGGAGGAAACTTTTCCTTAACCTATCCCGCCGGGTCTCGGGAGTGGGTGATGGGATTTGGCTTCCTAGCCTTGGAGCCCCTTACAGCCTACTGTAATGTCCTATTTGATATATACACCTGACCCTTACCCTGGCCCTTAACTTTCTAACCTATTCGACCTCTATGCCCTAAACTCGAACCAATTCGACCTGGAACTAAACTTAACCAATTTGACCTCTAAACACCTAAACCCTAACCACTAATTTGGACTATCTAACCACATTAACCCTAACCCTAACCATAACCCCTAACTCTAGACCTAATCAGAACCCTGGCCTGTACTCACCCCTTAATCTTACCTTAACCCTAATTCTAACTCAGTATTTGAACCCTTATTCTGATCAGAAACCCACCTGTCTATCTAAAGCCATAAATTTTGAGTCCAAGGAGACAGAAAAGGCCACTGTTGGGGATGCAGTAGAGCCACTTTATTCATTGATGCGCGTATTAAGCGGCGCGCATTAGCCACTTTTTGAGAACGGCAGAAGACACCTTGGATGGAGTGTAAGACCATGGATCTGGAAGAGAGAAGAAAGGAGAAGATTAAAGTGGATTAAAGAAGGATAGGAATGGGTAGGACAGAGGAAAGAAGACAAGTGGGAGGAAAGAAGATGGGGAGGAGGAAAGGAAGAAAGAAAGGGATGAAGGTAGGTAGAGGAAAGGAAGAGGATAGGAGGAAAAGAAGAAACCACTTACCTGATATGAAAAAACCACTTACCTGGTTGGAACCCCTGTGGAGAGAAGAAAAACAATTAAAAACAATTAACATTGAAAATACCAATTGACAAGACTTACCTTGATCACTCCGAGTTGATGTAAGAGGCCCCAGCTACTAGGGTCCAAACACTCTCCACGACAGGAACAGTCTTCCCAACGGAAGGAAAATGCAAAAGAACCCTATAATAGGGTATTGTATAGTAGATGATGAGTGGGGTTAAGGTACGTGGCACAAAATTCATAATAAAACTATATTAAGTTAACCTAAAAAACCTTACAGAATGTACTAAATTACTTACCTACGTCCTGGGCATGACGTTAAACTGCAACCTGAAATAAAATTGGAAAATAACCTGGTGGAACCTCTAAAACCATTTAAGCGGGTGAGAAAATTAGGAGAGGGAGGGGTGCAGTGGTGCAGGCACTTTAAAGGCGACATATACTACATACTGAGCGAAATGGGCTCTTGGCCAGCGCCTGAGGAGAGGCCATGAGGCGGCGAAGCGTTGCTGGCGTCACGCCGTCTTATTACTAGCTACATGCTAAGTAAAATTTTTGGACCTCCACCACCTTAGGGTGGTGGACCTAAAACTGGGAGGCTACCCAAGCAATATCCCACTCCATTAGAGTGCAGCCATCTCCTCTCTTGGAGAAACTTTTCCTTAACCTATCCGCGGGTCTCGGGGGAGTGGGTGATGAGGATTTGGCTTCCTAGCCTTGGGCCTTACCCAGCCTGCTGTAATGTCCCTGGCCCAGTATACACTGACCCCTTACCCCTGGCCTTAACCTGCCTATTAGAAGCCTCTATGCCTAAACTAGACAATTCGAGCCTGGAGCCTAAACAGCAATTTGACCTCTAAACACCTAAACCCTAACCCACTATTTTGGACTATCATACGACCTAACCCTAACCTAACCCGCAACCCCCTAACTCTGAACCTAATCAGAGACCCCTGGCTATTACTAACCCCTTAATCTTACCTTAACCCTAGAACTTAACTCAGTATTTGAGCCATATTCTGATCAGAAACCCACCTGTCTATCTAAAGCCATAAATTTTGAGGTCAGAGACAGAAAAAGCCCTGTGGGGATGCAGTAGAGCCACTTTATTCATTGATGTATATTCGCGCACACATTATTACTTGCGAGAGCGCCAGAAGACACGGATGGAGTGTAAGACCATGGATCTGGAAGAGAAGAGATTAGTGGATTAAAGGATAGGGAATGGGTAGGACAAGAGGGAAAAGAAGACAAAGGGAGGAGGAAAGAAGATGGGGGAAAGGAAGGGATGAAGGTAGAGGAAAGGAAGAGGATAGAGGAAAGAAGAAACCACTTACCTGGATAGAAAAACCACTTACCTGATTTAGAACCCTGGAGAAGAAAAAAACAATTAAAAAACAATTAACATTGAAAATACCAATTAATAAAGACTTACCTTGATGCTTCGAGTTGATGAGAGGAGGAGGCCCCATACTAGAGGTCAAACACTCTGACAGGAACAGTCTTCCACGGAAGAAAATGCAAAAAGAAACCCATATTAGAATTGCATAGTAGATGATGGTGGGGTTAAATTTCAGGTACAAAAATTCATAATAAACTATATTAAGTTAACCTAAAAAAACCTTATAGAATGTACTAAATTACTTACCTCGTCCTGGGCACTGACGTTAAACTGCAACCTAGAAATAAAATTGAGAAAATAACCTAGTAATTGGACACTCTACTAAAACCATTTTAAGCAGATTTGAGAGAATTGGGAGGGGAGGTGCAGTAGTAGTGCAGGCACTTTAATGACATATGCCATACTGGGCAGTGATCGACTCTTGGCCCAGCGCCTGGGGAAGGCCATGGCGGCCCGGCGTTGCTGGCATCATGATCTTATTACTAGCTACATACTAGAAGTAAAAAATTTTTGGACCCCTCCCACCACCTTAGGTGGGTGGACCTAAAACTGGAAGCCTACCCAAACATGCCACTCCGTCGCAGAGGTGCAGCGTCTCTCTCTTGGAGAGGAAACTTTCATAACCTATCCCCGCGGGTCTAAAGTGGGTGATGGGATTTGGCCTTTCCTAGCTCTGGAGCCCCCTTACAGCCTACAACAATGTCCTATTTGATATATACATCTGGCCCTTACCCCTGGCACTTAACTTCTTAACCTATTAGAGCCTCTATGCCTAAACTGAGACAGTGAGACCTTGAACCTAAACTTAAGCAATTTGACCTCTAAACACCTAAACCTAACCAATTAATTTGGACTATCTAACCACGACCTAACCCTAACCCTAACCATAACCCCCCGCCTAACTCTCTGAACCTAATCAACCCCCCTGGCTCTGTGCCTAACCCCTTAATCTTACCTTAACCCTAATTCTAACTCAGTATTTGAACTCTTAATTCTGATCAGAAACCCACCTGTCTATCTAAAGCTTCATAAATTTTGAGTCCAAGGAGACAGAAAAGGCCATATTTGGGGATGCAGTAAGAGCTTACTTTGTTCATTGATACGCATATTAGCTACACACATTAGCCACTTTTTTTGAGAGCTGACGGGAGACACGGATGGAGTGTAAGACCATGGATCTGGAAGAGAAGAAAGGAGAAGATTGAGTGGATTAAAGGACAGGGAATGGGTAGGACAGAGAAGAAAGAAGACAAAGGAGAAGAAAGAGGTAGGGAGGGGAAAGGAAGAAAGGGATGAAGGTAGGAGGAAAGGCAAGAGGATAGAGGAAAAGAAGAAACCACTTACCTGGATACAAGAAACCCACTTACCCACTGATTGGGAACCCTGTGAGAGAAGAAAAACAATTAAAACAATTAACATTGAAAATGCAATTGTTAAGACTTACCTTGATGTCCGAGTTGATGTAAGAGGCCCTCATACTAGGGGGTCCAAACACTCCTACTTATTAGGAACAGTCTCCCAATCGGAAGGAAAAATGCAAAAGAAAGAAATATATTAGGGTATTGTATAGTAAGATGATGGTAGGGTTAAATTTTCAGGTACAAAAATTCATAATAAACTACTATTAAGTTAACCTAAAAAACCTTATAGAATGTACTAAATTTATTTACTCAAGTCGTCCCTGGCACGACGTTAAACTGCAACTTGAAATAAGAAAATTGGAAAATAACCTATTAATGGACACTCTAAAACCATTTACTTGAATTTGAGAAAATTGGGAGGGAGGTGCAGTAGCACGGGCACTTTGGATGCCGACATGCCATACTAGGCAGTCGGCTCTTGACGGCAGGCGCCTGAGGGAAGGCCAAGGAGCGGCCGAAGCGCTATGCTGTCATTTCCGCCCTATTACCAGCTTCCCTTACTAAGTAAAATTTTGGACCTCCCACCACCTTAGGGTGGTAGACCCAAAGGCTGGGAAGCCTCACCAAACATGCCCAATTCGTCGCAGAGTGCGCCATCTCCCTCTCTTCGGAGAGGAGCTTTTTTACTTAACCTCACTCCCGGCCTGGTCTCGGGGAGTGGGTGATGGGATTTGGCCTTTAGCCTTTGCTTCCCTACCCAGCCTACTGTAATGTCCTATGTGATATAGCCACCTGACCCTCACCCCTGGCCCTTCACCTAACCTATTAGAGCTCTGAAGTTTCAAAGCTCAACCAATTGGATTTGGAACCTAAACTTAACCAATTTGACCTCTAAACACCTAAACCTAACCCACTAATTTGGACCATCCGCCCGCGACCTGACTTCTTTAACCACAACCCATAACTCTGAACTAATCAGAACCCTGGCCCTGTACTAACCCCATAATCTTACGCCAACCTAATTCGGACTCCAATTATTTGAACCCTGATTCTGATCAGAAACCCACCCCTGTCTATATCTAAAGCCATAAATTTTGAGTCAGAGGAGACAGAAAAGGCCACTGTTAGGGATGCAGTAGAGCCACTTTTATTCATTGATCGTGACATTAAGCTAATACATTAGCCACTTTTTGAGAACAGCAGAAGACACGGATGGAGTGTAAGACCATGGATCTGGAAGGAGAAGAAGAGGAGAAGATTAGTGGATTAAAGGATAGGAATGGGTAGGACAGAGGAAAAGAAGACAAGGAGAGAAGAAGATGGGGAGGGGAAGGGAAGAAAGGGATGAATGTAGTGGAAAGGGAGAGAGGATAGAGGAAAGAAGAAACCACTTACCACTGATAAGAAAAACCCACTTACCTGATTGGAACCCCTCAGGAGAGAAGAAAAACAATTAAAAAAAACAATTAATATTGAAAATACCAATTGACAAGACCCACAGCGATGTCCGAGTTGATGTAAGAGGCCCCATACTAGGGTCCAAACACTTACTTATTATGAACAGTCACTTCCCACCGAAGGAAAATGCAAAAGAAACCCATATTAGGAACATTGCATAGTAGATGATGGTGGGGTTAAATTTTCAGGTACAAAAATTCATAATAAACTATATTAAATTAACCTAAAAAACCTTATAGAATGTACTAAATTACTTACTCAAGGCCCTGGCACTGACGTTAAACTGCAACCTGAAATAAAAATTGGAAAATAACCTATTAATTGGACACTCTAAAACCATTTAGCGAATTTGAGAAAATTGGGGAGGGAGGTGCAGTAGTGCCGCAGGCACTTTAGGCGACATATGCCATGCTGGGCAGTCGGCTCTGCAGCGGCTCAGCGCCCTGAGGGAGGCCATGAGTGTCAAGCGCTATGCGGCGACGCCGCGCCTTATTACTAGCTAGCATGCTAAGTAAAAATTTTGATCCTCCCACCACCCTTAGGGTGGTGGGACCTAAAGGCTAGAGCACTACCCAAACATGCCCACTCCACCTGCCCAGAGAAAGTGCATCGCTCTCCTCTTCGGGAGAGGAAACTTTTTCCTTAACCCATCCTACCGGGTCTCGGGAGTGGGTGATGGGATTTGGCTTCTGGCTCCTGGGAGCCCCTTTTAGCCTACTGTAATGTCCTATTTGATACTGCACACCTGACCACTTACCCCTGGCCCTTAACTTAACCTATTAGAGCCTCTTAAGTGCCTAAAACTGAACCAATTAGGCCTGGAACCTAAACTTAACCAATTTGACCTCCAAACACCCAAACCCCAACCACAAATTTGGACTTTATTCTAACCACTGACCTAAGCCTAAGCCTAACCGCAACCCTAACTCTGGAACCCTAATCAGACCCCCTGGCCCTGTGCCTAATTTGTAATCATCTTACCTTTAACTTAATTCTAACTCAGTATTTGAACCCTTATTCTGATCAAACTTCCTACACATCTATCTAAAGTTATAAAATTTTGGAGTCCAAGGAGACAGAAAAGGCTACTGTTGGGGATGCAGTAGAACCACTTGATCCATTGATCGCACATTACCGGCGCACACGACTAGCCACTTTTTGAGAGCGGCAGAAGACACGGATGGAGTGTAAGGACCATGGATCTGGAGAGAAGAAAGGAAGAAGATTAGTGGATTAAAAGGATAGGAATGGGTAGGGACAGAGGAAAAGAAGACAAGGGAGGAAAGAAGATGGGAGAGGGAAAGGAAGAAAGGGATGAAGAGGTAGAGGGAAAGGAAGAGGATAGGGGAAAGAAGAAACCACTTACCTTGGATGAGAAAACCACTTGGCCTGATTGGAACCCCACCATGGAGAAGAAAAACAATTAAAAAACAATTAACATTGAAAATACCAATTGACAAGACTCTACCTTGATGTCCGAGTTGATGTAAGAGGCCCTGCTACTAGGGGTCAAACACTCCACGGAACGAACAGTCTTCCCACCGGAAGGAAAAATGCAAAAGAAACCCATATTAAGGTATTGCATAGTAGATGATGGTGAGGTTAAATTTTCCTAAGTACAAAAATTCATAATAAACTACTATTAAGTTAACCTAAAAAACCTTATATAGAATGTACTAAATTACTTACCCGCGCCCCAAGCTGCCACGTTAAACTGCAACCTGAAATAAAAATTGGAAAATAACCTATTAATTGGACATACTAAAACCATTTGAAATAATTTGAGAAAATTAGGAGGGAGGTGCAGTGAGCACTGGCATCAGGCACTTTGAGCCACATATGCCATACTAGGCAGTTGACTCTTGACGGCCGAAGCGCGCTGAGGAAGGCCATGAGCGGTCAAACGCTGCTGCCAGATCGCCTGCTTTATTACTAGCTACATGCTAAGTAAAATTTTGGACCTCCACCACCTTAAATTGGTGGACACAAAGGCTGGGAAACCCACCCAAACATGCTGCCCAATTCGTCGCATGAAGAGTGCATCGCCTCCTCTCTTCGGAGAGAAACCTTTTTCCTTAAATCGCATCCCGCCTGAATAAGGGGAGCGGGTGGTAGAGTTTGGCTTCCTAGCCTTGGAGCCCCTTTTACCTACTGTAATGTCCTGGCTGATATATACACCTGACCCTTACCCTGGCCTTAACTTAACCTATTCGGACTTAAGTGCCTAAACTGGAACCAATTCGACCTGGAACTCAAACTTAACCAATTTTGACTCCCAAACACCCAAACCCAACCACCAATTTCAACTATCTAACCCACGACCCTAGCCCCTAACTCCTAACCATAACCCCTAACTCTGAAGCCTAATCAGAACCTCTGGCCTAGTGCCTAACCCCTTAATCTTACCCCTTAACCCTAATTTCCAACTCAGCATTGGAGCCACCAATCTGATCAACAGAAAGGCACCTGTCTATCTAAAGCCACAAATTTTGAGTCCATGGGATTGCAGGAAAAGGCCACTGTTAGGTATGCAGTCAGAGCCACTTTATTCATTGATCGTGACATTAAAGCACACATTAGCCACTTTTTGAGAACGGCAGGAGACACGGATGGAGTGTAAGACCATGGATCTGGAAGAGAAGAAAGGAGAAGATTAATTGGATTTAAAGGATAGGAGATGCGATGCAGGGACAGAGGAAAAGAAGACAAGGGAGAAAAGAAGATGGGGAGGGGAAAGAAGAGAGGGATGAAGGTAGAGGAAAGGGAAAGAGGATAGAGGAAAAGAAGAAACCCACTTACCTGGATAAGAAAAACCACTTACCTAGATTGGAACCCTCTGGAGAAGAAGAAACAATTAAAAAACAATTAACATTGAAAATACCAGGTGACAAGACTTACCTTGATGTCCGAAGTTGATGTAAGAGGCCCCATACTAGGGTCCAAACACTCTACTTATTGCGGAACAGTCTTCCCACCGAAGCGAAAATGCAAAAGAAACCCATATTAGGGGTATTGTATAGTAGATGTGATGGTGGGGTTAAATTTTCCAGGTACAAAAATTCATAATAAACTATATTAAGTTAACCTCAAAGAAATATAGAATGTAATTAAATTACTTACCTAAGGCCCTGAAAGCAATGAACACGTTAAACTGCAACCTGAAATAAAAATTGGAAAATAACCCTGTAATTGGACACTCCGACCATTTAAGCGGTTGCAGGAAAATTGGGAGGAGTGCAGTGGTGCCACGGGCACTTTGAGTGACATATGCCATAATTAGGCGATCGACTCTTGACGGCAAGCGCCTGGGGAAGGCCATGAGCGTCGAAACGCGTGCTTGTACGTCTCGCCGCCTTATTACTAGCTACATACTAAGTAAAAATTTTTGGACCTCCCACCACCTTAGGGTGAGTGGACCCAAAGGCTGGGAAGCCTGCCCAGAAACATGCCCACTCCGTCGCCTTGGAGAGTGCGCCGTCTCCTCTCTTCGGAGAGGAAACTTTCCTTGCCTAATCACGCCTGGTCTCGGGAAGTAGGTGATGGGGATTTGGCTTCCTAGCCTTGGAGCCCCTTTTAGCCTACTGTAATGTCCTATTTGATATATACACCGACCCTACCCCCGGCCTTAACTTCTAACCTATTCGACCTCTATGCCTAAACTGAACCAATTAGGCCTGGGAACCTAAACTTAACCAATTTGACCTCTAAACACCTAAACCTAACTCATCAATTTGGACCATCTAACTCACCGACTCCAACCCTAACCCTAACCCATAACCCCTAACTCTGAACCTAATCAGAACCTCTGGGTCTGTGCTTCTAACCCCTTTAATCTTACCTTAACCCTATAATTCCTAACTCAGTATTTGAGCCCTTATTCTGATCAGAAACCCCACTGTCTGTCTAAAGCCATAAATTTTGAGTCCAAGGAGACAGGAAAAAGGCCACTGTTGGGGATGCAGTAGAGCCACTTTATTCATTGATACATGACATAGCTATTACATTCTTCACTTTTTTTGAGAACGGCAGGAGACACCTGATGGAGTGTAAGACCATGGATCTGGAAGAGAAGAAAGGAGAAGATTAGTGGATTAAAGGATAGAATGGGTAGGACAGAGGAAAAGAAAGATAAAGGGAGAAAGAAGGTGATGAGGGAAAGAAAGAAAGGGATGAAGCTAGAGGAAAGGAAGAGGATAGAGAGGAAAAGAAGAAACCACTTACCTGGATAAGAAAAACCACTCACCTGATTGGAACCCTGTGGAGAGAGAAGAAAAAACAATTAAAAAACAATTAACATTGAAAATACCAATTGGCCAAGACTTACCTTGATGTCCGAGTTGATGTAAGAGGCCCCATACTAGGGGTCAAGACACTCTAATGACAGGAACGATCTTCCCACCGGAATAGAAAAAATGCAAAAGAAACCCATATATTAAGTATTGCATAGTAGTAGATGATGGTGAGGTTAAATTTTCAGGCACAAAAATTCATAATAAACTATTAAGTTAACCTAAAAAAACCTTTTATAGAATGTACTAAAATTATTTTACTCATGCGTCTGGGTACCTAATGCTAAACTGCAACCTGAAATAAAAATTGGAAAATAACCTAATAATTGGACAATTTCTAAACCATTTAGCGAATTTGAGA
Organism: Thamnaconus septentrionalis; assembly: GCA_009823395.1. Taxonomy (NCBI): domain Eukaryota; kingdom Metazoa; phylum Chordata; class Actinopteri; order Tetraodontiformes; family Monacanthidae; genus Thamnaconus; species Thamnaconus septentrionalis. The sequence goes on along the minus strand of CM020501.1, from coordinate 34,769,369 downwards.
AAATTGGGAGGGAGGTGCAGTAGTGCACGGGCACTTTGAGTGACATATGCCATACTGGGCGATCGACTCTTGGCCCGGCCAGCGCCTGAGGAAGGCCATGAGGCGGTCGAAACGCTGCTGGCCAGACGCCTGCAAATCCTATTACTAGCTACATAAAGTAAAGTACTGGACCTCCACCACCTTAGGGTGGTGGACCTAAGGCTGGGAAGCCTACCCAAACATACCCACTCCGTCGCAGAGAGTGCATGATCTCCTCTCTCTCGGAGAGGAAACTTTTCCCCAACCTATCCGCCCGGGTCTCGGGGAGTGGGTGGATGGGATTTGGCTTCCCTGTGCCTTGGAGCCCCTTTTAGCTCACTGTAATGTCCTCATTGGCTGATATACACCTGACCCTTACCCTGGCCCCTTAGTCTCTAACCTATTCGACCTCTATACCCAAACTGAACCAAGTCGACCTGGAACCCAAACTTGGCCACAATTTGACCTCCAAACACCTAAACCCTATCACCAATTTTGGACTATGTAACTACCCACTTCCAACCCTAACCCTAACCATAACCCCTAACTCTGAACCTAATCAGAACCCCTGGCTCCTGTGCCTAACCCTTGTAATCTTACCTTTTAACCCTAATTCTAACTCAATATTTGAACCCTTATTCTGATCAAGAAACTCCACCTGTCTATCTTTAAAGCTATAAATTTTTGAGTCCATGAGACAGAAAAGGCCATACTTCGTTGGGGATGCAGTAGTAGATTACTTTATTCATTGATCGCATATTAGCTTAATACATTAGCTACTTTTTTGAGAGCGGCAGAAGACACGGATGGAGTGTAAGACCATGGATCTGGAAGAGAAGAAAGGAGAAGATTGATGGATTAAAGGATAGGAATGGGTAGGACAGAGGAAAAGAAGACAAGGGAGGAAAGAGAGATGGGAGGGGAAAGGAAGAAAGGGATGAAGAAAGGTAGAGGAAAGGAAGAGGATAGAGAAAAGAAGAAACCACTTACCTGGATAAGAAAAACCACTTACCTGAGTTGGAACCCCTGTGAAGAGAAGAAAAACAATTAAAAAACAATTAACATTGAAATACCAATTATTAAAGACTTACCTTGGATATCCCGAGTTGATGTAAGAGGCCCCATACTAGGGTCCAAACACTTACAACAGGAACAGTCTTCCCACCGGAAGGAAAAATGCAAAAGAAACCCATATTAGGGTATTGCATAGTAGATGATGGTGAGGTTAAAATTTTCAGGTACAAAAAATTCATAATAAACTATATTAAGTTAACCTAAAAAACCTTATAGAATGTACTAAATTACTTACCTGCGATATAGGCACGGCGTTAAACTGCAACCTGAAATAAAAATTGGAAAACAACCTATTAATTGGACACACTCTAAACCATTTAGCTAAATTTGAGAAAATTGGGAGGGAGGTGCAGTAGTGCAGGCACTGAGCATATGCCGCACTAGGCAGTCGACTCTTGACGGCCAAGCGCCTGGGGAAGGCCATGGTGGCCGAAGCGTTGCATCGTCTTATTACTAGCTACATGCTAAGTAAAAATTTTTGGACCTCCACCACCTTAGGGTGGTGGACCTAAAAACTGGAAGCCTACCCAAAACTATGCCCACTCCGTCAGAGGTGCATAAATCTCCTCTCTTGAGGAGGAAACTTTTCCTTAACCTAACTTCTTCTTCTTCTTCTTCCCTAACCTTGATCCGTCTGACATAGTCGGCCGTACTGAACACACTGGTACCATCCCGAGTCTCTCCTCGACCCTACGGTTCCGAATGTGGCTCTTTCGGTTATGCTCGGAACGGGTGACATCATCACGTAACTCGCGTCACGTAGGTACACACCTCATACATGTGTACAAAATTTCAAGTCTATAACCCATTCCATCGTGGAGATATGGACATTTAGAGGATCGGGAATTTCGATCGTGGTTCAATACCCTGTACCTAACCTAACCTAGCCCTAGCCTAACCCTAGCCTAAGCCCTAACCCTAACCCCTACCTACCCTAACCCTACCTAACTAGCCTAACCCTAACCTAACCTATTTCTTCTTCTTCTTCTTCTTCTTCGTCAACATAGCATAACCTATTGTAACCCCTAACCTTAACACACTTAACTTCTTCTTCTAACCCTAACCCTAACCGGACCCCGTAGTCTCCTCTCTTGAGAACTTTTTCTTAACTCATCCTTACTTGGTCTAGGGAGTAGGTGATGGGATTTGGCTTCCTAGCCTTGGAGCCCTTTTTAGCCTACTGTAATGTCCTATTTGATATATATACTGACCCTTACCCCTGGTTCTTCGCTTAACCTATTAGAATTCTATTACTAAACTGGAACCAATTCGGCCTGGAACCTAAACTTAAAGCAATTTGACCTCTAAACACCTAAACCCCTAACACTAATTTGGACTATCCCAACCACGCACTCCAACCCTAACCCTAGCCATAACCCCTAACTCTGAACCTAATCAGAACCCCTGGCCCAGTACTAACCCCTTAATCTTACCTTAACCCTAATTCTAACTCATAGTATTTTGAACCCTTTATCTTGATCAGAAACCCACTCGTTCATCTAAAGCCATAAATTCTGAGTCCATGAGACAGAAAAGGCCACTGTTGTATTTTGCAGAGAGCCACTTTATTCATTGATCTATTAATAGCGTAAGCACATTAGCCACTTTTTTTGAGAAACCTTGACAGAGAACCTGCGGATGGAGTGCAAGACCATGGATCTGGAAGAGAAGAAAGGAGAAGATTAGTGGATTCAGCGATAAGATAAGTACAGGACAAGAGGAAAAAGAAGACAAAGGGAGAAAGAAGATGGGGAGGGGAAAGGAAGAAAAGGGATGAAGGTAGAGGAAAGGAAGAGGATAGAGGAAAAGAAGAAAACCACTTTACCTGGATAAGAAAAACCACTAATTTTGATTTGAACCCTGTGGAGAGAAGAAAACAATTAAAAAACAATTAACATTGAAAAATAACAATTGATAAGACTCTGCCTTGATGTCAGGAGTTGATGTAAAGAGGCCCCATACTAGAGTCCAAACACTCCTCGACAGGAGATAATCTTCCACCGGAAGGAAAAATGCAAAAGAAACCCATATTAGAATTATTGCATAGTAGATGATAGGGTGAGCTAAATTTTCCAGTACAAAAATTCGCAATAAACTATATTAAGTTAACCTAAAAAAAAACTCTTTAGAATGCTACTTGTTAAATTACTTTACTCATGTCCTGGAGCAATTGATGCTAAACTGCAACCTGAAATAAAAATTGGAAAATAACTCATTAATTGGACACTCCCATGACCATTTAAGCGATTTAGAGAAAGGTGGGAGGGAGGTGCAGAAAAGACTGGCAGGCACTTTAAGCTACATACATACCATACTAGGCAGTCGACTCTTGGCCCAGCCCAGCGCCTGAGGAAGGCCATGAGCGGCGGTCAAACGTTGCGCAGCGTGACGCCCGCCTTATTACTAACTTCATGCCAAGTAAAAATTTTGACCTCCCACCACCTTAGGGTGGTGGACCTAAAGAGCTGGGAAGCCCACCCAAACATATGCCACCCGGCCGCAGAGAGTGCATCGTCTCCTCTCTTGAGAGTAGAAACTTTTTCCTTAACCCAACCCTAACCCTAACCCTAACCCTAACCCTAACCCTTTCTAACCTTGATCCGTCTGACATAATTCGGCCATGTTGAACACACTGTACCATCCCCGAGTCTCTGATGACCTCACGGTTCCCGAGTCATGGCTCTTTTCCGGTATAACTCGGGAACCGGAAGTAACATCATCACGTAACTCGCGTCACACGTAGGTACACACCTCATACACATGTGTACAAAATTTCAAGTCTATAACTCATTCCATCGTGGAGATATGGATATTTTAGAGGATCGGGAATTTCCCGATGGCGGGTTGGCTACCTATGTACCCAACCCCAACCCCAACCCTAACCCCTAACCCTAACCCCTAACCCTAACCCCTAACCCCTACCCTGTACCCTAACCCTACCCTACCCCTAACCCTCAGCCCCTATTTCTTCTTCTAACCCTAACCCCCATTTCTAACCCTAACTCCTAACCCTAACCCTAACCCTAACCCTAACCTTACCCTTAACCCTTAACCCTAACCCTTAACCCTAACCTTAACCCTTAACATAACCCTAACTCCTAACCCTAATTCTAACCCTAACTTCTAACCCATCGCCTCCTCTTCGGAGAGGAACTTTTTCCTTAACCTATATCCGCTTGGGTCTCGGGGGAGTGGGTGATAGGATTTGGCTTCCTAGCCTTGGAGCCCTTTTAGCCTACTGTAATGTCCTATTTGATATATACACCTGACCCTTACCCTGGCCCTTAACTTAACCTATTAGACCTCTATGCCTAAACTGAACCAATTCGACCTGGAACCTAAACTTAACCAATTTGACCTCTAAACACCTAAGCTTCTAACCACTAATTTGGACTATCTAACCACGACCTAACCCTAACCCCTAACCATAACCCCTAACTCTGAACCTAATCAGAACCCCTGGCCCTGTGCCTAACCCCTTAATCTTACCTTAACCCCTAATTCTAACTCAGTATTTGAACCTTTATTCTGATCAGAAACCCACCTGTCTATCTAAAGCCATAAATTTTGAGTCCAAGGAGACAGAAAAGGCCACTGTTGGGGGATGCAGTAGAGCCACTTTATTCATTGATCGCATATTAAGCGCACACATTAGCCACTTTTTGAGAGCGGCAGAAGACACGGATGGAGTGTAAGACCATGGATCTGGAAGAGAAGAAAGGAGAAGATTAGGTGGATTAAAGGATAGGAATGGGTAGGACAGAGGAAAAGAAGACAAGGGAGAGAGAAGAAGATGGGAGGAAAGGAAGAAAGGGATGAAGGTAGAGGAAAGGAAGAGGATAGAGGAAAGAAGAAACCACTTACCTGGATAAGAAAACCACTTACCTGATTGGAACCCCTGTGGAGAGAAGAAAAAACAATTAAAACAATTAACATTGAAAATACCAATTGACAAGACTTACCTTGATGTCCGAGTTGATGTAAGAGGGGCCCCATACTAGGGTCCAAACACTCTGACAGGAACAGTCTTCCCACCGGAAGGAAAAATGCAAAAGAAACCCATATTAGGGTATTACATAGTAGATGATGGTGGGGTTAAATTTTCAGTACAAAATTCACAATAAACTATATTAAGTTAACCTAAAAAAACCTTATAGAATGTACTAAATTACTTACCTCGTCCTGGGCACGGCGTTAAACTGCAACCTGAAATAAAAAATTGGAAAATAACCTATTAATTGGACACTCTAAAACCATTTAGCGAATTTGAGAAAATTGGGAGGGAGGTGCAGTAGTGCACGGGCACTTGAGCGACATATGCGCCCACTAGGCAGTCGACTCTTAATGACCAGCGCCTGAGAAGCCAAGGAGCGGCGAAAAAGCGTTAACGTCAGACGCCCGCCTTATTACTAACTTCCATACTAAGTAAAAATTTTTAGATCCTCCTGCCACCTTGGGGTGGGTGGACCTAAAGGCTGAAGCCTACCCAAACATGCCCACTCCGTCGCGGAGAGTGCATCGCTCTCTCTCTTCTTCGAGAGGAAACTTTTTCCTTGCAATCCCACCTTACCGGGTCCTAAAGGAGTGGAGTGATGGGATTTGGCTTCCTAGCCTTGGAGCCCCTTTTAGCCTACTGTAATGTCATCCTCTATTTGATATATACCAGCCCACCCACCCCTGGCCCTTTAACTTCTAACCTGTTAAACCTCTATGCCTAAACTGAACCAATTCGACCTGGAACCTAAACTTAACCAATTTGACCTCTAAACACCCAAACCTAACCACTAATTTAGACTATCTAACCCACGAGCCCAACCCTCTAACCCTAACCATAACCCTTTGACCTAATAACCCTCTCGTTCAACCCTAACCCTAACCTAACCTAACCCTAACCACCTAACTCAACTGAACCCTTTTACCAGACCCAACCTTACTAAAGCCATAATTTAATCCAACCGGAACATAAAACCCACGCTAGGTAGTAACCCTTACATGACCATATACCCAAACCTAACTTTTGAGCCCTAGAATATCACGAAGTAGGACATTTGAATAGAACAATGACTGATTGTTAAATCCTACTACGAGGTAATCACTACTAACTAATGCCAACTGATACTCACCATACAATTGTAACTGCAACTTACAAATTAAACCTATAACGACCTAGTGAACCTTACCCTAACCTAAGAACCATGACTAACCCTTTAACCTGGACCTGAACTTCTAAACCATACTCCAACCTGAACCTAACAACCAATAACGATCCAGATCAACGCCTAACCTACTCAAACCTAATACACTGAACACTAACCTTACCAATCCTGACTTAGACCAATTCCGAGTTCTGACCTATTCAATGAACCATGCATAATTACACATACTTAAGCTACATAGGTATGAACACTAATCTGACATGACATGGTTAACTGACTCCCAAGCCGATCGTACTGTAAGACCGGATTACCCTAGGTGTATAAACAACTCACTCTAAACAATTACCAACCACTAATGTATAATCGAACCATCTCATGATGATACTACGACCTAAACCTAACTCTAGAACCTAACAGAACCATGCGTAAACCCAATGGCTGAACCGAACATGACTTCCTTAACGCTAACGTTCAGATGATACGCCTATTCTAAGGCATAACCGAACCTGCTGGTAACCAACAGATCTAGTAACAGAATACTGGAATAACCCTGTAATTCTGACAGAATACCATTCACACTGAAGTCAATAATGACCAACGTGAAGTAAAATAACTCTGAAAGCACATGAGAGATATTGAATTGGCAATTCTTAGACAACAATAACACGACTAACTTCTGGCAAAACTGACTCAGTAACAACGTACTAAAGCCAAGAGACAAAACCCTGGAATCTAACCTATGAACCTAGATAGAAAGATTAAACCTTAAATAAAACCTACCTAAACCTTATTTATACAATAAAAAGCCCACTGGGGAAACATGAGAAATTTCTATAAAATATGAATTAGGACCACTTTTTAATCGATAAGACACGGTGGGAATGGATGAAGAAAAAAGAGATTTAATAAAGGATTGAAAGGCAGGTAAGAAAAATAAGGAAGGAGTAACGGAAAATAAAAGGAATGAAGTGAGAAAAGGATGAGAAGAGAAAACCTAAAAAGGAACTGACCCGTAGGCAACAAAAAACAACTTATTGGAACTGAAAATTACGCAACTTGAGCCTTCATTGATGCAATGAGGCTCCTTAGCTCCGACGTTCCGACCTGGGCTAGGGCTAGGACCTAAACAACTACCTAACATTAATAATCTAAACTACTAAACCTATTGACCTATCCACGGAGTAAAATTGCTCCTACCTAGAATCATAAACCTCTTCCTAAAACACTTATTACCTGCTAAATACTTCACCGTCCATGTATGACTGGCATCTGAATTCAAACGCCTATAAGGCCTAACGTACACTCTGACAACACGGCCACTTAGCGGCAATTAAAGCCAACTAATTGACCTAACCCCTTTGACCTAAGCCCAACACCAACTGATTGCCTATCTGCAGAGACTAATCCTAAAATTGACCCAATTAGACGGGTGGCTGAAAGGGAATTACCAAATCCACTGAATATTTAACCTGGAAAAACTTTACTTACCTCCGGAAACCAAGATGGAAGCCTAAACAAACCCATAAAAAATTTGAATAAAAAACCTTAAAGATAATTAGAGCCAAAGTAAAAACCAAAAACCTTAACAAAACTAATTGAACCAATAAACCTAAAATTAATGATAAGTAATTTATAAAAGTAAGAAAAACCCTTTGGTAAGAAAAACTACGATTGGAACTAGATTACCTATCATGATAGACCATCATCAAGATTACACAAAGCTTTAGAGGAAGAAGAAGGAAGAATGTAGACATAAGAGAATAAATTAGTGAAAAATAGGAATGTAGGACAAGAAAGGAGGGAAAAGAGGAGTGAAATAAGAAAGTGGAGAAGTAAGGGAAAGGTAAAACATTAGGTAAGAAAACCATTATGGAGAAACCATTGAGAGGAACTTAGAAGGGAAGAAAAATGAGACCAACTTGACCAGTGAAAGCACCAGTCCGGAGAAACCCTTACTGGAACCCAGGAATATGCCAAGCAAAAAGTTGAACCTATATGCTGTTACCAGGTAACCTTCACATCTATCCCTAAAATCCAACAAACTTTGGTTGACTATTACATTGTACGCTGAATGATTTGAATAACCACTATTAGGCTAACTAACCTATATAATCCTATGAACCATAAAACCTAACTTAATTGACCAAACTGCTAACCCTGACTACTACCATGCCAACTGCAATCCATACTTGAACTGAACCTATGAACGGCCTACCTGCTAAACCTCTAATGATGACTATGCACTTGCCACCTACCTAACATGTGACTCTAACCAGCTGAAGGCCTGGACCGCAACTGCTACCTTAGCCATTGACCTAGACACGTAACGGATGAAAACTTATGATTCACGAACCATGGGAGGGTGATAAGACGTGGAGTAAGTGGAGAATGGTAGTAAGGAAAAGCCATGGGACAGTAAACTTACTGAAGAAACACTGCCTTACCTTGAGGCCAGAAAATGATGAATACTACAAGACCATTGGACCTGTAACAAAATACCATTGAACCTAAACAAACGAATTAACCACAAGGAACATAAAACTAAACCATGTGAACGTAAACTACCTAAACCATAAACTATTAAAACCAAACCAGGTCTAACTTCACATCTGGAACCTATCTAACACGAGAATTGAACCTAACCTATAAAATACCTTAGCAATTAAAGAATGAGCCATAACTTTTGGATCGATTGAGACTTAATTCATTGATCGTGAGCCCATATGACCACTTATTAAGCGAAATTTGCAAGGACTAAAGCAACGGGATTGGGAAAAGATGGAACTTAATGGACAACGCAAATTAAGCATTGAAGAGAAAGAGGAAGAGAGAATGATGGGATGGAGGAAGATGGCGAATATGAAAATGGAAGAACTTGGAGCTACATACATAAACCCTTGGAGACCATTGGATAAGTAAAGTGAAACAAATTGTACCGCAGACTACCTTACAGTGGCTCAAAACGAGCCTACCAGAACTAGGCAACGAAATCAAGAACCATTTACACTGAAAATCAACCAATGAGCCCTCGATTAGGGTATGATTATTAACTGGAGCTTACCATTAATCCTATATAAGTAACCTACCTTCGGAACAATCCTAAACTACCTAAATGGGCATCGTTAAATGGATACTACTACATTAGCAAATTAATAAATTGAACTATAACGCAACCTAAAACCTAGAACTTACTCGCTCATGGCAACCTAAAAATTAGCCAAACGTGAAGTTAATTGACACAAAACCTAAGGTAAAATGGGGAGAGCAGGAAAATGACCCCAACGATTGTGCAAGAACCGTAGCCATTCCCGTAGCATTACCACTACTTGCCGTCTTTGATCGGAAGACATCTGATAGAAACTGGTACTGAGATAGGATGATTAGGTCCTAAGCGAAGCATGTAAAGCCCAGCTAGGTCCTAAGATAAGACGCATTCCCAGCAAATAACCATTGGGTTGAAGTGGAATGAGGTTGACTGGACAATAAAAGCAACTATATGGATTAACATAAACCTATTTACTACTAACCGGAACAACTAACTATGCAACTAAAAATGACAGATACGATACGAACTTACAAAATCACCTTAACCATTTAGACAAACCATTGATATCTAGCCATAGAAGCAACCATAAAGGCATTAATTGAAACCAAGAAGCTATTGAGAGCCTAAAGCCCATTATTTTAAATGCAGCATTAACCCTTTCTGAGAACAGAAGTAAACGTATGATAAATTGGAAAGAACGAAATGGAATTAGGAAGAATTTTAGGAAAAGGACAGAATATGAGGCATTGAGGAAGAGATGGAGTGAACACGTGGAAGCCAAAGAGAAGACCTTGGATAAAAACCATTACCATTTGGAAATTGAATGAAAGACTGTAAGTAAATGGGGAACCAATTGAGGGACTAACCAAATGGACGTAAAAAGCCACCCGAAAGTGCATGTACAAACCACTTCTAGGCTACCCGTCAGGATAATGTAAAAAATTCTGGGAATCCATGCCACTGTAGTTAATCTTACAACCCTAAGCCAACTAATACACCTCTAACCTGCTACCAAGAACTAATAAACTTAATTCTATGGGACTAAACTGATACAATTGACATTTTGCACATGCTAACCTTAGGATAAAACTTGAGTCATGACCTGCCTGGCTAGGAATGCTAACCTAGAATGAATGGCCAGGTAAAAAACTGAATCGAAACTTAGAAACCATACAACTTGAATGGGGACTAAAATGACCACCTACCTTGACCTTGACCTCAGAGTGACTTGAACCTGAAGAACATTCAACACCTTCAAGCTTCTGGTGGAAAGGATGTAGAACCATTTGGGGCCGAGCAGTTAGTATTCCTAATGGAACTACCAAATGACCTAAGAGAAACGATAGGAACATTGACGGAACAACTAAGGATTGTAAACAAAATTTAAAAAACTAACCTTGACCTGGCAAACTAATAACCACTGTAAAACAAACTAAAAGAACCAACTTAACCAATTAGAACCGACCTGATTAACCAATTACCAAACTTAACTTAATATCATTGATAGAGCCACCTGTACTGAGCCATAAATTAGTCAAGGACCATCCTGAGGCATCAGTAACCGCTTGTATGCATTAGACATTAGCATTTAGACGCCAAAGGTATATTAGACCTGATTGAAGAACCATAGTGTAAAAATAATCCATGGAAGAGGAAACTTGGAACATAGGAAAAATTGGATGAGAAACAAATTGGAGAAAAAGAAACATTAGGAAAAAAATTAGGGAAGCAGTAGAGAACTTGCGGAATTAAAATACGAGTACTTATGCAACTGAAAAGACAACATAGAATGCGAAACGCCATCTAGAAGCTAAGAAACGCTCACGACTAGCTGCCCCAACTGAACCAAAAACTCCACGATTCGTACCCTTAGATGCTTATCTATCAGTCAGTATGAATTTGGTTACCTTACTGAGAACTTCTATTAAGCTATTTGCAACGTAACCAAACCTGGAGAAATGAACCTACTAACTCTGACTAAATACATTTGAATTAAACTGATCCTAAATATTGGAGAGTTAACCATTACATACTAACAATTGAGGAGTAAATTCCTGGCAACTGAATCCTACTGCCGGCAATGCGAATCTACAGAAAGAACCACATTCCTCCTAAATGACTAAGAAGAAAGGCACTCCGAACCGAAGACACCTTCCAACTTGGAAAGCAAACTTCCACCCTTGAAACGGATGCAGGCTTACTTGAGCCATTGAGAAGCCAGTAGGGCTCATTATGGATTGGCTAACAGGAGCCCTACCTACTAGAACATGAAGACATGAGCTAGGAGAATTGACCTGGAAGCAGACTGAAATTGAGGAAACTAAACTACTACTAAGTAACGTAAAAACTAAACACCAACCTAACCCTCGAAACCAGAAATCAGATAACCTGAATAAACTTGGAAATACGAACCTAACTACCTAATTGGACTTAAAAACCATAGCTTCAACATTGGAAAGTCTACAGAGCAAAATAAACTAACAATGAGAAGCACTCTTGACTCCATTTCTAGGACCATACGACCGTAAACTTAGAGCGAACACACCTGTAAGATGTAAAATATTGGACTAAGAGAAGATTGTGGAGTGAAGTGGAAAGATAAGTGAAAAATGAACAAGAATGCCATAAGGAGCATGTGGAGAGGAAACTATTAAGAATGGAGAAAAGTCTAGGATAGGTAGAGTATGGACTGACCTTGAGAGGAACTTAAGAATGAAACCATGATAGAACATGAGAGACATGCCTTAAACTGATCGAGTTAGAAATGAAATTGGCGAACCAGCTAATGAACCATCTGACCTAAAGCAAGAACATTGCTGGCAACTAGTAACCTTAAACAACTTCTAAACCAATCGCATCCTGGTGAATTAACTTTTACCTGACCCTGCTACGAACTTATGTAATCCTGACTCCTGGCGAACCCAAATTCAACAACCTAAATTTATAATAGAATGGAACCATTCAGTAGACCATTATACGACTATATCTAGGAATCAACTTACGGCAACTAGACGCGAACCAAGGCAATAGACGACCTGTAACCAACTAAGAATTGGAACCATAAGCACACCTAACCTACCTAAAACAATGACCAATGAGAAAGCTGCTACAACCTATTGGTAGGACAACCTAACTTGGAACTCCACTATTGAACGCCTGATGGCATGAGGAGAACTTTTGAAGCGAATTCACGTGATTACAGACTACATGGTCAGCAGTTGGATGTAGTGGCACTACCTTGAGGCCAAACCTACACTGAAGCACAAAGAAGAACACGGAATAGCTTAAAGACTTGAAAGAACTACAATTCGGAGAGAAAAACTATAGAAAACTCTAACCTTAGAACCCAACTCGTAAGGAAGACTGAATAAAACATGGACTATACCCTAATCTAACCTAAACCATTCGAACCTATGAAATGAACCATTCGACCTTGAACCTGTAACAGATGATCTAAACGCCAATTAGTCCAAATAACACCATCTTGACAGACTAGCCTATTATAGTAGTAGACAATTAGGAACTCCTTAGAACTGGACATAGCATATCAGTTAACAATCTAAACGAATTAGCCTTTGAAGTCTGGCAGAGTAACGCGATACGGAAAATATAATGGAAAAAAAAGGAATTGGAAAGTGAAGGAATGTAGCTAGATGCAACAGGGAAACGACTAACCATGCAACTGGATAATGGCAAAGTACCATGATGGAACTGAGCTGTAGAACCATTTATTAAAACATTAAGAAATTGAATCCAACCTACTGGACCCTGAGAATAATCAAACAAGCAACTGGGAGAAACCACTACTGGACGAAACTTCACGATATCGAACCTTGATAGAAGCCCATCTTATGCCATATTAGTCCAGTTAATCTAGGAAAGGCCTAAAAACATAAAACTTACCAATTATGAAGTAGTCACATTTACCTCTTGGACAAACTCTAAACCACTATAGGTCAACAACCGTATAGAATCTACGAAGAAAGAATTACCCGATTGTAGTAACGAAATGAATTAATAACTACGGACACTTGAAGAAACCTAGATTAGAACATTGAGGAAAACAGAGAAGCCATTGACTAGCCGACTATCCTGACGCTATTCGACTATAGCCACTAAGAAATATGAACCATCCAAACTTAGGTACCTAATAATGCCTACAGTGCAACATATGGACTCTCCACGGTAGGAATGTGCACAGGAGACAATTGGATAGCTAGGCGAAGGCTAGCTAAGAGGGAAAATGAGTCCTACGGAAGAAACTACACTTGTTGATGTAGTAGAATTATTGACGTTCCTGACCTACATTACATTGCCTACTTAAGACAATCATAGTCAAACTCTAAGACTCTTGGGAAAAAGCAAGACCAACTTGACGACTATCGATGCAGGGGGTAATAGGCAATTCTAGACACTAATCTGAACCTAAGCCTAGTAATGCTAATGCTTAACCTAGCGACCTAACCATGAACTAAAGGACCTAACTTAACCATCTAAGAACCTCTAGCTACTGTAGAACCTATGAGTACTGAACCGCAATCTAACATTGATTGACACTGCCTTACTCGAGTATCGACTCACTTGTCCTGACCTCTATCCTAAACATAAGACACTCTGAACAGACCACCTTGGTGAGACTAAACATTATAAACCTAATCATAGAGCATTACCACTATAGAGAGGGAAACCTCGGAAAATCTAAGCAAACTGATGGATAGAAAAGAAACCTATTTGATGAGTAGTAACACTTTCTCGAATCCTGGATAAGAACGACCTGAAAATAAGTTGAAAAGCCATTGAAGTAAGCTACGATTGAGTGTAATAGCAAATCTTACTTAGAACGAAAATACACTAGGATGGAACTGACAGAAAAAAACATTAAGAATTGATTAGATGGTAGGAAAGTCCGAGAAGAAGACGTAAGATGACAGAGAGTAAGGCTAATAGTAAACCTATGCTAAGAAACACTTCTCCACTAGATAACTGAGAAGAAAAATAGACATTGACATAACATTACATTGAGAAATTAGAGCAAGCTTATTCATGGACTTGATGTAAGCCATACTAGCCAGGTCCTTACGACGAGACGGAAGAGATTGCACCTTAGGCTAAGATAGAAGTAGAACCAAGGTAAAATGATAAATATTGGAAAAACCTGATGACGTCAAATATGCGAATCTATGACGAAACTCAAGTAAACTGGAAGTCTGATATGACTGGCTCCTATGGCTAACCATGAATGAATTAGAAAAAACTTGCACTCTGGAACCATTACTTAGACTATGCACTGGAGCCGCTACTAGGGCCAACCTCTGAACTAGCCAGAACTAAGTGACCCACCTACTTATAGCTAGCTTGACTAAGTAATGGCGTACTATCCACTAATCCCTTATCGTTAAACCAGAATGCTTATCTAAAGAACTGACCTGCCGTAAGCCTACCTTGGATGGAACACTATATTGACGGACCTTTAGCGCACATTGAATTTTGTGAGCTTAGCCTGTAGCTGTAATCCTTTTGGAAGAAGACCTACCTTAACCAATGGACTAATGTAGAATGGACAATGAAAGAGAAGGCTGAAATACGAAGACCCTAACAGCCTAAACAATGGATAAAAGAAACCAACCTAAAAAACCACCTAACCTATAGAACCCTGGCCTGGAATAACAACCTTAACTTAACTAATTGACCCTATTGAAACACTTATTCATAACCATTAATTTGATGACCCTACCTAAAAGCCATAATTGGAGCAGTCACCACAGAAACTGCCAAAAACATAAGACCATTTGATGCTGAATCAGGACAATTATTAAAACTATAACTTTACTAAAAACCAGAATGTACTGAATTATACCTGGTCTGGGACAGAAGAAAATGAACTTAAAGATAAATTGAGAAGGGAAAAAGGACGAGGTGAAGGATGAGGAGAGCGAATAGAAAATAGGAGGGATAGAGAAAAATGACGGAACTCTGGTGAAAGCGCATATGACATGTAATGAAAACCAATTGACAGGATATGGAGACAGTGACTTAGTGCCCTTTAAGGCCATGACTGAGGAAATCTACCACGACGAGCCATGGAGAAGAAGCCATTGGGAGCATAGTGATGGGGTAAATTTAGGTCAAAACTATGAAACTTATTAAGTTAACCTAGAAAAACCATTACCTGTTGAAGCTAATACTTACTGGCTCCTGATAAAGACTAACCTAATAACATTAAACATACACCTGATAATTAACCTAAACCTTACCTGAATTAGAATCGACTTGAGGCCAGCCTAGTAACAGCCTCAACTAATGCTACCATATTAATCAACGAAACCCTACCGCATCTAATTGAATGCCTTAACTAGGACAAAATGCCCTATTATTAATCAATCTTATCTACTAGAAACTGCTTAAACCAACGCTCCGGCAGACGTAAGCCACTTGATGTGAAATATATTCAATTAAACACTTGGACCGCGAGCTCGAGAGTGAGAATGGATTGGATAGTGAGGATTAGGAAGATGCAATAGAAGAGTAACAGAGACCACTAAAGGTATGAACCTACTGATGAACCTTCCTTGGAAAAAACATTGATCAACTACTGAAAATAATTAAGACTAACCACTAACCACAACCTATGACCATACTAACCAACTCCGAACACCTCCCTACCAAAAACTCAACAACCTATACTATCTAGTAACTTTTCTAATTTCAGACAAATCATCAAACATATTTAAGTTAACACTAAAACCTTAGAATGACTAAATCTCCTTCCTTGGCAGACTATTAACTAACCATACCACTATGAATTACTATGGACCTATTAATGCCATATTGAAAACTAGGAATGTAGAAAATTAGGCTATGCACAAGGCATGATGACACCTAAAGGAGATCTGACAGGTAAAATGGCACGTAACGCTCCCTAATCAGTAAACCCTAATTGAACCACTTGATTCCAACCTGGGGCTAACCTAATGACCTAACCTTGCAACTCTTCTGAGAAGTCCTCTACCTACTCACCAAACCAACCAACCTTCCTCTAAAATTGCAAATTAAAATGTCCAACTAGAGGTCCGGTTGGTTTTTTATCCCGAAGTCCACATAACTAATTAATCCTACCTTGGTACAAATTACCACCTGTGTAGAAGAAACTCCATATTGAAATACCATTTTGGAATCAACCCCAAACATTTAAAATTAAAAACCAACCCCCTAACCAACCAACTACCCCAACCCACCTCCCCCAACCTAAAACCTCCACCACCTTACCCCTCCTAAATTAAAAGCTAGATTTGGAACCTCCAACCTTAAGTACTAAAAAAACCCTAACCCCCTACCCCTTAAAAAAAACCCCCCTTTGGGGAGGAAACCCTTTTAAAAAACCCTTTAAAAAAATTTTAAATACCCTTTTGGAAAACTTACCTTTTCCCCTTTTAAATTTGAAACCCCAAAATAAAATTTCCAAACACCTAAACTCTTTTAAAGAAAAATTTCCCCAAAGAAAACAAAGGGTTTGGAAAAATTTTTTTTAAATTTTTCAAAACCCAAATTTAATAAACCTAATTTATTAACCCAAAAACCAAAAAATTCCAATTTACCACCTTCCCTTTAAACCCCCAATAACCCAAAAAAAAAATTTTTAAAAAAATTTAACCAAAAAAAAAAAAAAAAAAATGGGGGTTTTGAAAAAAAAAGGGGTAGCTCTGCTCCCAAGACAACCAGCGCCTGATGAAGACCTTGTAAAATTGAAAGCGTTGCCAGCGTGCGCTGTCTTCCGCATCTAAAACACAATGATGTGTGGTGCGAAACCCCCACCACCTTGGGGTGGTGGAAAAACTCAAGAGCTGGGGGCCCACCTGGATCACTCTCTGCTTAGAAATTGCACAGGTTTTCTCTGATAGAGAAACCTTTTCTCCCTAAATCAAACCCTAACCCTACCTAAAAAGGCATGTTGTATCAACTCCAAATGGCCTGAAACGTGCTCTAAACCACTTCTGGGGAGGTGATTTTTGGGTAAACACTTGCACTCAACGAATCTGCCATTGAAATGAATAGCGAAATTCAAACGCAAATATCGAGAACAGTAAGTCCTACGACCTTGGAACCTTGATCCGTCTGACATAATTCGGCCATGCTGAACACGCTGGTGCTGTCCCGAGTCTCGACGACTCGGTTCCCGAGATATGGCTATTTCCGGGGTATAACTCCGGAACCGGGTGACATCATCACGTAACTCACGTCACAGGTAGGTACACGCCTCATACACATGTGTACAAAATTTCAAGTCTATAACTCATTCCACCGTGGAGATATCGACATTTTAGAGGATCGAGGGGGAATTTCCACGATCGTGGTTAATACCCTGTACCTAAGCCTAACGCCCTAACCCTAACCCTAACCCTAACCCTAACCCTAACCCTAACCCTAACCCTAACCTGAGATCATTCCTAAATCTAACCCTAATCTGGCCCTTTCTTCTAAACCTAACCCTAATCCTGGAACAATTTCCTAAACCTAACCCTAATCTGGCCCTAATTTCTAAAGCCCTAACCCTAATCCTGAATCCATTCCTAAACCTAACCCTAATCTGGCCCTGATTTCTAAACCTAACCATAATCTTAAATGTATTCCTAAACCTAACCCTAATCTGGCCCCATAACATCTAAACCTAACCCTAATCATGAATTCATTCCTAAACCTAACCCTAATCTGGTCTAACTTCTAAACCTAACCACTAATCCTGAATCCATTCCTAAACCCTAACCATAATCTATTCCCAAACTTCTAAACCTAACCTAATCCTGAATCCATACCTAAACCTAACCCTAATCTGGCCCTAATTTCTAATCCTAACCCTAGCCCTGATTTGTTTCCCTAAACCTAACCCTAATTCATTTCAATCTCTAATCCTAAACAACAACCTAAATTCCATTCCCTAAACCTAACCCTAATCTGGCCCTTATCTAACCCCTAACCTCAATCTAAATTTGTTCTAATCTTAATCCCTAATTTAATCCTTAATCCTAACCTAATTTGGCTTTAAATTATTTAACCCGGAGTTATTAATCCCAATAAATTATATAAAATATGTTATTTATATATATATATTTATATATATATATATAATATAAAAATCTAAAAAGCTATTATAAAAATCTTAAAAAGTTAAAAACAACTAAAAAATACATAAAAATATAAAATAATAAAAAAATAAATAAAATAAAATAATTAAAAAACAACCTAAAAAAATATAAAAATACCTAAAAAATATTTAAAAATAATTAAAAATGTTAAAAAACAATTCATTCTAAGTTCATTTAATTAAATTAAAAAAGTACAAAGCGGTTTCATCGCTTTTTCTTTTATTAAGCTTTTTAGTTTTTTTTTTTTTTTTTTCCTTTATTAAAGTGCAAGAGCACCTGGAGAGCTCATTTCTTTCAGCCTCCGACAAGCAGAGCCCATCGCTCATACCATTTTCTGTGTGCCATTAACCTGAGGAAGACCCAGCTTGGGTCGAAGCGTGGATGGTTGGCACACCCTCTTTGTTTGTTATTTTTTTGTTTGTTTTGTTTTTATTTGTTGTTTTTAATAAATAAATAAATTATTAATAAATATCTCTTTAATAAATAAGTTAATAAATACAAATTAATAAATACACAATATAAATACATACATTATAATAATAAATAATTCATAACTTAATAAATATACAATAAATAAATAAATAAATATAAAAAACAAAACACAATTCATGGGGACCCCAGTTTGGACCACTGTCCAATATGGCCGTCCGGAGGGTCAGCGACCCCTCTTACCCAAAGGTTTTTAAGCGGGGCGGCACTGCGCCTTGGAGGGATGGCCAGTGCACCTTCCCAGCCGCCCGGGAGGGGGAGATCGTTCCTACAATCCTAACCCTAACCCCTAACCCCCACCAACCCTAACCCTAACCCTAACCTAACCCTATAAAACCATACTTACCATACCATCATACTTACCATAAATACATACTTACCTGGAATAAAAAACAATAAACCATACTTGCCTTTAATACACTCATACAATAAATTCATACTTACATTACATACAAGATTTAAAAACAATAAATACTTACCTGATGGGTGAACGACAGTTCGTTCACGGCTAAGCGCCGTCAACAACCCCGCCCCCAACAGCAGGACAGAAAGGCGAGACCAGGGTTTTGGGAGGGTCGGCGGGGGGGATGGAAGTGCTCGGGGCCTTCTCCGGAAGGAGGCCGCACTATCTATCTAACTAACCTTCTTCTTCTAACCTAACTATTTCTCTAACCCTAACCTAACCCTAACTAACCTAACCCTAACCCTAACCCCTAACCTAACCCTTAACCCTAACCCTACCCCTAGCCCCTAACCCTAACCTAACCCTAACCTCTTCTAGCATGCGTCGGAGGGGCCCACAATCAGCGGAGGTTCAGTGGAGAGATAGCTATGGGGGATGGACAGCGCCTTTCTGGCCCCTCCCAGAGGGTTGGAGACCTTCTCCTCAACCTAACCCTTTACCTAACCCTAACCTAACCCTGTTTTGTATTGTTTGTTTTGGAAATATGAACTGATGTTTATTCAAATTCAAAATCAATAAATGACATAGGTTTAAGTTCATATCTTTGGCTCTGAACATAATTGACACGTGATTCTTGTACATCTGGGGTTGGACTGACCTCCCGAAGCCGTCCGTCAACTTTGGTGACTATAAGCGCCACCTAGGTGAAAAAAAAGTTACCTACCTAAAAGGGCATGTTGTATCAACTCCAAATGGCTGAAACATTATCCAAACCACTTTCTGGGAGGTGATTTTCGGAAAAACACTCAACAGAATCTCCCATTGAAATGAATAGCGAAATTCAAACGCAAATATCGCGAAACGGTAGAAGTCCTACGACCTTGGAACCTTGATCCGTCTGCCGCCAATTCCGGCCATACCGAACACACTGGTACCATCCGGTTCTCTCTACGACCTCTGACGGTTCCCGAGATAGCAATGGCTATTTCGGTATAACTCCCGGAACCGGAAGTAACCATCATCCACGTAACTCACGTCACCAAGAGTGGGTACACGCCTCATACAAATGATACAAAATTTCAAGTCTATAACTCAGTTTCCTGCATGGAGATGTGGACATTTTTACCCAGAGGATAAATTTCCCGATCGTGGTTATACCCTGGCCCTAACTTCTAACCCTAACTACCCTAGCAACCCTAACCCCTAACTAACTAGCCTAACCTAACCCTATCCTGAATCCATTCCTAAATCTAACCCTAATCTGGCTAACTTCTAAACCTAACCCTAATCCTGAACCATTCCTAAGCCTAACCTCAATCACTGCCCTAATTTCTAGAAGCCTAACCCCTAATCCTGAATCCATTTACTAAACCTAACCCTAATCTGGCCCTAATTTCCTAAACCTAACCATAATCTTAAATGTGTTCCTAAACCTAACTTTCAATCCTGGCCCTAACATCTAAGACTAACCCTAATCACTGAATTCATTCCTAGAAGCCTAACCTAATCTTTAGCTAACTTCTAAACCTAACCTAATCCTGGTCCATTCCTAAACCTAACCATAATCTGGCCCTAACTCTACAAAGCCTAACCCTAATCCTGAATCCATACCTAAACCTAACCCTAATCTGGCCCTAATTTCTAATCCTAACCATAGCCCTGATTTATTTCCTAAACCTAACCTAATTAGAAGCCTAATCTCTAATCCTAACCTTAACCTAAATTCCATTCCTAAACCTAACCCCTAATCTGGCCCTTATCTAACCCCTAACCTCCCAATCTAAATTTGTTCTAATCTTAATCCTAATTTAATCCCCTTAACAATCCTAACCCTAATTTGGCCCCTAAATTATTTAACCGAGTTATTAATCCCAATAAATTATATAAAAAATGTTACATTTATATATATATTTATATATATATATATAATATAAAAATCTAAAAAAAGCTATTATAAAAAATCTTAAAGAGGATTAAAAAAACAACTAAAAAAATACATAAAAATATAAAAAATAATAAAAAAATAAATAAAATAAAATAATTAAAAACAACCTAAAAAATATAAAAATACCTAAAAAATATTTAAAACGATTAAAAATGTTAAAAAACAATTCATTCTAAGTTCATTTAATTAAATTAAAAAAGTACAAGCGGTTTACCGCCTTCGGCTTTTTCTTTTGTTAAGCTTTTTCGTTTTTTTTTTTTTTTTTTTTTCTTTCCTTTATTAAAGTGCAAAGAGCACCTTGAGAGCTCATTTCTTTTCAGCCTCCGACAGAGCCACATCGCATCATACCATTTCTGTGTGCCATTAACCTGAGGAAGACCCAGCTTGGGTCGAAGCGTGGGATGGTTGGCACACCACTCTTTGTTTGTTATTTTTGTTTGTTTTTGTTTTATTTTGTTGTTTTAATAAATAAATAAATTATTAATAAATATCTTTAATAAATAAGTTAATAAATACAAATTAATAAATACACAATATAAATACATACATTATAATAATAAATAATTCATAACTTAATAAATATACAATAAATAAATAAATAAATATAAAAACAAAAACACAATTCATATGGGGACGGTTGGACCACTGTCCAATATGAGCCGTGCCGGAGGGTCAGCGACCCCTCTTACCCGAAGGGTTTAAAGGTGGGCCTTTTTCGCCTTGGAGGGATGGCCCGTGCACCTTCCCTTCCTTCGGGAGAGATGGGTTCCTACAATCCTCAACCCCTAACCTAACTCAACCCTAACCCTAACCTTTGCCCTATAAACCATACTTACCATGCCATCATATTTTACCATAAATACATACTTACCTGGAATAAAAACAATAAACCATACTTACCTTTAATACACCTCATACAATAAATTCCTTACTTACCATTACATACAATTTAAAAACAATAAATACTTACCTGATGGAGTGGACGACAGTTCGTTTCACAATAGCGCCGTCAGCAACCCGCCCCAACAGCAGGACAGAAAGCAGGACCAGGGTTTTGGGAGGGTCGGCAGGGGATGGAAGTGCTCGGGCCTTCTCCGGAAGGAGGAGGCCCTTGCCCAATGCTCCTAACCCCTAGCCTAACCCCAACCCTTCTTCTAACCCTAACTAACCCTAACCCTAACCCTAACCCTAACTCCTAACTTCTTCTTCAACCTAACCCCTAACCCCTAACCTAACCTAACCCTAACCCTAACCCTAATTCCTAACCCTAACCCTACGCCACGGGAGGGAGCCCTACAATCAGCGGAGGGTTCCAGTGGAGAGATGGCTGTGGGATGGACAGCGCCTTTTCTGGCCCCTCCCAGAGGGGTTGGAACCTTCTCCCTCAACCTAACCCTTTACCTAACCCTAACCCCTAACTCCTGTTTTGTATTGTTTTGGAAATATGAACTGATGTTTTATTCAAATTCGTAAATCAATAAATGACATAGGGTTTTAAGTTCCATATCTTTTACTACGAACATAATTGACACGTGATTCTTGGTGGCTATCTGGGGTTGGACTGACCTCCCGGCTTAGATCCGTCAACTTTGGTGACTATGACGCCCACCTAGGTGAAAAAAGTTACTACCTTAAAAGGGCATGTTGTATCAACTCCAAATGGCCTGAAACGTGTTCAAACCACTTTCTGGGAGGTGATTTTTTCGGAAAACACTCAACGAATCTCCCATTGAAATAGAATAGCGAAATTCAAACGCAAATGCTCATGCGAGGAACGGTAGATCCTACGTGGACCTGGAACCTTGATCTGGTTTCTGCTTATAATTCGCCGCTTCAACACACTGGTACCATCCCCAGTCTCTCTACGGACCTACGGTTCCCGAGATATGGCTATTTCCGGTATAACTCCGGAACCGGAAGTGACATCATCCACGTAACTCACGTCACAGGTAGGTACACGCCTCATACACATGAGTACAAAATTTCAAGTCATAACTCATTCCACCATGGAGATGTGGACATTTTAGAGGATGGGAATTTCGATGCGTGGTTGGTTACCCTGTACTCTAACCCTAACCCTAACCCTCAACCCTAACCTCTTCTCCTAACCCTAACCCTTGGATCCGTCTGACATAATTCGGCCATGCTGAACATTAACTGGTACCATCCTCGAAAGTCTCTACGACCCTACGGTTCCCGAGATATGGCTCTTTCCGGTATAACTCCGGAACCGGAAGTATGACACCATCATCACGTAACTCATGTCACACGTAGGTACACACCTCAATATTGCTGTGTACAAAATTTCAAGTCTATAACTCATTCTCCATCGTGGAGATATGGACATTTTAGAGGATCGGGAATTTCCCGATCGTGGAGCATACTCTATGTACCTAACCTAGCCCCTAACCCTAACCTCAACCCCCCTAACCCTAACCCTAACCCTAACCCTAACTCCCAACTCCCCTAACCCTAACCCTAACCCTAACCTAACTCTAACCTAACTCCTAACCTTAACCTCTCCTTCGGGAGAGAACTCTCTTCCTTAACCTTAACCTCAACCCTAACTCCTAACCTAACCCTTTTTGAACCCCCACCCACCTTCCTTCGGTGGGTGGGAACAACTAAGGGCCAGGGGGCTCACCCAAAGCACACCCTGTTGCAGAGAGTACAGAGTTACTCCCTTAAGGAGTAACTCTTTTTTTTCCCAAACCTAACCCCTAACCCTAACCTTTAACCCTAACCCCTAACCCCTAACCCCTAACCCTCAGGGTGGATTTTAATTTCTAACCCTAACCCTAACCCTAACTCCTAACCTTTTTTTCCCAAACTCTAACCTCAACTCAACTCCTAACCCTTAACCCTAAACCCTTCCTATTTTGACAGTATGTACATCTGACCCTAAGCCTAAGCCCTAAACCTAACCAAATTTGGACCCCTCGCCTAAACAGAACCAATTGATCTATTGCCTAAATCCTAACCAATTTGTTACTCTAAATTAACCCTTAATTGGACTACATCCTAACCACTAACTAACCCTAATCCTAACCTTAACCCCTAACCCTATACCTCCTAATTAGAATCCCTGACCCTGTTCCTAGCCCCATAATCCAACCCTTAACCCTAATTTTATCCTCAGTATTTAATCCCTAAATCTGATCAAAGCCCAGTTGTCTGTCTAAAGCTATCACTCATGCCAGTCCCACAGAAAAAGAGGCCGCTGTAAGTGGACAGTTGAGCCAATATATTTATTGAATCGCATATTAAGCGCACATATGGAGATGGGGGTATCCTTTAGGGCATCGAGAAGAGCAAGAAGACACATCGGAGTGGATGACCATGGACCTGGAGGAGAGCGAAAGGAGAAGATTAGTGGAGTAAAGGAGAGGAGTGGGAAGGACAGAGGAAAAGAAGACAAGGGAGGTAGAGAAGATGGGAAGGGAAAGGAAATAGGGATGAAGAGAGAGGAAAAGGAAGAGGATAGAAGAAAAGAAACCACTTACCTGATTGGAGAACCTAGAAAAGAAAAGAAAAAACCACTTACCTGGGAAACCTGTGAAAAGAGGAACAAACAATCTCGACAAACAAGATTACGACCAACAAATACTTCTCACTCTATACTTACCTAATTGGATCCCCTGTAAAGAAAAAGAAAGAAATTATTGAACAATTCGATAAAATCAATACCAATTGAATAAGACTTACTCCTCGATGTTTGAGTTATGTAAGAGGCCCCATATTAGGGGTCCAGTACTCTCTATGACAGGAACCTGTCTTCCCACCTGAGGAAAACGTAAACAATCCCCATCTTAGAGAATACGTAGTAGATGACGGGGTGGTGTCTATTACAGGTACAAATTAATTCATAAAAAAACTATATACAGTCATACATAATTAAAAAACCTATTAAATTTTTACTAAATTACTTACTCAAGCGTCCTGGAGCACCCACGTTAAACTGCATCCTGAAACAAAAATTGAGAAAATTCCATTAAACCTATCAATTGACACATTCTAAACTCATATTCGGATAAAAAACAATTTGGCGATTTAATTAGAGAACACATAGGAGAGTGCAAGCAGTGCACGGACTCCACCAGCGGCGACAGGCCATACGAGGCAAAGTCGAGCTCTTGACGGCCAGCGCCTGAGGAAGGCCGGTTAAGGCCGAAAGCGTTCTACAAAAAGGCGCCCCTCGCTAGCAAAAACACGCTTAAGTGTAAATTTTTGGAGAAAACCCACCACCTCGGGTGGTGGACAAACCTTTGGGCTGGGGGGCTCACCGAGGATCCCACTCTCTGCAGAGAGTGCAATCGATTACTCTTAGGGAGTACACCTTTATTCCTAACCCTAACCCTAACTCCCTAACCCTAAACTCAAGGGCTGGGGAGCCCACCTGGATCACACTCTGATGCAGAGAGGTGCACCAGGTTTTCTCTCTTTTAGAGAAAACTCTTTTTCTAAACCTAACTCTAACCCTAATTTTTTGAGCAAAGCTAATGCCATTTTAGGCAGCTCTACTGCTCCCAAGACAACCAGCGCCTGATGAAGACCTTATGAAGGTCGAAAACGCGTTCTTGTATCGCTGTCTTCTCGTGATCTAAAAACACAATGATGTGTAATTTTTGAAACCTCACCACCTTAGGGTGGTGGAAAAACTCAGGGCTGGGGGCTCCACCTGGATCATACACTCTCTCGAAAGAGTGCACCAGGTTTTCTCTGAGGAGAAACCTTTTTTTCCTAAACCTAACCCTAACCCTACCTAAAGCGGCATAAGTTGTATCAACTCCAAATGGCCTGAAACGTGCCCAAACCACTCTGAAAGGTGATTTTTCGGAAAACACTTGCCTCAACGAATCTGCCATTGAAATGAATAGCGAAATTCAAACGCAAATATCGCGAGAACGGTAAGTCCACCGACCTTGGAACCTTGATCCGTCTGACATAATTCGGCCATACTGAACCTGGTGCTGTCCCAGTCTCTCGACCTACGGTTCCCGAGATATGGCTATTTCCGGTATAACTCCGGAACCGGAAGTGACATCATCACGTAACTCACGTCACAGGTAGGTACACGCCTCATACACATGTACAAAATTTCAAGTCTATAACTCATTCCACCGTGGAGATATCGACATTTTAGAGGATCGGGAATTTCCGATCGTGGTTATTACCCTGTGCCTAACCCTAACCCTAACCTAACCTGCTACCTAACCTAACCTGCCTAACCCTACCTGGCCTGGCCTAACCTGGCCTGGCCCTGGCCCCTGGCTGGCCTAACCCTGCGCCCTGGCCCTGACCTGGCCTGGCCTAACCTGGCCTAGCCCGCCTGGCCACTAACCCTGGCCCTGAGCCCTAGACCCTGAACCTTTTGGCCCAGCTGGCCTGGCCGCCTAGCCCTGGCCTAACTCCTAAGCCCTGCCTGCAACCCTGACCTAACCCTGCACCTAACCCTAACCCCTAACCCTACCTAAACCTAACCACTTTGCTAACCCTACCTAAACCTAACCACTATCTTTACTAATCCTAACCCTAACCACTCTTCTGGCCTAAACTTAACCACTTTCTTCTATACCTAAACCTAACCACTATTCTTAACTCTAACCCTAACCACTATCCTAAACCTAACCCTAAACTCTTTCTTCTTGCCTAAACTTAACCACTATTCTTATACCTAACCACTATTCTATTCTATTCTAGACTTCTCTATCATTTCATTCTTTCATAAAAAATAAAAAATAAAAAATGATTAAAAATTAAAAGTTATAAAAAATTATAAAATTAAAAACTGTTAAAAGTACAAAAAAGATAAAAACTATTAAAAACTATTGTAAAAACATTAAAATTGTTAAGATTTAAAACCGTTAAATAAAGAGAGCAAATATTTTATTTATTAAAGTGTTAAAATCATTTATTTTAATATGTTAAAAAAGCGTTAAATAGCGTTAATAAAAAGCGTTAAAAAAACCGTTTATTTAAAAAGCGTTAAAAACGGATTCATTAATAAAAAGCGTTTGGAGCAGGAGGTTATAAATAGAGGAAACTCGGCCTCCTGCGCCATTTCTCTTCTAGCTCTCGAGAGCAAGCATCAACGTGTTGTGTGTGCCCACACCTGAAGAAGACCAATTTAAAAGGTCAGCATTAGAGTGTATTTCTTTGTTTATTTTGGCACACCTTCCTTAGTTGTTTGTTGTTTTGTTTTTTGTTTGTTTTATTAATAGATATATTTTGATTGATTAATAAATAAGCAAACTAAATAATAATAAATAACTAATAAAGTACTGTTACATTATTGAACACATACTAATAAATAATAAATACATTCATATTATATATACTTACCTTAAAAATACTTACCATTAATATGCTTACCAAATCATCCTACTTACCATAATACATACTCACCTGAAATCTAAAAACAATAAACCATACTTACCATACCATCATACTTACCATAAATACATACTTACCTGGAATAAAAAACAATAAACCATACTTACCTTTAATACACTCATACAATAAATTCATACCCACCATTACATACAATTTAAAACAATAAATACTTACCTGATGTGGTGGGCGACAGTTCGTTCTGACAAAGCAGCGCCAGCAACTTCCCGCCCCCAACAGCAGGACAGAAGCATGGGACCAGGGTTTCGGGAGGGTCGGCGGGGGGATGGAGAGTGCTCTGGCCTTCTCCGGGAAGGAGGCCCCTTTACTATCCCTATCCAAGCCTAACCCTAACCCTAACTAACCCTAACCCCCTAACCTAATCCCTAACCCTAACCTAACCCTAACTCCTAACCTAACCCAACTCCTTAACCCCTAACCTACCTAACCCTAACTCCTAACCCTAACCTAACCCCTACCCTAACGGCCTGACCGGAGGAGCCCTACAATCAGCGGAGGTTCAGTGGAGAAGATGATGGCTATGGGGGATGGACAGCGCCTTTTCTGGCCTCCCAGAGGGGTTGGGAGACCCTCCTCAACCTAACCCTTTACCTAACCCTAACCCCTAACCCTGTTTTGTATTGTTTTGGAAATATGAACTGATGTTTATTCAAATTCAAAATCA
This sequence comes from Thamnaconus septentrionalis, assembly GCA_009823395.1. Taxonomy (NCBI): domain Eukaryota; kingdom Metazoa; phylum Chordata; class Actinopteri; order Tetraodontiformes; family Monacanthidae; genus Thamnaconus; species Thamnaconus septentrionalis. Next base: position 34,741,023 of record CM020501.1, on the reverse strand, counting down.
ATAAATGAGCATAGGTTTTAAGTTCCATATCTTTGGCTAGAACATAATTGACGGAGACGTGATTCTTGTACATCTGGGGTTGGACTGACCTCCGAAGCCGTCCGTCAACTTTATGTGTGACTATAGCGCCACCTAGGTGAAAAAGTTACTACCTAAAAGGGCATGTTGTATCAACTCCAAATGGCCTGAAACGTGCTCCAAACCACTTTCTGGGAGGTGATTTTTCGGGAAAAACACTCATGAATCTCCCATTGAAATGAATAGCGAAATTCAAGCGCTTAAATATCGCGAGAACGGTAAGTCCCTCACGACCTTGGAACCTTGATCCGTCTGCCATAATTCGCAGCCATGCCGGAATAACACTAGTACCATCCCGAGTCTCTCGACCTCACGGTTCCCGAGATATGGCTATTTCCGGTATAACTCCGGAACCGGAAGTGACATCATCACGTAACTCACGTCACAGGTAGGTACACGCCTCATACACATGAGTACAAAATTTCAAGTCTATAACTCATTCCACCATGGAGATGTGGACATTTTAGAGGATAAAGAATTTCCGATCGGTGGTTAATACCCTAACCTTAACCTAACCCTAAGCTAACTATTAACCCTAACCCCTAACCCTAACCTAACCCTAACCTAACCCTAACCTATTTCAAACCCCCACCACCTTAGGGTGGTGAACTATAAGGGCTTGAAGGCCTACCGGAACACACTCTCCCAGCGGAGAGTGCACAGGAGTTCTCCAGTGGAAATACCTTTTTTTTCCCTAACCTAACCTAACCTAACCTAACCTAACCCTAACCCTAATATTAACCCTAATTGGACTACAACTAACCACGACCTGATCCTAACCCTAAGCATAACCCCCTAACCCCCTACTTACGAATTAGAAGTCCTGACCCTGTATCTAACCCCTTTATCCAACACATAACCTAATCTTAGCCCATATTTAATCCCTAAATCATTTTAGGAAACCCATTTGTCTGTCTAAAAGCTATGTCTCATGTGTGTTTACACAAGAAAGAGAGGCAGCTGTTTGAAGGATGCAGTTGAGCCGTTATATTTTATTACCACATAAAGAGCGCACATATATGGGGATGGGAAATTGATGGTAAGACATCAGTACAGCAGAGAAGACACAATGGAGTGGATGGACCCTGTGGACCTGGAGGAGAAGAAAGGAGAAGATTGAGTGGAGTAAAGAGAGAGGAGCAGGGAAGAACCAAGAGAAAAGAAGACAAAGGGAGGAAGAGAAGATGGGAAGGGAAAGGAAGAAGGGATGAAGGAGAGAGAAGGGAAGAGGATAGAGAAGAAAAAAGAAGAAGAAGAGCCTGCTTACCTAAACCACTTACCTGATTGGAAGACCTGCAAAGAAGAGAAAGGACAATTGGACAAACAAAATTGCTTACCTTATATACTTACCTAAGTGGAACCCCTGTGGAAAAAGAAAGAACAACAATTAATAAAACATTCGAGACAACAAATACCAATTTGAAAAAGAAGACCTACCTCGATGGCTGAGTTTGACATAAGGGCCCCATATTAGGGGTCCAGCACTCTGTGGATGACAGGACAAGTCTTCCCACCTGAGGGGAAGCAGCGTAGAAATCCCATATTAGGGAAATCATTAGTAGATGACGATGAGTTGCCCTATTACAGGTACAAATTAACAAATTATATACATAGTCACTCCTAAATTAAACATTCATAACAAATTTTTACTTACACCTGCGTCCTGGACGTGACCGTTAAACTGCAACCTGAAAAAACAATTAGGAAAAAACGATTAATTGGACATTCTAAAACTTCTAAAACTAAAACAATTTTTGGACAATTTTAAGGGAGGGAGGTGCAGCTTGAGCACGGGCCTCTGAAGAGCAACATGCCATATCGGGCAGGTTGTCTCCGGCGACAGCCAGCGCCTGAGGAAGGCCAAAGCAACAGGCCGAAAGCGTTGCGTAAAGCCCGTCTGTCGCTATAGCTTTATGTAGTGCAATTTTTTGAACCCCCACCACCTTAGGGTGGTGGAACAACTAAGAACTGGGGGGCCCACCCAAAAGCACACCCTGTTTGCAGAAAGTGCACAGGGTGCTCCTTAGGGAGTAACTCTTTTTCCCAAACCTAACCTAACCTAACCCTAACCCTAACTTCTAACCCTACCCTACCCCTAACCTAACCCTAACCCTAGCCGACCTTTTGCCTTGACCTTCAGGCGTGAAAGTCTAATTTTTTTGAATCTTGCCCACTATCTCCGGATGGTGGGTTCACCAAAGTATGAATTGGGACAAACTTGAGGACACTTACTGAGAAGTGAGTGCACTAGGATCCATCCCAGGAATAGGGTGGATTCATAATTCCTATACCTAGCACCTTGCCGGCACTGGCAGGGGTGGCCTAGAGAGTGAGGACCCGCGGATTTTATTTGAGCCTTAAGCCCTTTAGCTAACCTGAACCTATGCTTACCCTAAAACCGCCACCTCTCTCTACTACACCTAAGCAGAACCTATTCGAGACAATACCTAAACTTAACCCATAATTGGATGTTTTGACTAACCACTAGAGGTGAGTCTAGGCTAGCCTAACCTAACCCTAACCCTAACCCCTCGACAAACCCGATAAACCTGGGCCCTGACCCTGGGCCTGACCCTACTCCTCTTCGGAGGTGAGTGGGAATGACGGCCTAGGAGTTTGGGGACTAAGGAGAAGGGGAAGAGGGAGTTGGGAGAGATGAGGGAGGGATGGGATGGACGGAATTCTAACCCTATTCACTATAATTGGCCTATAATTTGGACCATTTAAAACTTTATATTAAGATCATTTTCGGACACTGTCCCTAGCCTGTTTTATACCTAAGTTTCTGACTACGGCGATGCTGTGAATTCGTTCTGATCTTGTTTTACCAAACCCATTATCCTAAGCTATTTAAAGAGACCCCTGAGGAAATAATGCCAGGAGAGTCAATTCATTGGAGGCCCCTGAAGAAAATTCCAGGTGAGCCACTTTTGTTCCAGAATAACCCCTAAGGGAGGATCCCAGTATAGCCACTTTATTTGAGAAAAGCTAGAAATGGAGGAGGAAAAAAGCAGGAAAAGGAGGGGAAGAATGCCAGCTGAGGAAAAGCGAAGGAAAGAAAGAGGGATAGAGAAAGAAGAAGAAAAGAGATGCTTACACTTGCGTCCTGGGCAAGGGCCGTTAAACTGCAACCTAAAAAGAAAGAAAAAAGAAGAGTTAAGAAGAATAGGAAAAATTAACCACTTACCTGGATTCAGCGACCTAAAAAGAAGAAAAAATTAATACAAAAGATAGCTCATAAAGAGAGAAAAGAAAACACTTACCTGGTAGAGAGACATAGAAGATGAAAGGTAGATGTCTTGGCCCCCAAATATGGCAGTAAAGGCGCAAAACCGCCACTCTGCTCAAGGTGGGATTACAGCGCCTGAAGAAGGCCAATTTATGGCCCGAAGCGTCGCGACCTGGCCGACCGACACCGCATGACCTTCAGGCATTGAAAGTCTAATTTTTGAATCTTTGCCCACTATCTCCGGATGGTGGGTTCTAGTGTCGTTAAGGACAGGCTTGGAGACACTTTCACGGGAAGTGAGTGCGCCAGGATCATCCCCGGAGGCTCGGGGTGGATTCGCAATTCCTATACCTAACCTTGCCGGCACTGTCAGGAATTGGCCTAAAGCGAGGACCACAGGTTTTGTTGAGCCTTAAGCGCTTTAGCTAACCTGAACCTATACTAACACCTAAGCCTAACCACTCTCTCTACTACACTAAACAAGAACCTGTTAAGAACCAATGCCTAAACTTGACGCATAATTGGATGTTTTGACTAACCACTAAATTGGAGGTCTGGCCCTAACCCTAACCCCTAACCTAACACTAACCCCTCGACAAACACCAGGTACCTGGGCCCTGACCCTGGGCCTGACCCTACTCCTCTTGGGAGGTAGTGAGAATAAGCCCGGCCCACGGGTTGAGGACTGAAGGAAGAGGTTTGGAGAGAGATGAGGGGAGGAGTGGAGTTGAACAGCGATTCTAACCCTATTCACTATAATTAGCCTATAATTTGGACCATTTAAAAACTTATATTAAGATCATTTGTTTCGGACACTGTCCCTAGCCTATTTTATACCTAAGTTCTATTTCGGTGATGCTGTGAACCCGTTCCTGATCTTGTTTTACCAAACCCATTATCTCGCTATTTGCAAGAGACCCCTGAGGAAATAATGCCAGGAGAGTCAGATTAATTTAAACCCCTGAAGAAATTCCAGGTGAGCCACTTTATTCAGAATAACCCCTAAGGAGGATCCAGTATAGCTTCACTTTATTTGAGAAAAGCTAGAAATGGAGGAGGAAAAAGCAGGAAAAGGAGGGAAGAATGCCAGCTGAGGAAAGAAGCGAAGGAAAGAAGAGGGATGAGAAAGAAGAAAGAAAGAATACTTACACTTGCCGTCCTGGGCAAGGCGTTGAAACTGCAATGACCTAAAGAAGAAAAGAAGGGGGTTAGAAGAAGAATAGGAAAAATTAACCACACTTACCTGGATTCGCATGACCTAAAGAGAGAAGAGAAAAAATTAATACAAAGATAGCTCATAAAAGAAAAGAAAAACACTTACCTGGTGAGAACATAGAAGATGAAGGGAGTAGATGCTTGGCCCCAAATATGGCAGTAAAGGCGCCAAACCATACCACTCTGCTCCAAGGTCGGTTACAGGCGCCTGAAGAGAGCCAGACTATGGCGAAGCGTCATGATCTAACCCGACCTTTACTTGACTACTCAGGCAGTGAAAAGTCTAATTTTTTGAATCTTGCCCACACTATCTCCGGATGGTGGGTTTCTAGTCAATCGTTAGGACAAACTTAGGGAGGCACTTTCTGAAGAAGTGAGTGCGCTAGGATCCATCCCAGGCTCAGGGTGGATTCACCGAATTCCTATACCTAACCTTGCGGCACTGTCAAAATTGTGGCCTAAGTGAGGACCGCGAGGATTTACCTGTTGAGCCCATGAGCCCGCACAGCTAACCTGAACCTAATAACACCTAAACCTAACCACTCTCTCTACTACACCCTAAACAGAACCTGTCGGAATTAATACCTAAACTTAACCCATAATTGGATGTTTTGACTAACCACTAAATTGGAGGTCCTGGCCTAACCCCTAACCTAACCTAACCCTAACCCTCGACAAACCCGATAAACCTGGGCCTGACCTGGGCCTGACCCTACTCACTCTTAGGAGGTAGTAGAAGATAATGACCCTATAGGGTTGGGGACTGGGGAAGGGAAGAGTTGCGGGAGAGATAGAGGAGGGGGATGGAGATTGAACAACGAATTCTAACCCCTATTCACTATAATTAGCCTATAATTTGAACCATTTAAAACTTACTTATATTAAGATCATTTTTCGGACACTGTCCCTAGCCCTATTTTATACCTAGGATTCTATTTCGTGATGCTGTGAACCCGTTCCTGATCTTGTTTTACCAAACCCATTATCTCGCTATTTAAGAGACCCTGAGAGAATAATGCCAGGAGAGTCAATTCATTCAGGCCCCTGAAGAAAATTCAGGTGAGCCACTTTATTCAGAATAACCCCTAAGGAGGATCCAGTATAGCCACTTTATTTGAGAAAAGCTAGAAATGGAGGAGGGAAAAAGCAGGAAAAGAGGAGGAAGAATGCCAACTGAGGAAGAGCGAGAAGGAAAGAAAGAGGGATAGAGAAGAAGAAGAAGAGATACTTTACTTGAGTCCCTGGGCAAGGCGTTAAACTGCAACCTAAAAAGAAGAAAAGAAGGGTTAGAAGAAGAATAGGAAAAATTAACCACTTACCTGGATTCCATGACCTAAAAGAGAAGAAAAAAATTAATACAAAAAGATAGCTCATAAAAGAGAAAAACACTTACCTGGTAGGGAACATAGAAGATGAAAGGTAGATGCTTGGCCCCAAATAGCGAGTAAAAGGCGCCAAACCGCCACTCTGCTCAAGGTCGGATTACAGCGCCTGAAGAAGGCCAGACTATGGCCCGGCTTGTTCGCTGACCTGGCCGACCTTTATGACCTTCAGGCGTGAAAGAGTCTAATTTTTGAATCTTGCCCACTATCTCCGGATGGTGGGTTCTAGTGTCGTTGGGACAAACTTAGGAGACACTTTCTGAGGTAGTGGTGCACTAGGATCCATCCCAGGCTCAGGGTGGATTCATAATTCCCTATACCTAACCTTGCGGCACTGTCAAATTGGCCCTAAGTGAGGGACCACCGGATTTTTTGTTGGTGCCTTAAGCCCTTTAGCTAACCTGAACCTGCTTACCCCTAAACCTAACCCTCTCTCTACTACCACCTAAACAGAACCTATTGAACCCAATACCTCAGCTTAACCCATAATTGGATGTTTTGACTAACCACTAAATTGGAGGTCTAGCCTAACCCCTAACCTAACCTAACCTAACCCTCGACAAACCGATAAACCTGGGCCCCTGACCCTGGGCCTGACCTCCTCTCTTCGGAGGTAGTGGGAATAGCCCCAGCCGTAGGGTTGGGGACTGTAGAGAAGGAGAAGAGGGTTGGGAGAGAGAGATGAGGAGGATGGAGTTGGACAATGGAATTCTAACCCTATTCACTATAATTAGCCTATAATTTGGACCATTTAAAAACTTATATTAAGATCATTTTTCGGACACTGTCCTAGCCCTGTTTATACCTAAGTTCTGACTTCGGCGATGCTGTGAACCCGTTCCTGATCTTGTTTACTAGGAAACCCATTATCTCGCTATTTAAAGAGACCCTGAAATAATGCCAGGAGAGTCAATTCATTAGGCCCTGAAGAAAATTCCAGGTGAGTACACTTTATTCAGAATAACCCCTAAGGAGGATCCAGTATAGCCACTTTGTTGAGAAAAGCTAGAAATGGAGGAGGAAAAAGCAGGAAAAGGAGGAAGAATGCCAACTGAGGAAGAAACGAAGGAAAGAAAGAGGGATAGAGAAAGAAGAAGAAAGAGATACTTACACGCCAAGTCCTGGGCAAGGCGTTAAACTGCAACCTAAAAAGAAGAAAGAAGAGAGGGTTAGAAGAAGAATAGGAAAAATTAACCTTACCTGGATTCATGACCTAAAAAGAGAGAAGAGAAAAAATTAATACAAAGATAGCTCATAAAAAGAAAGAAAAACACTTACCTGGTAGGGAACATAGAAGATGAAAAGGTGGTCTTGGCCCCAAATAGCGGTAAAGGCGCCAAACCCGCCACTCTGCTCAAGGTCGGGTTACAGGCGCCTGAAGAAGGCCAGACTATGGCGAAGCGTCGCGACCTGGCGACCTTTTATACCTTCAGGCGTGAAAGTCTAATTTTTGAATCTTGCCCACTATCTCGGATGGTGGGTTCTAGTAATCCGTTGGGACAAACTTAGGAGACACTTTCTGAGAAGTGGTGCACTAGGATCCATCCAGGCTCAGGGTGGATTCATAATTTCTATATACCTAACCTTGCGGCACTGTCAGAATTGGCCTAAGTGAGGACCCGCGGATTTTTGTTGAGCCTTAAGCCCTTTAGCTAACCTGAACCTATGCTTACCCTAAACCTAACTCACTCTACTACACCCTAAACAGAACCTATTTGGAACCAATACCTAAACTTAACCCATAATTGGATGTTTGACTAACCACTAAATTGGAGGTCTAGCCCTAACCTAACCTAACCTAACCTAACCCTCGACAAACCCGATAAACCTGGGCCCTGACCCTGGGCCTGACCCTACTCTCTTGGAGGTAGTGGGAATGGTGACCTAGGGTTGGGGACTGGGGAAAGGGAAGAAGGGTTGGGAGAGAATGAGGGAGGGGGATGGGATGGACAGCGAATTCTAACCCTATTCACTATAATTAGCCTATAATTTGGACCATTTAAAAACTTATATTAAGATCATTTTCGGACACTGTCCCTAGCCCTGTTATTTTATACCTAAGTTCTGACTCAGCGATGCTGTGAACCCCGTTTCTGATCTTGTTTTACCAAACCCATTATCTCGCTATTTAAAGAGACCCTGAGGAAATAATGCCAGGAGAGTCAATTCATTGGGCCCTGAAGAAAATTCAGGGTGAGCCACTTTATTCAAGAATAACTAAGGAGGATCCAGTATAGCCCACTTTATTTGAAAAAGCTAGAAATGGAGGAGGAAAAAGCAGGAAAGGAGGGAAGAATGCCAACTGAGGAAGAGCGAGAAGGAAAGAAGAGGGATGAGAGAGAAAGAAAGAAGAGATACTTACACACGCCGTCCTGGGCAAGGCGTTAAACTGCAACCTAAAAAGAAGAAAAAGAAGGGGTTAGAAGAAGAATAGGAAAAATTAACCACTTACCTGGATTCCGCGACCTAAAGAGAAGAAAAAATTAATACAAGATAGCTCATAAAAGAAAGAAAAACACTTACCTGGTAGGGAACATAGAAGATGAAAGGTAGATGCTTGGCTGGAAATAGCAGTAAAGGCGCAAAGCCGCCACTCTGCTCAAGGTCGGTTACAGGCGCCTGAAGAAGGCCAGACTATGGCGAAGCGTCGCTGGATGACCTGGCCGACCCTTTTACATGACCTTCAGGCGTAGAAAGTCTAATTTTTGAATCTTGCCCACTATCTCCGGATGGTGGGTTCTAGTGTCCCGTTGGGACAAACTTAGGAGACACTTTCTGAGAAGTGAGTGCACTAGGATCCATCCCAGGCTCAGGGTGGATTCATAATTCCTATACCTAACCTTGCGGCACTGTCAGAATTGGCCTAAGTGAGGACCACGGATTTTGTTGAGCCTTAAGCCCTTTAGCTAACCTGAACCTATGCTTACCCTAAGCCTAACCACTCTCTCTACTACACCTAAACAGAACCTGTTAGGAACCAATACCTAAAACTTAACCCATAATTGGATGTTTTGACTAACCCACTAAATTGGAGGTCTAGCCCTAACCTAACCCTAACCTAACCCCTAACCCTCGACAAACCGATAAACCTGGGCCTGACCTGGGCCTGACCCTACTCCTCTTCGGAGGTAGTGGGAATATGACCTAGGGTTGGGGACTGGGGGAAGGGGAAGAGGTTAGGAGGATAGAGGGGAGGGGGATGGGTTGGACAGCGGAATTCTAACCCTATTCACTATAATTAGCCTATAATTTGGACCATTTAAAAACTTATATTAAAGATCATTTCGGGACACTGTCCTAGCCCTGTTTTATACCTAAGTTCTGACTCGTGATGCTGTGAACCCGTTCACTGATCTTGTTTTACCAAACCCATTATCTCGCTATTTAAGAGGTTCCCTGAAGGAAATAATGCCAGGAGGTCAATTCATTGTTAGGCCCCTGAGAAGAAAATTCCAGGTGAGCCACTTTATTCAGAATAACCCTAAGGAGGATCCAGTATAGCCACTTTATTTGAGAAAAGCTAGAAATGGAGGAGGAAAAGCAGGAAAAGGAGGGAAGAATGCCAACTGAGGAAGAAGCAGAAGGAAAGAAAAGAGGATAGAGAAAGAAGAAGAAAAGAGATACTTACCGCCGTCCTGGGCAAGAGCGTTAAACTGCAACCTAAAAGAAGAAAAGAAGGGGTTAGAAGAATAGGAAAAATTAACCACTTACCTGGATTCCGCGACCTAAAGAGAGAAGAAAAAATTAATACAAAGATAGCTCATAAAAGAAAAGAAAAACACTTACCTGGTAGAGACATAGAAGATGGAAGGTAGATGCTTGGCCCAAATAGCGAGTAAAGGCGCAAACCCGCCACTCTGCTCAAGGTCGGTTACCGGGCGCCTGAAGAAGGCCAGACTATGGCGAGAAAGCAGTCGCGACCTGGCCGACCTTTATGACACTCAGAGCGTGAAAGTCTAATTTTTGAATCTTGCCCACTATCTCCGGATGGTGGGTTCTAGTGTCCGTTGGGACAAACTTAGGAGACACTTTCTGAGGAAGTGAGTGCACTAGGATCCATCCCAGGCTCAGGGTGGATTCATAATTCCTATACCTAACCCTAACCCTAACCCTAACCCTAACCCTAACCCTAACCCCTAACCCTCTCCTCCAGCTCTCGGGGGTGCAGCAGCTTTTGGTGTGCCAGTGCAGCCTGGTGAAGGCCAATTGGGTGGCCCGAGCGTCGTTACTTGTTTATTTATTTTGGCACACCTTCTTTTTGTTGTTTATTTTTAATTTGATTTCTTTCTTTTATTAATAAATACATTATTGATAAATAAATAAATTAATAAATAATAATAAATAATCAATAAATAAATAAATAAATAATAAATAATCTATAATAAATACTAATAAATAATAAATACATTCATACTATAAATACATTCATACAAATAAATACATACATACAATTCATGACTTGGGCCGGAGGTCCGCTACGGCTTAGCGCCCGTCAGCAAGGGCCCGCCCCAAAGAGGATCAGGGTTACGGGGAGGCGGCAGGGGAATGGAAGTGCTCGGGCCTTCTCCGGAAGGGAAGGCCCTTTTTCCCTAACCCTAACCTAACCCCTAACCCTAACCCTAACCCTCTAACCCTAACCTAACCCTAACCCTAACCCTAACCCCTAACGCCCAACCCTAACCCCTAACTAACCCTACCCTACCTAACGCCCTACCCTAACCCCTAACCTAACCCCTAACCCTAACCCTAACCTTTTGGCTTGACTAAAGCCGCAATAGGCAGTCAAGCTCCCAAGGCGGTCAGCGCCTGAGGAAGGTCAGTATTATGACCGGCGTCGGCGCGTAAACCGTCTTCGCATCTAACACAAGGCGATGTGTAATTTTTGAAACCCCACCACCTTAGGGTGGTGGAAAAACAAGGGCTTGGGGGCCCACCCTGAGCACGCTCTCAGCGGAGAGTGCTCGGGGTTTCTCTTAGGAGAACCTTTTTTTTCCTAAACCTAACCCAGCCAGGTCCCGGAGGGTGTTGTGATGGATGTGGTCCCCCTAGCCCTCTGAGCCCCTTTTTTGCATGTTGTTATTCCCTATTGGATTTGTACACCTACCCCTAACCCTTTACACTAATCCTAACCAATTTGATGGACTGCCTAAACCTAACCAATTTGGAGTTCCGCCTAAACTTAACCAATTCGATGGGCGCCTAAGCTTAACCCCTTTAATTTGGATCTACACCCAACCCTATCTAACCCTAAACAGAACCTAACCCCTTATCAACGCCTAAAACCTAACCCCTATTTGTTTCTATCCACTATCATTAACCTAACTAATTCCCATCACTACCCTGTACTCTTACCTCTTGGTTCCCGATTGGAGACCATTTTGGATTCGGGCCTAATCTAAGCTCATCATCTTTTAATGCACCATCTATTCTGCCATTATCCCATATTTGATAAACCACCGAAGGAAATACCGGAGAGCTCATTTCAAAGAGCCACTGTAGATAAGGATCAGTAGAGCCAATCTTTATTATAGCATATTAGCGCTGGTATGGTATGAAAAAGGCAAAAAGTTGATTGAAGCCATGAAAAGAACCTGGAAAAGAAGAAGGACAATGATTAAGCGGCTAAGGACAAAGGATTCCAAGAAGAGACAGAGGATCAGTTGATGGAAGAAAAAGACTAGAAGAAAGGAAGAACAAAGAACAAGAGGGAGTAAGAAGGCAGGGGAAGAAGAAGGGAGGAAGAAAAGGATAGAGAGGAAAAGGAAGGAGAAAGGAAGAAAAAGAGGACTTACCTTTACTCTCACCTGGACCAGGAACCCTGGAAAAGAAGAAAAGAGGATTAATTAAGTCATCAAAGACACACAAATTACTAATTGGAACACTTACCTCACACCGTCCTGGGCGCGGCGTTAAACTGCAACCTGAAAGAAAAATTTGGACACAAATTGGTCAATTTTTTGAATGGGAGGGAGGTGCAGCATTACACGCAGGGCAATTTTGACGACTAAAGCCATAATCGGCAGTCAAGCTCCCAAGACCGGTCAGCGCCTGAGGAAGGTCAGTATTATGAGCCGAAGCGTCATGGCAATAACCGTCTTCAAGCATCTATTTCTAAGGCGATGTGTAATTTTTTGACCCCACCACCTTAGGGTGGTGGAAAAACTTAAGGGCTTGGGGCCCACCTGAGCACGCTCTCAGCCGGAGAGTGCTCGAGGTTTCTCTTAGGAGAACCTTTTTTTCCTAAACCTAACCCAGCCAGGTCCCGGAGAAGTGTTTGGCGATGGGATGTGGTCCTAGCCTCTGAGCCTTTTGCATGTTGTTATTCCCTATTGGATTGTACACCTACCCTAACCCTTTACACTAATCCTAACCAATTTGATGGACCTGCCTAAACCTAACCAATTTAGGTTCCGCCTAAACTTAACCAATTCGATGGACGCCTAAACTTAACCCCTTTAATTTGGATCTACACCCCAGCCCTATCCTAACCCTAAACAGAGACTAACCCCTTATCAGCGCCTAAAGCCTAACCCCTGTTTGTTTCTATCACTATCATTAACCTAGCTAATTCCCATCCTACCCTGTACTCTTACCTCTTGGTTCCGATTGGAGACCATTTTTTGGATTCGGAGCCTAATCTAAGCTCATCATCTTTTAATGCCATCTATTCTGCCCATTATCCCATATTTGATAAGCCACCGGAAATACAGGAGAGCTCATTTCAAGGCCACTGTAGATGAGGATCAGTGAGAGCCAAATCTTGTTATCGCATATTAAGCGCACAACATGGTATGAAAAGGCAAAAAAGTTGATTGAAGCCATGAGAAAGAACCTGGAAAAAGAAGAAGGACAATGATTAGAAGCTGACTGGGACAAAGTTCAGAAGAGACAGAGGGATCAGTTGATGGAAGAAAAGACTAGAAGAAAGGAAGAACAAAGAACAAGAGGGAGTAAGAAGGCAGGGGAAGAAGAAAGGAGGAAGAAAAGGATAGAGAAAAGGAAGGAGAAAAGGAAAGAAGAGGACTTACCTTTACTCACCTGGACCGGGAACCCTGGAAAAGAAGAAAAAGAGGATTAATTAAGTCATCAAAGACACTAAATTACTAATTGGAACACTTACCTCACCGTCCTGGGCCTGACGTTAAACTGCAACCTGAAAGAAAAATTTGGACACAAATTAGTCAATTTTTGAATGGGAGGAGGTGCAGCATTGCAGGCCAATTTTGGCGACTAAAAAGCCATAATAGACAGTCAAGCTCCCAAGGACGGTCAGCGCCTGGGGAAGGTCAGTATTATGACCGAAGCATCAGCGCGTAAACCGTCTTCGCATCTAACACAAGGCGATGTGTAATTTTTGAAACCCACCACCTTAGGTGGTGGAGGAAGCACTAAGGGCTTGGGGGGCCCACCCTGAGCCACGCTCTCAGCGAGGAGTGCTCGGGGTTTCTCTTAGGAGAACCTTTTTTTTCCCTAAAACCCTAACCCAGCCAGGTCCCGGAGGAATATTTGTGATGGGATGTGGTCCCCCTAGCCCTCTGAGCCCCTTTTTGCATGTTGTTATTCCCTATTGGATTGTACACCTACCCTAACCCTTTACTAATCCCTAAGCAATTTGATGGACCTGCCTAAACCTAACCAATTTTGGGTTCCGCCTAAACTTAACCAATTCGATGGGCCTAAACAACCCCTTGTAATTTGGATCTACACCCAACCCTATCCTAACCCTAAACAGACCTAACCCCTTATCAGCACCTAAACCTAACCCTGTTTGTTTCTATCCCACTATCATTAACCTAGCTAATTCCCATCCTACCCTATTGCTCTTACCTCTTAGTTCCCGATTGGAGACCATTTTTGGATCCAGACCTAATCTAAGCTCATCATCTTTTAATGCCATCTATTCTGCCATTATCCCATATTTGATAAGCCACGAAGGAGAAATACGGGAGAGCTCATTTCAAGGCCACTGTAGATAAGGATCCAATGGAGCCAATCTTTATTATACTATATTAGCGCACAACATGGTATGAAAAAAAGGCAAAAAGTTGAGTTGAAGCCATGAGAAGAACCTGGAAAAGAAGAAGGACAATGATTAGGCGTGGGACAAAGGATTCCAGAAGAGACAGAGGATCAGTTGATGGAAGAAAGACTAGAAGGAAGGAAGAACAAAAGAAGAGGAGGGAGTAAGAAGGCGGGGAAGAAGAAGGAGGAAGAAAAGGATGAGAGGAAAGGAAGGAGAAAGGAAGAAGAGAGGACTTACCTTTACTCACCTGGACTGGGAACCCTGGAAAAGAAAGAAGAAAAAGAGGATTAATTAAGTCATCAAAGACACTAAATTACTAATTGGAACACTTACCTCACCGTCCCCTGGGCACAGCGTTAAACTGCAACCTGAAAAGAAAAATTTGGACACAAATTGGTCAATTTTTTGAATGGGAGAGGAGGTGCAGCACTTGCAGGAGCCAATTACACTGGCGACTAAAGCCACAGCAATGGCAGTCAAGCTCCCAAGGCAGTCAAGCGCCTGAGGAAGGTCAGTATTATGACCCGAAAGCTTGAAATCGCACGCGCATCTCAAACCGTCTTTCACGCATCTAACACAAGGCTGATGTGTAATTTTTGAAAGCCCACCACCTTGACAGGGTGGTGGAAGAAAACAGGGCTTGAGGCCCCACCTGAGCAACGCTCTCAGCGCCGAGTGCTCAAGGTTTCTCAGGAGAACCTTTTTTTTTCCTAAACCTAACCCAGCCAGGTCCCGGAGGGTGTTTGTGATGGGATGTCATGGTCCCCTAGCCCTCTGAGGCCTTTTGCATGTTGTTATTCCCTATTGGATTGTACCACCTAACCCAGCACCACTAATCCCTAACCAATTTTGATGGACCTGCCTAAACCTAACCAATTTGGGTTCCGCCTAAAACTTAACCCCAATTGGAGTGGACGGCCTAAACTTAACCCCGCTAATTTGGATCTACACCAACCCTATCCTAACCCTAAGCAGAACCTAACCCCTTATCAACGCCTAAAACTAACCCCCTGTTTGTTTCTATCCACTATCATTAACCCTAGCTAATTTCATCCTACCTGTACTCTTACCTCTTAGTTTCCGATTGGAGACCATTTTTTGGATTCGGAGCTAATCTAAGCTCATCATCTTTTTTAATGCCATCTATTCTGCCATTATCCCCATATTTGATAAGCCACGAAGGAAATACATGGAGAGCTCATTTCAAGGCCACTGTAGATAAGGATCCAGTAGAGCCAATCTTTGTTATAGCATATTAGCGCACAACATGGTATGAAAAAGCAAAAAAAGTTGATTGAAGCCATGAGAAGAACCTGGAAAAGAAGAAGGACAATGATTAGGCGGCTAAGGACAAAGGATTCAGAAGAGACAGAGGATCAGTTGATGGAAGAAAAGACTAGAAGAAAGGAAGAACAAAAGAACAAGAGGGAGTAAGAAGGCGGGGAAGAAGAAAAGGAGGAAGAAAAGGATAGAGGGAAAGGAGGAGAAAGGAAGAAAGAGGACTTACCTTTACTCACCTGGACCGGGAACCCTGGAAAAGAAGAAAAAGAGGATTAATTAAGTCATCAAGACACTAAATTACTAATTGGAACACTTACCTCACCGTCCTGGGCACGGCGTTAAACTGCAACCTGAAAGAAAAATTTGGACACAAATTAGTCAATTTTTGAATGGGAGGAGGTGCAGCATTGCAGGCCAATTTTTGCAGCGACTAAAGCCGCAATAGGCAGTCAAGCTCCCAAAAGGCAGTCAGCGCCTGAGACAGGTCAGTATTATGACCGAAAGCGTGTCAGCGCGTAGCCGTCTTCGCATCTAACACAAGGCGATGTGTGGTGCGAAACCCACCACCTTAGGGTGGTGGAAAAACTCAGAGCTTGAGGGCCCACCCTGAGCCACGCTCTCAGCGGAGAGTGCTCGAGGTTTCTCTTAGGAGAACCTTTTTTTCCTAAACCTAACCCCAGCCAGGTCCCGGAGGTGTTGTGATGGGATGTGGTCCCCCTAGCCCTCTGGAGCCTTTTTTTTGCATGTTGTTATTCCCTATTGGATTGTACCTACCCCTAACCCTTTACACTAATCCCTAACCAATTTGATGGACCTGCCTAAACCTAAGCAATTTGGAGTTCCGCCTAAACTTAACCAATTCGATGGAGCGCTAAACTTAACCCCTTTAATTTGGATCTACACGCAACCCTATCCTAACTAAACAGAACCTAACCCCTTATCAGCACCTAAACCTAACCCCTGTTTGATGTTTCTATCACTATCATTAACCTAGCTAATTCCCATCCTACCCTGTACTCTTACCTCTTAGTTCCCGATTGGAACCATTTTTGGATTCGGAGCCTAATCTAAACTCATCATCTTTTTAATGCCATCTATTCTGCCATTATCCCATATTTGATAAGCCACCCGAAGAAATACAGGAAAGCTCATTTCAAGGCCACTGTAGATAAGGATCCAGTAGAGCCAATCTTTGTATTCATATTAGCGCACAACATGGTATGAAAAAGGCAAAAGTTGATTGAAGCCATGAGAAGAACCTGGAAAAGAAGAAGAAGGACAATGATTAGAAGCGGCTAGGACAAAGAGTTCCAGAGAGACAGAGGATCAGTTGATGGAAGAAAAGACTAGAAGAAAGGAAGAACAAAGAACAAGAGGGAGTAAGAAGGCGGGGAAGAAGAAAGGAGGAAGAAAAGGATAGAGGAAAAGGAAGGAAAGGAAGAAAAGAGGACACCTTTACTCACCTGGACCGGGAACCCTGGAAAAGAAGAAAAAGAGGATTAATTAAGTCATCAAAGACACTAAATTACTAATTGGAACACTTACCTCACCGTCCTGGGCGCAGCGTTAAACTGCAACCTGAAGAAAAATTTGGACACAAATTAGTCAATTTTTTGAATGGGAGGGAGGTTTGGCATTGCAGGCCAATTTTTGAAGCATTCTAAAGCCATAATAGGCAGTCAAGCTCCCAAAGGCAGTCGCGCCTGAGGAAGGTCAGTATTATGACCCGAAGCGTCGTAGCGTAAGCCGTCTTTGCATCTAACTTACAAGAGCGATGTGTAATTTTTGAAACCCCACCACCTTAGGGTGGTGGAAAAACTCAGAGCTTGGGGCCCACCCTGAGCACGCTCTCAGCGGCGGAGAGTGCTGAGGTTTCTCTCAGGAGAACCTTTTTCCTAAACCTAACCCAGCCAGGTCGGAGAAGGGTGTTGTGATGGGATGTGGTCCCCCTAGCCCTCTGGGCCCCTTTTTGCGTGTTTGTTATTCCTATTGGATTATACACCTACCTAACCCTTTACACTAATCCTGTAACCAATTTTGATGGACCTGCCCTAAACCTAACCAATTTGGGTTCCTTACTAAGCCTTAGTTAGGTCGGTGGGCACTAAACTTAACCCCTTTGGTGGATCTACACCCAACCCTATCCTAACCCTAAACAGGACCCTAACCCCTTATCAACGCCTAAACCTAACCCCTGTTTGTTTCCTCCACTATCATTAACCCTAGCTAATTCCCATCCTACCCTGTACTCTTACCTCTTAGTTCCCGATTGGAGACCATTTTTTTGGATTCGGGCCTAATCTAAGCTCATCATCTTTTTTAATGCCATCTATTCTGCCATTATCCCATATTTGATAAGCCACGAAGAAATACGGAAGCTCATTTCAAAAGGCCACTGTAGATAAGGATCCAGTAGAGGCCAATCTTTATTATCCTTACATATTAGCGCACAACATGAGTATGAAAAAGGCAAAAAAGTTGATTATGAAGCCGTAAAGGGAAGAACCTGGAAAGAAGAAGGACAATGATTAGGCGGCTAAGGACAAAGGATTCAGAAGAGACAGAGGATCAGTTGATGGAAGAAAAGACTAGAAGAAAAGGAAGAACAAAAGAACAAGAGGGAGTAAGAAGGCAGGGAAGAGAAGAGGAGGAAGAAGAAAGGATAGAGGAAAAGGAAGGAGAAAGGAAGAAAAGAGAACTTACCTTTACTCACCTGGACCGGGAACCCTGGAAAAGAAAGAAAAAGAGGATTAATTAAGTCATCAAAGACACTAAAGTACTAGTTGGAACACTTACCTCACCGTCCTGGGCCACTGACGTTAAACTGCAACCACGAAGAAAAGATTTGGACACAAATTAGTCAATTTTTTTGAATATGGGAGGAGGTGCAGCATTGCAGGCCAGTGCAGGCGACTAAAACCATAATAGGCAGTCCAAGCTCCCAAGACGGTCAGCGCCTGAGGGAAGGTCAGTATTATGACCCCGAAGCGTGTCGGCGTAAACTGCGTCTTTAGCATCTAAACACAAAAACTGATGTATAATTTTGAAACCCCACTACCTTAGGGTGGTGGAAAAACAAGGCTTGAGAAGCCCCACCCTGAAAGCACGCTCTCAGCCCGAGGAGAGTGCTCGAGTTTCCTCTTAAGGGAGAACCTTTTTTTCCTAAACCTAGCTTGGCCAGGTCCCGGAGGGGTGTTGTGATGGGATGTGGTCCCCCTAGCCCTCTGAGCCCTTTTTTTGCATGTTGTGTTATTCCTATTGGATTGTACACACCACCCCTAACCCTTTACACTAATCCTAACTTATTTGATGGACCTGCCTAAACCTAAGCAATTTGGAGTTCCTTACCTAAACTTAACCCAATTAGAGTGGGCGCTAAACTTAACCCTTTAATTTGGATCTACACAACCTATCCTAACCCTAAACAGAAGACCTAACACTTATCAAGCCTAAACCTAACCCCTGTTGTTTCTATCCTATCATTAACCTATTTAATTCCCATCTACCTGTACTCTTACCTGGTTCCCGATTGGAACCATTTTTGGATTAGGAGCCTAATCTAAGCTCATCATCTTTTAATGCCATCTATTCTGCCATTTATCCATATTTGATAAGCCACCCGAAGGAAATACCGGGAAGCTCATTTTCAAGGCCACTGTAGATAAGGATCCGAAAGTAGAGGCCAATCTTTATTATAAGCATATTAGCGGCGCACAACATGGTATGAAAAGGCAAAAGTTGATTGAAGCCATGAGAAGAACCTGGAAAAGAAGAAGGACAATGATTAGGCGGCTAGGACAAAAGGATTCAGAAGAGACAGAGGATCAGTTGATGGAAGAAAGACTAGAAGAAAGGAAGAGACAAAGAACAGAGGGAGTAAGAAGGCGGGAAGAAGAAAGGAGGAGAAAAGGATGGGGAAAAGGAAGGAGAAAGGAAGAAAGGACTTACCTTTACTCTGGACCGGGAACCCTGGAAAAGAAAGAAGAGGATTAATTAAGTCATCAAAGACACTAAGTACTAATTGGAACACTTACCTCACCGTCCTGGGCGGCGTTAAACTGCAACCTGAAAGAAAATTTGGACACAAATTGGTCAATTTTTGAATGGGAGAGGAGGTGCAGCATTACGCAGGCCAATTTTTGGCGACTAAAAGCCATAATAGGTAGTCAAGCTCCCAAGACGGTCAGCTACTGAGGAATGGGCAGTATGATGACCCGAAGCGTCGGTGTAAACCAAATCTTTTCGCATCTAACACAAAGACGAGTACTAGCAATACTTGAAACCCCACCACCTTAGGGTGGTGGAAAAACTTTCAAGGCTTGGGGGGGTCTACACAAACACGCGCTCCGGCCGGAGAGTACTCGAGGTTTCTCTTAGGACAAACCTTTTTTCCTAAACCCCAACCCAGCCAGGTCCCTGAGGGGTGTTGCGATGGGATGTGGTCCCCTGTGCCTCCTGAGCCCCTTTTTGCATGTTGTTATGCCCCATTGGACTGTACACCTACCCCTAACCCTTTAGCACCAATCCTAACCAACCTGATGGACCTGCCTCAACCTAACCAATTTGGAGTTCCTGCCTAAAAACTTAACCAATTCGATGGACGCCTAAACTTAGCCCTTTAATTTGGATCTACACCCAAGCCTATCCTCAACCCTAAACAAGAACCAACCCCTTGTCAACGTACTTAAACCCAACCCCTATTTGTTTCTATCCACTATCATTAACCCTAGCTAATTCCTGATCCCACCTGTACTCTTACCTCTTAGTTCTGATTGATTAATCATTTTTTTGATTCGGAGCCACAATCTAGTTTCATCATCTTTTAAATGCCATCTATTCTATGCTTAATATCCCATATTTGATAAGCCACCGGGCTAGAAATGCTGGGAGAAAGCTCAATTCAGGCCAATGTAGATATGATCCGAGTAGAGGCCAATCTTTATTATCGCATATTAGCGCACAACATGGCGCCAGCAAAAAGGCAAAAAGTTGATTGAAGCCATGAGGAAGAACCTGGAAAGAAGAAGGACAATGATTAGAGCTGCTAAGGACAAAGGATTCAGAAGAGACAGAGGATCAGTTGATGGAAGAAAGACAGAAGAAAGGAAGAACAAAGAACAAGAGGGAGTAAGAAGACGGGGAAGAAGAAAGGAGGAAGAAAAGGATAGAGGAAAAGGAAGGAGAAAGGGAAGAAAAGAGGACTTACCTTTACTCACCTGGAATGAACCCTGAAAAGAAGAAAAAGAGATTAATTAAGTCATCAAAGACACTAAATTGGCTTTAATTGGAACACTTTACCACCGTCCCTGGGTACCGACGTTAAACTGCAACCTGAAAGAAAAATTTGGACAAATTAGTCAATTTTTGAATGGGAGGGAGTGCAGCATTGCATCGGGCCAATTTTTTGAGCCGACTAAAGCCATAATAGGCAGTCAAGCTCCCAAGACGGTCAGCGCCTGAGGAAGGTCAGTATTATGACCCAAACGTCACACAGAAACAAATCTTTCGTATCTAACACAAGACGATGTAATTTTTGAAACCCCACCACCTTAGGGTGGTGGAAACTTGAGGCTTGGGGGCCCACCCCTGAGCACGCCTCCTCAGCCGGAGAGTGCCTGTGGTGGTTTCTCTTAGGAGAACCTTTTTTTTTCCTAACCCTAACCCTAACCTCAACTCCCTAACTCCCTAACCCTAACCCTAACCCTAACCCTAAACCTAACCCTAACCCTAAACTTAACCAATTTGACCTCTAAACACCTAAACCCTGAACTCACTAATTTGGATTATCTAACCACGACCCAACCCTAACCCTAACTATAACCCTAACTCTGAACCTAATCAGAACCCTGGCCCTGTGCCTAACCCCTTAATCTTACCTTAACCCTAATTCTAACTCAGTATTTGAACCCTTATTCTGACTCAGAAACCCACCTGTCTATCTAAAGCCATAAATTTTGAGTCCAAAGGAGACAGAAAAGGCACTGTTGGGGATGCAGTAGAGCCACTTTATTCATTGATCGTATATTAGGCTGCACATTAGCCACTTTTTTTGAGAATCGGCAGAAGACACGGATGGAGTGTAAGACCATGGATCTGGAAGAGAAGAAAGGAGAAGATTAGTGGATTAAAGGATAGGAATGGGTAGGGACAGAGGAAAAGAAGACAAGGGAAAAGAAGATGGGAGGGGAAAGGAAGAAAGGGATGAAGGTAGAGGAAAGGAAGAGGATAGAGGAAAAGAAGAAACCACTTACCTGGATAAGAAAAACCACTTACCTGATTGGAACCCTGTGGAGAGAAGAAAACAATTAAAAAACAATTAACATTGAAAATACCAATTGACAAGACTTACCTTGATGTCCGAGTTGATGTAAGAGGCCCCATACTAGGGGTCCAAACACTCTACGACAGGAACAGTCTTCCCACCGGAAGGAAAAATGCAAAAGAAACCCATATTAGGGTATTGCATAGTAGATGATGGTGGGGTTAAATTTTCAGGTACAAAAATTCATAATAAACTATATTAAGTTAACCTAAAAACCTTATAGAATGTACTAAATTACTTACCCAAGGCCCCAATGACGTTAAACTGCAACCTGAAATAAAAATTGGAAAATAACCTATTAATTGGACACTCTAAAACCATTTAGCGAATTTGAGAAAATTGGGAGGGAGGTGCAGTAGTGCATGGGCACTTTGAGCGACATATGCCATACTAGGCAGTCGACTCTGACGGCCAGCGCCTGAGGAAGGCCATGAGCGGCC
This sequence comes from Thamnaconus septentrionalis, assembly GCA_009823395.1. Lineage (NCBI taxonomy): Eukaryota > Metazoa > Chordata > Actinopteri > Tetraodontiformes > Monacanthidae > Thamnaconus > Thamnaconus septentrionalis. The sequence goes on along the minus strand of CM020501.1, from coordinate 34,719,053 downwards.
CGAAAACGTTCTGCGCCAGACGCCGTCTTTATTACTAGCTACATGCTAAAGTAAAAATTTTGGACCTCCCACCACCTTAGGGTGGTGGACCCAAAAACTGGGAAGCCTACCCAAACATGCCCACTCCGTCGCAGAGAGTGCATCGTCCTCCTCTCTTGAGGAGAGGAAACTTTTTCCTTAACCTATCCCCGCCGGGTCTCGGGAGTGGGTGATGGGATTTGGCTTCCTAGCCTTGAGCCCCTTTTTGGCCTACTGTAATGTCCTATTTGATATATACACCTGACCCTTACCCCTGGCCCTTAACTTAACCTATTCGGACCTCTATGCCTAAAACTGAACCAATTCGACCTGGAACCTAAACTTAACCAATTTGACCTCTAAACACCTAAACCTAACCACTAATTTGGACTATCTAACCACGACCTAACCCTAACCCTAACCATAACCCCTAACTCTGAACCTAATCAGAACCCCTGGCCCCTGTGCCTCTAAACCCCTTAATCTTACCTTAACCCTAATTCTAACTCAGTATTTGAACCCTTATTCAGATCAGAAACCCACCTGTCTATCTAAAGCTATAAATTTTGAGTCCAAGGAGACAGAAAAGGCCACTGTTGGGGATGCAGTAGAGCCACTTTATTCATTGATCGCATATTGGCGCACACATTAGCCACTTTTTGAGAAATCGGCAGAAGACACGGATGGAGTGTAAGACCATGGATCTGGAAGAGAAGAAAGGAGAAGATTAGTGGATTAAAGGATAGGAATGGGTAGGACAGAGGAAAAAGAAGACAAGGGAGAAAGAAGATGGGGAGGGAAAGGAAGAAAGGATGAAGGTAGAGGAAAGGAAGAGGATAGAGGAAAAGAAGAAACCACTTACCTGGATAAGAAAACCACTTACCTGATTGGAACCCCTGTGAGAGAAGAAAAACAATTAAAAACAATTAACATTGAAAATACCAATTGACAAGACTTACCTTGATGTCCGAGTTGATGTAAGAGGCCCCATACTAGGGGTCCAAACACTCTACGACAGGAACAGTCTTCCACCGGAAGGAAAAATGCAAAAGAAACCCATATTAGGGTATTGTATAGTAGATGATGGTGGGGTTAAATTTTCAGGTACAAAAATTCATAATAAACTATATTAAGTTAACCTAAAAAACCTTATAGAATGTACTAAATTACTTACCTGCGCCCTATGAGCACGACGTTAAACTGCAACCTGAAATAAAAAATTGGAAAATAACCTATTAATTGGATTAATTCTAAAACCATTTAGCCAATTTGAGAAAATTGGGAGGAGGTGCAGTAGTGCACGGCACTTTGAGCGACATATGCCATACTAGGCAGTCGACTCTTGACGTGCCAGCGCCTGGAGGAAGGCCATGAGCGGCGAAACGTTGTAGCAGACGCCGTCTTATTACTAGCTACATGCTAAGTAAAAATTTTGGACCTCCCACCACCTTAGGGTGGTGGACCTAAAGGCTGGGAAGCCTACCCAAACATGCCCACTCCGTCGCAGAGAGTGCATCGTCTCTCTCTTCGGAGAGGAAGCTTTTTTCATAACCTATCCCGCCGGGTCTCGGGAGTGGGTGATGGGATTTGGCTTCCAGCCTTGGGAGCCCCTTTTAGCCTACTGTAATGTCCTATTTGATATACACCTGACCCTTACCCCTGGCCCTTAACTCAACCTATTCGACCTCTATGCCTAAACTGAACCAATTCGACCTGGAACCTAAACTTAACCAATTTGACCTCTAAACACCTAAACCTAACCACTAATTTGGACTATCTAACCACCGACCTAACTAACCCTAACCATAACCCCCTAACTCTGAACCTAATCAGAACCCTGGCCCTGTGCCTAACCCTTAATCTTACCTAACCCCTAATTCTAACTCAGTATTTGAACCCTTATTCTGATCAGAAACCCATTCTGTCTATCTAAAGCCATAAATTTTTGAGTCCAAGGAGACAGAAAAAGGCCACTGTTGGGGATGCAGTAGAGCCACTTTTATTCATTGATCGCATATTAGCGCACACATTAGCCACTTTTTTGAGAGCGGCAGAAGACACGGATGGAGTGTAAGACCATGGATCTGGAAGAGAAGAAAGGAGAAGATTAGTGGATTAAAGGATAGGAATGGGTAGGGACAGAGGAAAAGAAGACAAGGGAGAAAAGAAGATGGGGAGGGAAAGGAAGAAAGGGATGAAGGTAGAGGAAAGGAAGAGGATAGAGGAAAAGAAGAAACCACTTACCTGGATAAGAAAAACCACTTACCTGATTGGAACCCCTGTGGAGAGAAGAAAAACAATTAAAAAACAATTAACATTGAAAATACCAATTGACAAGACTTACCTTGATGTCCGAGGTTGATGTAAGAGCCCCCATACTAGGGGTCCAAACACTCTACGACAGGAACAGTCTTCCCATCGGAAGGAAAAATGCAAAAGAAACCCATATTAGGTATTGCATAGTAGATGATGGTAAGCAATTTTCAGGTACAAAAATTCATAATAAACTATATTAAGTTAACCTAAAAACCTTATAGAATGTACTAAATTACTTACCTGCGTCCTGGAGCACGACGTTAAACTGCAACCTGAAATAAAAAATTGGAAAATAACCTATTAATTGGACACTCTAAAACCATTTATGGCAATTTGAGAAATTGGGAGGGAGGTGCAGTGGTGCACGGGCACTGAGCGACATATGCCATAACTAGGCAGTCGACTCTTGACGGCCAGCGCCTGAGGAAGGCCATGAGCCGGCCGAAACGTTGCCAGACGCACGCCAGTCTTATTACTAGCTACATGCTAAGTAAAAATTTTGGACCTCCACCACCTTAGGGTGGTGGACCTAAAAAGGCTGGAAGCCTACCCAAACATGCCCACTCCGTCGCAGAGAGTGCATCGTCTCCTCTCTTCGGAGAGGAAACTTTTTTTCATAACCTATCCCGCCCGGGTCTCGGGAGTGGGTGATGGGATTTGGCTTCCTAGCCTTGGAGCCCCTTTTAGCCTACTGTAATGTCCTATTTGATATATACACTGGACCCTTACCCCTGGCCCTTAATCTTAAACCTATTCAATTCTAAGTGCCTAAACCTGAACCAATTCGACCTGAACCTAAACTTAACCAATTTGACCTCTAAACACCTAAACCTAACCACTAATTTGGACTCATCTAACCCGCGACCCAACCCTAACCCCTAACCATAACCCCTAACTCTGAACCTAATCAGAACCCCTGGCCCCTGTGCCTAACCCTTAATCTTACCTTAACCCTAATTCTAACTCAGTATTTGAACCCTTATTCTGATCAGAAACCCACCTGTCTATCTAAAGCCATAAATTTTGAGTCCAAGGAGACAGAAAAGGCCACTGTTGGGGATGCAGAGCCACTTTATTCATTGATCGCATATTAGCGCACACATTAGCCACTTTTTGAGAACGGCAGAAGACACGGATGGAGTGTAAGACCATGGATCTGGAAGAGAAGAAAGGAAGATTAGTGGATTAAAGGATAGGAATGGGTAGTGGACAGAGGAAAAGAAGACAAGGAGAAAGAAGATGGGAGGGGAAAGGAAGGGAGGGACAGAAGGTAGAGGAAAGGAAGAGAAAAGAAAAAACCACTTACCTGAAGAAAACACTTACCTGATTGGAACCCCTGTGGAAAAAAGGAAAAAACAATTAAAAACAATTAACATTGAAAAATACCAATTGACAAGACTTACCTTGATGTCCGAGTTGATGTAAGAGGCCCCATACTAGGGTCCAAACACTCTACGACAGGAAACAGTCTTCCACTCGAAGGAAAATGCAAAAAGAAACCCATATTAGGGTATTGCATAGTAGATGATGGTGGGTTAAATTTTCAGGTACAAAATTCATAATAAACTATATTAAGTTAACCTAAAAACCCTTATAGAATGTACTAAATTACTTACCTGCGTCCTGGGCACTGACGTTAAACTGCAACCTGAAATAAAAAATTGGAAAATAACCTATTAATTGGACACTCTAAAACCATTTAGCTTAATTTGAGAAAATTGGGAGGGAGGTGCAGTAGTGCACGGGCACTTTGAGCAACATGTATGCCATACTAGGCAGTCGACTCTTAGACGGCCAGCCTGAGGAAGGCCACAAGAGCGGTCGAAACGTTCGCGCGTCACGCCGTCTTATTACTAGCTACATGCTAAGTAAAAATTTTGGACCTCCCACCACCTTAAGTTGGTAGGACCCAAAGGCTGGGAAGCCTACCCAAACATGCCCACTCCGTCGCAGAGAGTGCATCGTCTCCTCTCTCTTCGGAGAGGAAACTTTTTTCCAACTCTAACCCCTAACCCTCAACCCTAACCTAACCCTAACCCCAACCCCTAAACCCTAACCCCTAACCCTAACCCCTAACCCTAACCCTAACCCTAACCCTTGTGCAACCCTAACCCTAACCCTAATTTCCCAACCCTAACCCTAACCCTAACCCCTAACCCTTTTTTTTCCCAAACCTAACCCTAACCCTAACCCTAACCCTAACCCTAAACCCTTCCTATTTTGATAT